>MQVO02000069.1:0-75136 GCA_001986395.2 Irpex lacteus | reverse complement strand
TCGTCTCACAGAGATGGATGCGGAATTTAAACATATCGTGAGACAGTACGGTTGCCCAGCAGGGTCAGATCTAACTCCCAACTGCCAAGGTCAAGTTTGCGCTCGTTTTCATCAGTTTCACCCGCCCGACCTGTAAGCGAGCCAGATTGCTGCCAGGATCTGCTTACACCTCGGGCAAAACGCAATCACAGGCGCCGAACTTCCGTAGAATAATAATTACGGTTGCCCAGCAGGGTCAGGTCTAAGATCTAATGTTCAGCTCCCAAGGTCAAGTTTCTTCGTTTGTTTTCATCAGTTTCACGTTGTCCGAGCCCCGTCCGACCTCTAAGCGAACCAGATTCTTGCCAGGATCTGCTTACGTAATCTTCCCGATGCGTCTGGTACCTAGTTCAAGCGCTCGATAGCCATAGATAACACGATAACTGGTGCTCGTCGTGTTCAACGATGAGCGCGGCTTGTGAGTATATCCCTTTGTTCCGCTTCGTTTTTCCTAGTTCTGTTATGTATTCAGGTGTATTAATAGCTGTATAGCGCCTCGACTCCCGTCTCAGCGTCTAATACGAGGTACGAGCGTACCGCGAGATTATCTTTGTGCGTGTCGAAAAAAGATGCCTCATCGACGCACCGCGGGCAAAAGCTGATCAGAGCGCGCCCCGAAATCCGCGAGAAAGGGATTGATACACACACCTAACGTGTCGTAGATAAAGTGTTTTATAATTAGATATTCGGAAAGATCACAGAACATTCATTTGTGAGGAAACATGTAACCTTTGTTCCGCACGAAGAACCGTCGAAAAGTGAGCGAAAAACCGTCGAAAAGTGCTCCCTTTCAGTAAGCATAAAGAAAACACCCTCGCTACACGCCAAAATTGGTTACGCCAGATCGCTTTCCCGATCGCTACCCAGCCGATTGTATACCTTTGTTTCGCAGCGACATTATCACTTTTCGATGGTTTTTCGACGGTCCCCATAGCCTTCCGCTCAGTCCGGAGGAATAAAGACAAGAAATCACAATGAAGTTAACTTTTTTACTGCAGGGGATAAAATCGCTTTTTAAATGTTGCGATTATTTGACTCAATCGATTGTTATTATGCGCCTTTCCGAAAGCCACTGATCGGCATTTGCCCGTGGTGACGACTCTTCGAGCGTTGTTCGTCGAGTACAAAGGGAAACCGTTTCGAGGGGAGAAGAACACGCACATTTTGGCTCAAAAGTTAAACCATAACGTATCCATCATTGACTCATCAGCCACCATCAAAAAGGAATTCTCAGTAACTATTATCTGCGGAACGTCGAGCGTGTTTCGTAATCATCCCGATGCGTCTGGTACCAAATCGATCAAGCGCTCAATAGCCATGGATAACACGTGCTCGTCGCCTTTGACGATGAGCTCGTCCTGTGAGTATATCCCTATGTTCCGCTTCTTTTTCCTGATTTTTTGTATGTACTACAGCTAACACCAGAAACGTTAGCCGCATTTTTTTGTACACACATAGAGCGGATCACCAAAGACCTCCGGCCGTTGGCCCAGACGTGAGCTTGGGCGAATGGGACGCGTCGAAGCCTCTGCGGCAGCAGTGCCATCATCCCCCAAGTCCGCCTGTGGTGTAAATTGATGGCATGTGTCCTAAACGTTCTGGTTTTAGTTGTAAGGAGTATTATTATCTGCAGAATACGACTATGTAGTTTCATTCCTGAAACCCTTACTCAATCCTGCATGAGAGCATGATTTATGGGCCACACAGGCTGGTTTACTACCAACCTAGGTGCTCTACAGTCCCCGCAAACTCAGAATTGTAATAATAGCACTTATAAGACCTTACTAAAGATGTTAGATTGAGGGTAGACCAACGATCCAACTGCACAGGCGCAGAGGACGGCCAGAAGTGCATGAGTTGACATAAGTCGTTCACCGCTGTACCGGCCGAGCCACTTCAATTAAGCATAGCACATGAGTCATACTAATGAGTGGGCCTCAGGTATAGTATGGTACCCTTTTGTCGTGTTTTTCCAGCCTGGCTCATAGTTTATGAATCATGAGGGTCTGGCCATGTAGAACGCTGCATTTGCAGCGATACCCGCTACCAGGAGATTAGCAAAGAGATAAGAGAAGACTAAACAAACCAATACATCGAAAAATGCTACTGATAGTGAGCTGAATAGAAGCCTGAGTAATCACCCATACGGACTTTTTGAATACGTTAACGTGACTGAAAAGCGCAAGGATGGGTACTTAGACGAAGAGAACAAGACTAGCAGCTGTCCGCCACATGCTCCATCTTCATAAAGTACATATTCGGTGCAATCGACTGAATAAAGCTTCTTGTCTCGGCCTCGTCGTAAGGAGCAGTATCAAAGTATACTGATAGTCTAATAGACAAAAGAGCCGTGGCAAGATGTTTGCCATCAGGTCGAGGAGGGATCCCACCAGCTTTCATTGCGATTTGCCAATTCTTTGAGTTTCGGACAGTTCTTGGCAATTACCAGGATCAAAGCAGCGGTGCCACAGGGAGCATTCAGTGGCAACTTGTGCGCATCGGGTTCTGGAGGAAGAAGATCCAATATCAGGAGCTGTGGCCAGCAGCGCGTGAGAAGGTCGATTTCTTCCTCCGTCATGGCGATTGGGATGTGAAGATGTAAACGTAGGACCTGAAGATTTTTCAACAGTCCCAATGGCCGCAGATTGCGATATCCGGTAAATGCCAACGAGTTCTCGTAGTGGCACTCGTGGAGTAAAGGATCATAATGTTGACGGAGCACGAAAGAACGGAGCATCTCACGGCTGGCCATGGTGGGCAGGATGTCGAAAGTTTTCGTAGAATCCGTGTCCTCGATGAATGACTCCAGATCATTTTCCTCCGTGTCTAGGAGTACAATATTCTCCACAGTGGGCAGTTCTACTCTCTTTAGCAGCACATTCCAACGTGTTGCACTTGTGCGGCTCTGTAGAAATAGACGTTTTTAAAGCGCGGGAATGAGATGCGTTCGTATTTCCTGGGGCCAATTTCTGCTGACCACGGTGGCTAAACCACATTTCCAGGCACTCCAGAGAGTGAAACGACGAGAGGGAAAAAAGGAGCTCTTCGTGCAAGCTGGTAGGCAGATCTATCGTAAGCGTTTTCAAGCATGGATTCACGCTAGAAGTCGCTCTTGTGAGGAGGTCGAGGTGGATGTGTCGCTGTAGCTGCCAGACAGGCAGAGTGTGAGATCGTTCAGAGGAAGCGCTGACAATATCCCAGTCGATGAGTGTCGCTGTTTCACCATGAGGCGAAGCTGCTCAGAGCCAAGTACCATTGCGGTCATAGTTGTTGGAAAGGGGATATATGAGAGATAAGGCAGTGTTATGGCTTCTGCGTCCGTCCAAACCAGGCATTTCAGCTGCGTGAAATGGATGATCACCTGATCTATATGTGCGTAGGAGTCCGGAGTGGTTTTCAGACGTTGTGAGCATGTCTAGTCTTTGGACCCTACTGGCGAGGGTACGAAATCGCGATGCTGAATCAAATCGAAGAAGTAGATTGTGAAAGTTTTTGTTGACACACTAACATTTCTTTTCAATTGGGTAGTTATTTTTGAGGGCCAAGTGGGACTCACAATCTTTCCATCCGGTTCACGTATATGTCCGTTTGCGTTCAAAGGGAGAGCGTTGAAGACGTCACTGAGTTTCCGGTGAAACCAAAGGTGTGGCTCCAAGACGCACACCATGACAAACATACGAATGTCAGCGCCTTGGCAATCTCTCGCTGGTGTACTGGCTTGTTTGATTCCTCTTTCCCATAAGGGCCCAGATTACAATGCTATCCAGGATCTCGCGTATATTGAGAGCTGGGTGCATTGTCTCAGGGTATATCGCCTGTTTGGTCGGATGTTCTAAGTCCTTTATTCGCTAAATTATGGACGGTCTCACTCACTCTACGAAAAAGAACACGATATGTACGATATAATTCCAAAGAGACTAGTAGAGCAGCAAACACTGGGCTAGTAAAGAGCAACGGGGCACATAGGATGAAGACGAGGAGAGGGCGGGAGCGAGAAGGCATAAAACTTAAGAATCGAGCCTGGGCTAGATGTATTATTGTTCGCGAGTTGAATTAGAGTTTCTTCTACGTCGTGAGTACTAGCAAACAAATTTCACAAGGTAATAACTCTCTGATCGGCCTCTGACACTCCTTCAAAACTCCAGACGCCGTCTCCAATGTGTCAGGAGCGACGGAGCGCCGGGTGGTATCGACCATAGCAGCAGCATACTTAAGGCCTAACTGAGGGCGTTGAACCTCGAGTCGTTTAACTGCCACCTGCCACTGGTGTATCTACCGTTGATCATCAGGTTATCTTTGGCGGTTTTATCCGCCCAATGTATTATTCGTCTGGGCGCATAGCTGATAGAGTTGGTGCACGTGTCACAAGCCTTATTGAATGTGGCCATGACACTCCTGACCGATGCATACAGCATTCCCACAAGAGTCGAGTGATTACTTACGTCGTCATATGAGCACATTACCAACGCGGTTTGTCTAGTTCCGAGTTTTTTTAGGTCTAGGGAAGAGCCACTCGACTTCAGTGCGTCCCATGAAGTTAACGTTGAACTATCTTTCCTACGGCGAAGAAGGCTCAGAGCAAATTCCGCGCAGCGGGCGTCTGCCATAGATGACGGCGTGTAAAGGTACCGAAGTACCGCGGGCGCTTCGGAGTTTGACAATTCGTAGCGGTGCTGTCGAATGGGGCCTGAAGAATCGTTTAATTGTGCGCGCGAGCGCTTTGGAGACCGGACGAAAAGAGTAAGATCACCCGATTCACGGTAAATTGGAGTGATAATATATCCGTGCCATTTCGCGTGCTATCGGGATCTTGGACGGCGTTTCATGCGGTTCCGACCCAGGTCGGTTTCTCTCACAAGCGCAGGCCATGCATTCAGCGTTGCTTGACTAACATACGAGTCTCGTGTGAGTCTACGATATTCGCTTGTATGCCGTCAATCCAGAAACTCCCCACTCCCGGGCAAGAGAACAAGAGAAATACATCACATCGGCTATACGTTTCTCACTTCAGACGCACGAGATTTTCAACAGAATAAACGTTGATACGGAAGACCCCTGTAAAGAGGCCCTTGGAACGCAAGACAACATACAAACACAGGAGAGGGAGGGAATTGGAGCTTCTTCTTTGGGTGCGGTAACGAAAGATCATGATTCAGGTCCATGAGGATACTCGGCATAGCCACCTCATGCGTCTGCGGGCTGAAGCTGGGCAGCAACGCCTAGGCCCTGACCAGCTTTCTCTTCTGGCAGGAAGGGGTGGTTCTGGCGTCTGACTAACGCTGGAGCCCCATTGGCGAACGAAGCCTACCTTCCATCAAGCGTTCTTAACGTAGCAGGTGCAGCCAGCCGCGAATTCGGTCACGGTTACGAACTTATACGGACTGGGGTCTTACATGTATTATGTACACGATAAACGTAGGCTTATATGGCAAAAATATACCTCTAAAAATCATCCTGAGGACTAGATGGATACAACCTGGAATCGCACTTAATATCTATACGCGTACTCATGACGGCAAAATGACTATGGTGGCTGAAGTAAAAAAAAATTGAAAAATTGATGCTTCTAGTTGCGTGTATAGACTGAAGCGAGTATGTCTTGATGGCGTGTAAATGCCGAGATCTATTGAATAAACTTCAGATATGACGGCGCACGTGGTTCAACAATCCCCCTTGATGTGCGTTTTGATAGCCTCGGCCTGGATTATGATCTCGTGGGACTCAATGATACGCTCGCTCTGGATGGGTATCGTACATAAATTAGAATGTTTAAGAGAGGTTGCAAGTGTCAGCCAGGAGAGGCCGACCTCATCTCCATTGATACCTCCTCCACTCCGCAGGTACTGCTAAGACGGCTACCATGGATAGTCCTCAAGAAGGTGACCCACTCTTTTTCAGCTCTGAGTACTTTCATTTATTGGTCTTGTATTACATACTCTAAAGGGTTGTTCCAAAGCGCTACCCCTTTGCTGCAGAAACCCTTTCAGGAGACACGGGAGTTAGTACTTCCATACAAGGGGTCAAGAATCAAGACCTTGGAAGCAGGGGCCGCAGTGAGTACTATCTTTACTGGAAACAACACACACTAATCTATGACCGCCGAAATTACAGTGCCAACAATGCCGAGAAAACGGGATCACCGAGTGCCACGAAGTGTGGCACAAAGACGCTGCGCTTCGGTGCCTTCGCTGTGCGCGACTCGAGGTTATTTGCACCTACACTTACGAGAATAACCAGCTCTATTCGAGCGACCCAAGGTGCTTATCTCCTTACTTCTTTGGTATGCCTCGGGTGACATCCATTCGAAACAGAATCCAACAGTCCCTATCGGAGGTTATTGAAGGCAGAATTGCGCCTTTGTTGCAAGATTTACCAGCGATATTCAAACGTCAGTTAATAACAATATTATGCTCAACTGAATACGGCTCACGCGCATCCCACACATGCCAGTATACGGATGGTCACAAAAATTGCAGCAAGAGGACACGATACGGTTCTTCAACGATTCCTTGGAACGCGCAATTATACCTAAAGATGAGATGCCATTTCTGAAGGACTTGGCCTCAAACCGATTGAAGAAGCTTCACGCGTTGAGTGCAAGACTCTGCCGACTTGTGGCTGAGTTTCAAGCTCTCTATAATTAAATGGCTTGAGCAAACTTATCATGTCGCTAGTCTATTAAAGTATCTTCGAATTTCATTAATACTTTGAGCGTTACTTCCGAGTCTCGAAGAACCATATGGCTTTATTGATGAATTTCGAGCTAGCGCTGTGGGGCTTTTCGGAGAACTCCAAACACGCTATGGAATTCTCTGCTTAAGTATATGGTAAGTTATATGTGTGCCTATACGGGGATAAATGTCTAGTTTATTGGCTTAATTTACGACGGATAGCTCTGCAGTATAAAGTGGCCTCAATAGGGGTGACGGAAAACAAAAACAAAATATAGATGAATCAGCCAATTGCGTTGCATCGTCATTTTGTTTTCAAATTGAGATGTAAGTGCAATATACTTACGCTCGTCGAATGTGCTGCGTAGGCTAGCTACTTGTTCTATACCCTCACACTAATTTACTACGCCATATTCACCTCGTATTCCATTTTCTCAGTGCGAGGATGGAAAGCTGCCAGTAGCTGATCTTTAGATTGTACTATACAAGGGTAGCCGCGCTTCGCTTCGGCCCGCGAAGTCTCGTGAACGTAGGTTACAGAGAAGTTAGAAAGAAGTTTCAGTGTAGAGTGAGAGTGTAGTGCAATGCCGGAGGAGAGAACGATACATACAGTAGTGAAAAAACAGTACGGCAATGAACTTGAAGCGAAGGGAGATAAGCGCACGGGGAGTGGTCTGGGGTCCCGACGACCGAGAGATCAGTCAATATTCAATTCACGGTGGAAGAGCCATGACAGGATGAGTAAGAGTACGACGCAGCTAGGTGCAGGCACACTACATGAAGAAGAGACAGGATGTGGGAGAGCTAAAGGCAATATGGCGAAAACCACAATGGGAAGTGGGGCGAGGACCCAGAAGCATGGCATGCGAGACGGGAAGAATAAAGCAGGCAGGGGAAAATTCCACGATCGAGTATTCGTCGGGCCTGAAAAAAACTCCCCCAACAGCCCATGCTGATTTACTGTATTCCAAAGCGGGCCCTACAATAGACGACGGGGAGCGGGGGAAAACGATTTGAAAGCAAGATAAGACAGAATGAAATGGGATAGAACCGGAATTCGATCGTCACAAACGATTTGTAGGGCAAATGAAGCCGATTAGACAAAATTTCTAACTGAAGCCCACATGCGTAAAGGAATGGAGTAATCGATTAATTATAGCCTTTTCATCAGGAGGCCGAGTTGGAGAGCCGCCGTTCGTTTTCTTTTGGAAACGGGAATGCTATAAGAAAGGGTACGAGAACCTCTTTTCTTCATATATAGCGACGGCGGAAAGCAATGCACCACATTGTGCGTGTGAATAGCAGGCTGTATTATTACGGTAGAAAACGGTAAAGAGCTGACGAGCTTACGCTCTGAACAAGAAGCCCAGAATATCCGGTCATATTGTGCCGTATGTACCGATGTAACCCTCTCACAGCATACTACTAATTTTATATGCAGTTATGTAAAGCCGTTCCATGCCATTATGAGCCTATATCGACGCAAGAAAGCACCTATACAGGAGCCCACCAAGCGCTCGCGTTACCCGATTGGGGGGGGGGGGGGGTTCACTTTCCGCCGTTATCTAGCTGACGTATGATCATTGCTCAAATTGTATTGTACTTCAACGACTGCATTAAATCAAATACAAAGGCCGTGCAAAACGGTGAAACAAATAGAGCTGAGCATCAGTCGCCTTGGTTTGATGGATGACCCCTTCGTACGGGTTGTTACCTCCCCAGTTGCTCATAAACCTCCTATAATGTCACCGTGTAGCATTTTTCCATTCATCGTATGTTTTAAGCTCTAAGCAACTATAGTTGGGGGTTTGAGTGCGCGTAGGTAAGTGCAGGGATGCCATCCAGCTCGACGACGCTCTGCAGCACGATATCAACCAGCCTGGATCATCTCCACATTCTTCCAGTGCAGTTCTTTGAGCCACACTTGCACTTTATTAATATAGCGTCTTCACTTTGAAGGTCAGACTAAGGGCGTCTGCTAAGCGGCATATTATCTTAAAGAATACATCACCCTCACCTGATCCCCTGTCTCTGCCAAGGGGCCAAAGTAGGAAATACAAAGCTCTTGGCCAGCCAGGATGTCACTGCTTGTGAATATAGCAAGCATGGGCTTCTGAAAATCCGGCTCATTGACATACACTGGAACAAGAACACAGTTGGGTTCGCAGCTATGGTTCTAGAGCGAAAATCGTCGGCACCGGCATTTTTATGTTGAGAACGACTTACTAGAAATCTTGTAAACTACCGAAGGCATAACGTCAGCAAAAGCCCAGCTAAAACAATATGCTTGACCCACATTTCCCACATGGAACGCATCGACGCAGTATTGAACTTCCCACTTATCCTCAGGTTTGCCTTTCTTCAGATGCCAGAAATCAACATCAAACAGGTAGGTTCGGTTACCCATATGGTATATTCTAGGGAACATGATCAATGCGCTGACAATTACACATAATGTGGACTCACCTTCCACGCGCTTCACTTTCTACGTCAGTGATTAATTCTCCAGCATAGGCGCCAATGAATGTGTGAGCAGGGATATGCTCTTTGGCAAAGATACCTGCAGAATAATGAGGCCTATAACGTACAACGAAAACTAGGCCACGCACCCCAGCCTTTATCCCTAGTCTTCTCGATGTTGATTGCATGTGTTCTACCATGTTGCACAACCTTTCACAGATGTCAGCTTCGTCGCGTAACTAGAGCATAAACACGTTACTATATACTCTATTTCCGCAATCATTGTCACACCCACACATGGCATTGCATTCAACAACCGGGTACTCGTCGTAACGTATGCAATTTCCGGAATAGTTGAAGCCAGACATGCCCTCGTCATAGAACTCTTGCTGTTTTTTGAGGCAAGAGCAACTCGAGTCTGGGGTACAGACGGGATAACAGCCACACCCATTCAAGCGAGATCGAGGCGCATCTCGTGACAGCACACTGTCACTATGCCATATATGGTTACTGTAGACAAATTCCGGGGGCGGGCATGGCTCTTTGTCGACTTCATTAACAATATCAATCTGGGGGGCATGGGGCTCCGTATCCGCTGTGCTGCTTCGGATTATTGACTTGAAGATGCAGCGGTGGTATTCAGGATTCTGTTTCATGAGAGGAGTCGACGTGTTCATGAAGTCGTATATCCTGTGTGGCAAGTCTCTTGCACGCAGGCAAGTGGCAGCAGCCTCACGCATTGCGGCCTTGCCATGAATCTCCCACGACATTCCATCATCCTTGTCTGTCAGTTCGACTTCACTCGCACGAGCCATGCTCTCATCTACCCGTAATGAGTGTTTGTATGCCTCAAAACGTGGCGAGTGAGCCACACGATGGGAGTCGAGACCTAGATCTGAGAGGCTGGCTACGAGTGGGCCGCCGAGTCCGCGGTTATGGGTTAGGTCCTATACAAAGCAGCGTCAGTTACACACTTGTTAGTTAGGGGTTATATTGCACCACTGAGTCCCGGCCATCAATTTTCGGCTCCCCTGGCGTCCAAGCAGGAATCGGTGCAAAACCAATGAACGCAGCAGGAGACGCAGACGTGCCTGTGGTAGTCGTGTCCTTGTGTCTCGGAGAAGGAGCCCAATCTACGATGATACGCTATTAATGCGGGATTGTTTTAAGGGGACGTATCACCAACCCTCATAGGCAGGCAGAAAAACACTTCTGTGGGATTGGAATTGAATCAGGGAGGAGTTTGATTCCGTCTGCCCTGTCCGCTTTGATGACTTCTCATTCTCTGACCTTGTATTGTCCTGGGCGAGGGCGGCGGTCAAAGAGTTCTGCTCTAAGGCAGGTTTTCTCAGGGAAGCGGCAGTGTTGAAATGATTCGTGCGCGGTATAGGCAGAGTAGGCTGCGCACTAACATGAATATGGGCATTAGATTTAAGTCTCCGAAGTGGAACCTACTTTTTTGAGTTTCTCGATGCTGGTAGAATCGATTGTCGTTGGCAGTTCAGAAAGGAAGTATTGGTCTTCCAGTGGCGTGATAGTAGATGACGTTGAAGGAGCCAGTTGAGCTGAGGCTGCCACTTGGAAGGCCAGGCTGGCCGGAGAATTGTTGGGCGAGGCAAGGAAGGATTTAGTGCTGTTAATTATTGTAGAAGGCGGCAGGGCTTGAGTTGAGAAGCAGTCACCATTCGCCGGCGGAATTGTGGGTGAGGGATCCTCGGACAACTGAGCCGCTATAAGGTCAACGCATACACGTTTAGCCGAGTAAAGTAGCATGCAGACTTGACGCACCATCCGCAGCGATACTGCTTCTCGTTCTCTTGTAAGATTTGTCTTGTAACCCCTCGTGCGTTTCTCCGCCTCTTTTCTTGTGACTCGTGTATGTTGGTATCATGTCTTACTAAGGTTGTTATTCCTGGTGGTTCTTGGGGGGGGGGGGGGTGTCTGTGCCGAGTAGAACTGTGTCAGATGTTGCTAAAGTGATGACGAGTGAAGAGCCTTTCCTATCACTGCGTGCAAGCTGCTTACCTGGAGAAGTTAACTCAGCTGGTGGAGACCAATGGTAATTATATCAAATGTTCAAATTTGTAAGTGTTTGGGTTATTGAAAAGCTTCTGAAGGTCAGTCTGAGGGGTTGTATGCGACTGGCGGCGACTTCGCTTAGATCTCTACGTAGTAGTGTATCATGCTTTCCCGCTTGTGTAGAGCGCGCTGAAGCAAAAGGAACGAGGTTACCACGATCACATGATACTGCAAGCTTAATACTTCAAGAAATCTTCAACACCAGAATACGCAAGGTGGTGGCCAGATGGTGTGCATCGAGTACACTCGGATATTCGGCCTCTATCTCCACATATCCTCGTCCGCTGTCCTCACCGCCAGTTGAGCGTTGGGAAATATAGGTTCCAGTCTAATTACTCTGCTATGCCAGACGCGCCCATTGTGAGAAGTCCCCCGTGAACTTTGAGTTTCAATTTTACATAAAGCCGTGACGGCATAAGTGCAAGGTCCTTTGCTGCGAGCCTCATTTCTCTTTCGTCTGCGCTCTAAGTATTTGTGAGTGATCTCTGCAGCGACTGTGGTTATAGATGTTCAGGGTACTTTCTCCGGTCTGCAGCGCGTGAACTGACTCCAATATGAAGGTGTAGTAACCTCTGAGGCTCACTGAACACAGTCTCTGGTAACTGCTACGGAAGCTGCGTATCAAAACTTGGCCCGGGAGGTTTCATGTTACTTATATATCAGGTGCCATGAATCACCCAACATAGGCGCCATGAATTACCCAGGTAGTCCATGAATCATCCAAAATAGACGCCGTGAACCATCCACGTGAGACGCTGCGTGAATCACCCGGATGGTCAGCCGAGGACGGCGTCCAGTTTAAACAAACATCGACGTCTTCTCCGTTTTCCTTCTTCCCCACCACTACCTCTGCAGCAGTCTTTGAGCTCAATGGCATCCGCTGTCTCTGTCTTGTTCCCCTGCCATGACTCGGTCGTACGCGACGCAGGCGGTGCGTGTGTTCTATTGAGTTCACTACGGATGCACTAATCCCCGGTATCGTTTGTATTACAGACCTGATGAGTTCTCCTGAAAGAGAGGCCGCACGGGCTGCCGGAGTACAGATCTTTTGGGTTATGCAGCCTGTACTCGCCCGTGAGATGTCTAAAATCATAAGTCAAGAAGGACAGGCCCGCCGTTTGAGAAACCAAAAGCAAGGCGGGGGAAAGTACTTATTGCACGCGATGTTTCTATCGTCTCAGCCTCTAGACCCTCTTGATCAGCTCGGAGACCAAGGTGATATATGGATATCTGAGCCTAATATTCATGTTCGGCTCCTCGACGGCTGGAAACTCTGTCAGACGGAATATGAGAAGGCCTCAAGCCATCCTTTCCTCGAACGACAGCTCACCATGCATCCGAAACATTGCTCGCTTCAGTGGGTTCAGAAAATCAGCGTACGCCAGCACTGGAACAAGGATTGGACCCAGGAAGCCATGGAAAAGGTCAAACATCCCGGCGTAAAGGAGGCCGTCGCTTCCGACGACATGAAGGCCATTATTGGGGTGAACTACCACGTACTGTCGTCTGCGCAAGTCAGCCATTTCATGGCACGTATTCTCCTTCCATTTGTCCCCCTCCATGCCCGTTACGTGAGCCGTGCTCCTGTGGAAGCTTCAAAGGGTAAGCCATGTTTCGTTTCGTCTCATGAGCCCACTGACGCTGTGTTTTGATCATAGGCCCAGTTAAGGGTTCCGGGTCCGGGGAATTGCCTTCTGGATCTCGTTCCATTATTCCATCACAAGATGGATCATCTGGTAAGTTAAGTCCTTCATTTGGAGTTTTCTCTCTAATGACATTCGTTGTGTAGGGGACAGCAGCAACAGTAGGCGAGTTCCCCTCTCCGATGCAGAACGCGACGCGCCCAACGAGCCCACACCCACTGCTGCAGAAGAAAACGAGCTTCGCGATCATCCATGCAATCCTTCTCCGTCTACTACTATGAGTCGAGGTGCGGGTGCCTCTCTCCCTTCACCGGTACATCCGCCGCATTCTCCCCTAGGTCAAGCTCCCCCGCCATCGCGTCATATTTCACCACGTTCTTCGTCAATATATTTGCAAACGGTCCCCTCCCTCACATCGTCGGTGCAGCCGCCGTATTCACTCTCCACTCAAGTTCCCCCACCGTCGTCGCTCAATCCGCCTCCTTCCTATTCTGATCCGAATGCCTTGAGACCTGTGAGTAATGTTACTCCTCTTCAGGAATTCACTATCAAGCCATCCTTTTCTGATACATATTAGTCGAACGCTGGCCAAGACGAATTGGACGCGACTAGCAAACAGTCGCGTCCGTCGTCTCCAGATACCTCCAGTGGGTCGGTTTGCTTAATTAAAAGTATAATGTTCACTCATATTTCTGACTCAGATCTGGTGGAACGTGCGGCTCAAAGCTACTATGAGCCGTTCCCTCGCGATATGTATGCAGACAAGAGTGGTAAACACCACAACTTCGCCTTCTGGAATGGTGCCATTGTCGGCGGCGCTTCGAAATTGATAGTACGCGGAGTGGACCAGGTCAGTAAATTCATATTGTCGTTCACCTATGCGTCCAACCTGTTTTCAGGATATATTGGATGCAGATAAAAAACTGCTTGAATTCATATCCCAGGGGCAGGACGCCACAGCTCCCAGCCAGCGTAACGGGAAGCAACGGCTTCCTCTTGTCGAAGTCATAGTATGGCCTGCGAAGGCGACTAGTTCTCAGGTAATGGAGATTGTGGAGAAGGTGCGGGAGGTTGTGTGCAATGGACGGGTTGCTGCCGTTCAGATTGACGATGAGGCGGATGATCTCGAGTGGACGGAGGAGATGCTTGGACTCCTAACCTCGGGTAGCATGGGAGATTGCAGCATGTATGCCCTCTGGCAAAGTATGTACTTCATTGTCTGGCGACCGAGGTCTCGTATCACTAACTACTCTCCTAGCTCAACAGCTCAGGGACTTACAGCATCAGATGCATCGCAGGTCAAACAAGCGCCTTACCTCGGTTTCTCTTTGCGAGGGAGGCTCTATGAAGCGGTTTCTGCAGGCCATCGACGACGAAGATAACCCCATCAATTTGTTAGACGCTCCACAGGCAGCGGGGTATGCTCCGGAGCTCATCAAGTACGTCTGACTCCCACATCCCGGTATAAAAATACAAATACGCTCTTCGAACTTACCAAAGCCCATAGCATGATATCTAACGACTGTCACGCATGGAACCTGACAGCCAAATGGGGGTTTTCTAGACTTAAGAAACTACCTGATCACGTTGTGCAAGCTGAAAAGGAGGACAGTACTCCGCCTCCCGCCGATTCTTCTACGGCCGCTCAGCAGCGTTCATGTGCTGCAAGGCATGAGGTAACTCCGTTTTTGTTGTATACTGCTATATATTCCATGACTCATGTTGAGGTATAGGGCGATGACGGTGAATCTAACCTGACGGAAATGGACTCCGACGACACGCCTTTGAAAAATAAAACGGCTCCCAAGAAATCTATGTTGTCTGCCAAAGTTAAGGGTAAAGGAAGGGCCGAGTCAACGGGCTTGGTTGGCAAGCGTAAGCGCGGGGGCGCAAGAAACGATAATTCGGACACCGAGGACGCTCCGAGGAAGAAGAAGAAGAAGGATACTATTAGGTTTACACAGACACCTACCAAGAACCAAGGTATTCTGAAGGGACGAGCGCCCGACGCATTGAGTGCGCCTACAGCTCGCCCAAGTCAGCCATCCAGAGTCCCCGTCTCATCGTCTACTGGCGTTACTCCGATTCAACGACGAACTGGACACAAGTTCGTGTTCCATTATCGCGGGGTTTGGGACTCATGCGCGGTCTCTGTTGAGAGAGACGTCGATTTCAAGAGGCGATGGTTAATACTTACGGCCCGATTTTTTATCACCTGGTTTCATCACGACACAGCAGGTCTCATCACCTGGATTCGAATGATAGCAGGGCTTAAAGTTTGGTCGTACCTCGTTCCCAAGGACCTTTCGGATGATGCGGAGGTAGCTTCGGCTCAGTATCTCGAGATGATCAAGTCCCTCGACCACATCTCGAACTTCACAGAAGACGCCCTCCCCAAGATCGCGGAGGTCCACAACTACTTCTTGCGGCCTGGAACAATCTTGTAAGTATATATCCCTCGAGTGGAACTGTGTCTTACGTGCATCTGCAGGATCCAGCCGCCAGGAGCAGTTCACGCAGTGCTGACTGGAACAAAGTCTGCCACCCGCGGCGGACACTTGTATATGTGGGACGCCATGCATTTGACGGAGTGGAATAGAATGGCCTCACATCTGTGTATGCGCGTGGGCACGAATGATCTCAACGAGGGGATTCTGCGAACGATGGCTCGTATGATGATTGCCATCTCAACTAGGGGTCCTACAAAGGGTAAGCAGGTAAATAAACGTCGCTGTGCCGCCTGACCATGGCAAGCAGTGCTCAAGAAACCCTTCGCCGCCCTTGCACGTATCGTGATGCATCCTATCGAGTATTGGCGCGGGGACTATCAGCGCAAAACTGAGAGTGACACTCCGGTAGGCCTTCGGGAGGAATTACCGAAGAATGCTCCCTATGCTTTGAAGGAGTCTCGTAACGAGTTGGACGAAGCGGCAAGGATCGCCAAGGCCATTTTGAAACACAACGGTCTTTCCATCGACAAGATATCGGTCAAGTACCAGGACCCTCAAGAGACTCGGGAGCAAGACGTCAACGAGGACGAGCAGGAGGTAGACCAGTTGGCGAAGGACGATGAGGGCAATGAATTGAAGAAGGGGAAAGAGGGTGAAGGCGAACTAGAGAGGGAGCCTCTTTCTTGGACGATCCCCACGTCTTCCCCAGGAGATGTCTGGTATAAGGCCGGGGAGGAGCTAATCGACATCCCCGACTTCAACTATCCCTCTCGGGAATCTGAGTGTTCCGTCTGAGACCGCCCTTCGCTTCAACTTGCTGATACAACGCGTCGTACGATTTACCTTGGAATATTATCATGTATTTTATTAACGGAATTTGTGGTTTTCGTGTGCTATATCGTTTTTATCTCGGGAGGTCCGGACTCACTGGGTGATTCAATGTGTCATGCATCGGGTGATTCATTGGGTGATTCACTGGGTGATTCACTGGGTGATTCACTGGGTGATCCAATGTATGATTCATTGGGAGGCCTCCTTTGCAACGGTCAGGGTGTTGTTCACAGGGCACGGCAAAGGTTACTGGCATGGTTGACGCCGTAAGCTAAGTGTTCTCGAGCCCCGCCAGTGATCCTGATGCGCCCCCTGGTCGCAGGAGGCATTTCGATAGTGTCGTCGCTCTGGGCTTCTTCATATAAAGCAGCACCAGGCGAGGAACATAAGCGGCATACTGTCCGAGTCTGGCTTCAAGACCCGCCGCTTGCCTCACATTGGATTCGTTCCTTCCAATGACCCAGACGCGTTTGGCTTTCTCAACCCGCGAGATGTAGTTTGGGCCACACATCTCATCCCACCTTTTGCACATGGTACAACTGGCGAGCTCCTGGGATGGTATATCGCTCGTCAGTCTCGTGAACAGGACGAAGACTGGCAGTTTTACTATGTCAATATGTAAGGGCATTACTTTGTTTGTCTTGCCAGAAGATGTTTAATTTGCTAACCATTGTATTCACTAAGATTCGTTGACCGCGACAAGCTGCCAGTGATGCGCTATTTAGTGGGCTTCATTGGGCATCGCGGATCGTGCGGGTCCGCACAGGTCGACACAGCAGACACCAACGAGAAACAAGCCGATGGTAATTCTAACACCGCCGAACCCCTTGCTGATACGATTGCAAATGAGGCGACAGCTGTCAACCCCGCCCTCAATGCTTCACCGCAGATCAGCTCTGTTGATACAGTTGAAGGAAATAGCACTGTCACGGTGTATGCGTCAGGTGGTTTCGATGAGGTGACAGTACCGCCGATGTACGATGAAGGAGAGGAGGATTATGGGTATGAACACCCCGAGGTTGACCCACTTGAAGACAAAGACCGTGAAGTGTTTGGGGCTGCGGGGGATGATGCGAATAATTTTGAGGCTATGGACGGGCTAGGAGCCGAGGATGGAGAGGAGGGTGTAGGCATTGATGACGATCTTGAGGGTACGGAAGGATATAGCCAGTTCTAGTAACAGACTCGCTTGCGGTACGGCCGCAGCGGCCTAGACGGCGGATGTTGTGCAGGGTTTGGTATATATCTATACAGGGTATGCTACCACAAGCCTACACTACGAAACTTAGAGTTCCAATTCACAGCAAACGACAATTATAATGTAGCTGTGGGCCGTCGTCAAACATTACAGCTAGGTCAGAACACTCACCGTTCGCCACTACCCATAGCCATCTCTTTGTCGGTGCGACGATATTGTCCATCTAGCTTACGGCTTAAACGCTCCGTTGCTCGTCGACCACCTTCTTTGTGGCTGGTTGGAATGCTGAAGCCTGAGTACTGCATTGTAGGGGTGAATAGAAGTTGGTGATGGGGAAACTAGCGACCCAATGCTTATGCAGGCCGGGGCGCCGATCTAACGTACTCACAACTCGGATACCAACCATCACTGGCATAAGCTTGCGCAGCGACTCGGATATAATATTCATAGCGTAACATAGCTCACATACCGACTCAGCTGCGCGACGTACTGAGACGACCTCTCAGGTGGAAACCAGGTATCTACAGGTAAGCTCCAGCCTGACAAACCTGTCAGGTCACGATCCTGCACAAATCGGCGTTGTGCACTTTTGCTGACGTGAGGTGATGATTTGGTCAGCGTCAATTGAATGCCAGTGTGAGGGAGAAAGCGCCTGACCTAGTACCCATCTTCCGTATCTAAATCGTCGTTGAACAGAGCATCGTCTAGATCGCTGTCATAGGTTTCACTATCTTCGTCAGCAGTGTCTATGGGTACAAAGGGGTCGATAGATAGTGCCGGGGGATGATCTTCTGAGGACACGGAGCTTGGCACCGGATCGGTAACCGAGCTCATCAGGACAGCAGGCAGCTGAGGCTGCAGAGAGGTAATCTTCGCGAGCCCTTGAAGCAACTCTGGGTCATCTACAATTGTCTCGCGGGCAGGCACCTGTAACTCCAGGCTTCTTACGCTCATTTCGGTATGTCGGACAAACATATCGCGGTCAACAAAACTACAAGACAATTATTATTAGCCAAAGAATGCAGATCACTCAAAAGCACAAGAGAATCGAGATAGTATGCCACGGAGTTTGTGGTGCATATGCATGTGTCAGAGCTCGAGAGAGAATCGTTTCTAGATGATCAATGTTTCCAGCAGATAGGTAGGTAAGACTCGGAGACTCAAAGCGACCCACGAAGATTGTAGAATAGCAGTGTTGCGAACAATCATAGTAAGCTAAATATCTAGCGCATACTTATCAAGTTTCTTACGTAGCGGTCGGTCGGCACTTACCCCTACTGTCCTAAGCAGAAGTTCCAACTCTCCCGCCGTCTTGACCCTCTCGTCCGGATCGTACGCCTCCCCTTCCAAGAGGTCCTCCACCGCTCGAGCAAGTCGACTCATGGGGAGTGCCTCATCTCCCTTGTTAGCTGGTGACTTCTTCTTTTTCCCTCCCTTCTTATCGACGGAAACAGCGAGCAAGGGGGCGATGACTTCCATCCTGAACCGCCGCAGAGCCATCGACGACAGAGGGACAATCCTATCCGGAGGACTCGCAGCCTCTGCACACGCTTCCATTCTCGCCAGTACCTCAGGCAGTGCGCCCTCATACCACCCCCACTTCTTCAACTCCTCCACTCTCTTCTCCTTCAAACGTTTCTGCATCATGTCCCGCGCGTTGTTCTCCTGCAGGGACTTTGCAACCGCGTCAAAAAAGTCTGCGAGTCGCAACCATCCCTTGTCCTCGTCGACTGCCCGTTTCACATAGTGTCGGTTCACATAGCTGAGAAGTCTGTTGACTGACTGTGCGCCGGCAGAGTACCGATGAAAGCAAGGGAGGAGATAGTGGATGAGGTCGCCGTCATCGTGAGGTGCACCAAGCAGGACCTCGTGAGCAGCGTCAGCGTAGTACCGGTCTAACTGCTCGTAAAGATACGTTCCACTAGGTTTGGCATCTTGCTGATTGCAACCAGCAACTACTTTGCCGGACGGAGGGGGATGAGGTGCGTGGGGTAAGCCTGAGTCGGCTTGGGCGGTTAAGTAGTTATAGACGGCTGTGTGTATGCCCATGTGGTATGACATCTCGATATTTGGTGCCTTGGAATCGTTGCTGGTAGGTCCACGGACAATGTGGTCTAGAGCTGGCTGAAGGTACCCCCACAGTGCTGGTAGGGAGGCGGAGGGGTTTGCGCTCCCGGTCGAGGGGTTCGGAAGAGGCTTCACATGCTTTACAGCCTGGCTTGTGATGACTGGAGTGTTCTCATCTGGATATTTGTCGCCCGACATAATGTAGCAGTGTGTACCCACTGGTCACACGAACAGTAGTTGCTGGCGAGAGGGGCGTTTGGTGGTCAGTACCGGTCAGTGCGAGACATGTCCAACTTGACTGGTAAGTAAACGTAAACGCGATCACGTGGCAACACACCAGGCTGCGAGCGGCGCTACTTACCTTTGCTTGATCAGTGACGTATTTCAATCGCGCGTTGCAATCTTCTGACCAAATTCGCACATCGGGTTGCACAGGACTTCGAAGCCGTTTCAACTCTTTCATAGCATCCTTGTATTCCTGTGTATTATCAGGCAGCACACGTACGAGTCTTTATGTTCTGGCTTCGCTGACTACTCACCTTAGATTAGCACATGTCGGGCAGATACACCGACTAGCATGGAGACCTTCTCAAACAGGCTCGCTCAGACAACTTGCAAGTTGCAGCGAAGATAGTACATTGAAGGTATTACAGGTCCGTATCGAGGGGTAACAAGTAGATTTAGCCAATATAGATGTTGTCAAAGATGAGAGCGAGAGATCATGCACGAGAGCGAGAACAGAAAGAGAAAGACTACTAGGTACAGTATGCGACGACCAGATCTGTGTCCGGCTCGCGATAGGGAAACAGTCGGTCGGATGTTACGGGTAAGAGGGTATAACACAGTGAACGGGAACACGCATCTTGACGTAAACGGGGTAACGACGTGAACAAAACCAGAAAGCAAATGGTAAGGGTCCACAATTTGGAGAGACGACCAAGCTACACAATGTCACGGAGGCTGACCGGAACTTCGGGCTGATTAGGGCTGTTAGTATACTCGTGACGGCGATTTGGAGAAAGGAAGCTTACACATTTAATCCTGTCAGAGTGGTGTCAGAATATGCACTTATCAAGATAATTGTGACGATGCACTCACTTGTAAAAGCACTCTATAGAACGGAGCATCTCAACGTCTCCACCCGTGGCGGTGACGAAATTGACTACCACGCCGGGGCGTGAGTAATTGGCTGCCATGGCGGGAGCCACGCTGTGGTTGAGTGGTAAGTGAAGCGAAAGATTCGAAAAACGAGACGGCTTACCGATGAGCATATTCCTCTACCGCTTTCGGCAAATCTATGGCGCGGTCAGAATTGAACATGCATGAGTAAATACTCAGCTCACCATAATTGATAACAAGAGGAACTTGTTGAACGTCGGGAGCCTTCACGATGACATCGTACACAACCAAGACTTTTGCTGACGACTGCCTGATAATACCAGTTGATGGGCTGCGGAACTTGTTGAGGGCAGCGAGTTTGGTTCCGGCATTCATGTCACTGTGCTGTAGCAATAGTAAGTATCGAAATCACTGCACTCAAACCAATAACAACACACCAAGGGTACCACATCCATGTTGCGAGAGGCCAGCTTGTACACGACAGATTCGAGAGCCGTCAACCCTCCAACATGGATAATCGCATGCGAGATATCCAAATCGTCAAACAAGTCGGCGAGCGCGTCGAGCTTCCATTCACGAGCCTGGGCAGTTTCAGCACTCGTAGAGGCTCCTCGACCAGACCCAATGATACCCAATCCTTGTTGCGGCAACGTCGCGTCGGAACGTCCACCGCCAGCCGTGAAGGCAAGGTACAGATAGAACTGGCGCAGACCGCGGGCGCCAGATCCACTGTCAGTGTGCGTGACGTTGCCGTCTCGTCTAACCAGAACTCGGACGGGCTCTCGCAGCTGGATGCTCGTAGCGAGGTTCAGCACGTCTTGCGGGACGGTGTTGGAAAAGAGCGCAGTTTGCCTGTCCACCGACAACGAAGTTCCGTTTGCGTTATCAAACCTGTTGAGCGAGGTAGTGGACCCGATGGTAGAGCACCTCCTACCCAGGCTAGACGGGTTGAGTGACGACGTCGATCCATTACCTTCTAAAACAGAGTACATCGACCCGTTCCCGTTGGCGTTATTCGCGGACCTGGACTTCGGTGGTGGCAGCATCTTCACGATCGTAAACACGAAGTCTTGCAAGTTTCTCGCAATGAGCTGATCAACCTCGTCCAACACCAAAAACCTGACCTCAGCTCCCGAAATTCCTCCAGGGCTGGTAAACAGCGCATGCAGCTTCTGCGGCGTACCACACAAAATGTGCGGCATGTTCTGGTGCAACACACGGAGTTCCTGGCCGAGATTGTTGCTGGCAGATAATGCGCCAACTCCCAACGCAGAGCGAACGCCTATAGGACTTCCAATGTCGCGAATCATACGCTGTGCTTGTGTAGCTTGGTCTACTGTCGTCGAAATCATGACAACTAGCGGCCCGCGTAGGGGTGCCTGGGCAGCCGTGTGAATGAGGGCGATGTGAATGGCCGGAATGACATATGCAGCAATTCGTTCTTGGGTTGGAGGCGCCTGGGCGATGATATCTGACCCCCTCAGGAGGAAGGGCAGTGCACGCTGCTGGATCTTGTTAGGAGGACCCACCCTGGATAGATAAACATAGAATTCAGCGACGCGTCATCAAAACCCACGATACGGTGAACAGCGAAGATAATCAAGATGCACTTACCCAAACACACTGAGCGACCTCAACAAATCCGGTTCCAGGGCCAACTGATCCCACTTTGAGATAGTCGGTCCACCGTCACGGGACGATGCGCTCGTGATATCCGTCTAACAAACGAATGAACGGTACGAGTTAGTTCAGCAGCTCAACAGATATGACGGATAGGAATAATGTGTGAGTGTGAGCTGGAGGCGAGCTTACCGCAGATGAGTCTCTCCGTAGCATAGTCGCCGCGACAGATCGGTGTTTGTCCCGGTAGCCACCATCAGCTCGTCCCAGGCTACCAGCGGGTGAGTCGTTGGGCCCGCCACGGAGGGGTGGGATATCGAGATTGCCAGCGGACCACGTGCGTGAGGGGGGTCCTGGGATACGCAGAGAGGGCCTGTTGGGTATGCCGTGGCCTAGTGAGCCGGATGGTACGAGGCTGCCTCTGGGGAGGAGATCGTTGGGAGACACACCAGTCGGGAGAAGGGGAGGTGTGGACATTCCGTTTGTGATGTTCGCGAGGTGGTGGTCGACAGCGGCGGATAGGGAGCCAAAGCGATTGGTAATGGCGGTGATGTCGTCTAGGGGGCCAGCTTGGTTGGGTGGGATGCTGCCGATAATGGAGCCACGCGGGCCGCCGTCAAGTCCGCTGAGGTCTGGCGTCGAAAACGACGGCGCAGAGGAAGGTGCGAAGGGATTGCTGAACTCGGGGACGGCGTTCGTCGCCGGGGTAAGTAGTTTATCCACCAGCAAGTCAACCTTGCGCCCGATGTCCACGAGCTCGCGTTGTATGTCTCTCGTCGCGAGGCTCTCGTTACGATCCATCCGATTGAGGAGTTCGTGAATGAGGGGTGAGCACTTGAGTTGAGACTCGAGGCTGGTCGACAGATCAATGCTAGGAGCAAACATGCTACCAGAGTCCAAGGATGATGCCGGTGACGACGAGACGAAGTGTGTTTGGGCAGACGTGAACGAGGACGTCCTCGAACCCATCTCTACGGCCACGGGCGGGGTATTCAGTCTATCTCTTGCGCGGCTCATAACAGCATTGTACTGCGCGTTTTGTTGATACAGCCCATTCGTATGTGGCCTTCCCAGGTGGTTGTCGCCATCTTGCGGGATTTCCGGGATAGCCGACATACTCGACTCCCTAGCCAGAGACCTCGCAAACGCCCTGTTCGCCTCTTCACCAAACCTGTCTTGCCTATCTTGTTGGCCACTTAAAGCGGGAGATTGTCGAAAGGCCGTGAGCTCGTTGATAGTTGACTGGAATCCGTTCAAGCTCCCGTTACGCTCGATGCGCTGGCAATCGTGTCCGTCTTGGGAAGGCGGACTTGGCGACGATTTGACAGAGAGGCCACTCGACGTTGACGCAGATGTGGCCAAGCGTTCGCGACTGATGCTGTTCTGGCGATGGTAGCCCATCCCAAGGCTCCCTCGACCGATAGAGCCCATCGTACTAACACTCTCGCGCTCGTCTCTGTCTTCTGCGGGCTTGTACTGACCTCCACCAGGGAAGAAAGGGCTGGACGCGGGGTTCAGCGAGGGGCTATTTGACACCGTGGCCATGGCTTGCGAGGGTTCCCTTTGAGGTTATCGAGAGACTTGCTACGATCAACTAACCACGGCAAGACGCTACTGGCACATGGACGGAGAACACAGCAAATCTCAGCGACTAATGTTCAGTGAGCGACAACGGCGCAAAGGGTTGGAGGTGCGGGTGCGGGATACACACCTATGAATCCTGTAGTGATTCGCGAGTCTACAAGTACTCTCTCATCCAGACACAGCTTGCAGACGACGGAAGACGGTGGCAAGCAGGAGTCGGTCGTGGAGGAAACAACGAGGAGAGAACTCGACCGATGTGGTTTCGGCCAAGCTTGGCTGGGGCTGCTGGCAGCTCAGACCGGCCGCCTAAAATCACGCCTCAATTGATCTGACAGACTGGGGCACGCGTTGATACATGCCCAAAGCTCTTTATAATCTCATCAAAACGAGCGTGGTTGTTGTGTTATATAAGAGGCTTGCTACGTAACATACAAGGCGGTGTGTGAGTATATTATGTCCGGGAGACTGCGAGATGGTGCGATGTGATACATCAACTCAACTACGTCTCTGCACGCACAGCGCATCTCGGCCAAGGCATAGTCGTATATTGCGGGGATTCGTTGACGTAGGCTGAGTACGGTCAGGTGGTAACTAAATTGTACGCTGCCTACCTCAAGGATTACGGCGTACAGCACTCACTCCCGCACTCTGCAAATACAGCGATGCGTGTGCGAATTATGTGGTCTTGACAAGTTGAGCCATAGGTGGTGTCGTCCCTGCATGATCAAGGTTCGTCGTCCTATCATTGTTCACAGTCTGACTTGGGTCGTACGCTTACAGATAGCATTTATTGTCAGCGTTGTCGTCCACGCTCGCACTTACTTCAAACCGGTGACATCGCACACGCTCTCCATCTCACACCTTCTACACCCTGCGTGTTTCGTCGTGTTATCGTTGCAACCTCCTCCTTTTCACGTACATCCAGTTCACTCTCGCTCACCCATATCACAACGTCTAGAGGTTCAGCTTCAGGCGTTGTCGTTTCTACGTTGGCAGAAATCTATGGTTGTTCCTACGATGGCGTTCGGTTGGGCTGTCGTGGCAGGTGCGTTCTAATGATCACCGCTCACTTTCATTTGCTCATCATCCCTCCGTTCATGCCGTAGAGAATTCTCGAGAACCTCTCTGGAGTGGTGGCCCGTACAGTAGGGCACCTACATGTGTGGCCACACCAGATCCGGCTCCCCGATCCAGATCGCGCAGTCCTATAAATAAACAAACATTATATTCATAATCTACGTATAAGATTACCATGTACTGCAAAAAAACGACAGGCAGAATCAACGAGGAGGGTGAGGAATACCCACTGCATCGTCCTCGTCGTTGGGGACGGCGAGGACGGGTTCGGGGACGTTGCCGGAGGTATCGCGCGTAGCGATCACGCCATTTGATGGCGTCGGGAAGTGGAGCGCGCAGGCGGGGCGAGCGCCATGGCCGAAATGACTGCCATATGAGGCAATCGTACCTGGACTACACCGCCATCATCATGGCGTCATCATCCAGGCTCTTGTCAAGTTGCACTTGATCGCGCTCGGGAGCAATGATGGCAGGTATATGTCATAGGCGCACGTATAGCTCGTTGATGTGTCGGTGATGCGGCCCATCGCACTCAAAGATATCTTTCCAGTGAGTGATTACCTTTTATGTCCTGTTTATCTTTACCACTCGGAAAAACCTAAAGATTTTATCTTTCTAAATGTTGTCCGTCAGTAGAACTCTATCTCAAACGTAGAAGTAAACACGTACCCGGAGAGTGGAAACAAAATCCAAAGTACCATAAATCCGTATGTAACGCGGATAGTAATCAAGGAGATGGGTTTTCACCGTGGCAAGACTGAAAACTCGGGTCCTGCGCTCACCAGTCGTTGCAGCGATCGGCTTTGACGATGAAGACTCGGTTCCGATCTTCGATTGTGCATGCACGCGCTTTGCGTATACCTTCTGAATCTCTTTCGTCGCATAGCGAGGACACACAACTTGTTCGAAATGCCGGAGGTGCGTTGCCATGGCCGTGTGTGCGCTGTCAAGTAACTGGACCGAACCTTCCATGTACATTATTATCTTCGCCAGACTGTGGCAGTAGGACATGGTATAACAAAGTCGCATGACATGTTTGTTATCT
Organism: Irpex lacteus; assembly: GCA_001986395.2. Lineage (NCBI taxonomy): Eukaryota > Fungi > Basidiomycota > Agaricomycetes > Polyporales > Irpicaceae > Irpex > Irpex lacteus. The sequence continues at coordinate 49,253 of MQVO02000069.1, read as the reverse complement.
GATTCTGGAAAGCGGCCCTCGAAACAAGGAATAGCGCACTGCACAAAGCTATAAGCTATTATAAAATACAAAATTGAGTCTGTTATTACCTGAAAGATCTTCGAAGTCGCGTGCACCAATCTGGTGCATCTCACTAGCATTGTCCACAAAACGCCGAATAGCTGTTCTGCCAAAAGGAGCCACTAGACGATACCTAGAGACGGATGAGTCCATAAGCTGAAAATAATCCATTGTCAGCTCACCGCTGATCTAACTCCTGCACACGATCTTCTCCTATAGTATATAGCATGCAGATGAGATGCGAAAACACTGCCTTCCAAACACCAAACTCAAATTCATGGAGGACATCCGGGACGAGCATGGCAAAGATATTTAGGCTAAACTTACGAAGTAACTTCGAGAAGGGGTTCTGGAATGTACTGGTTAAGAATTGCGCCTCTAGTGAATGTTTAGCATGTGCGTACTCACTACAGTAGGTACTGTGGAGATGTCCTTCAAAAGACTCTGGACCTTCTCTAAATTCACAGCATACCCTTCGTCATAGATTAGATGGCGCGCCTCTTCGACGAGCTGATTCAGAAATCTATCATCCTTACGCGCATGAGTATTCCGTAACGATCGGTCCTCTTCCGTGCCAATATTTGGAATGCCCTTCAAGTTGATCAGGCAATGAGGGCAGGGGTGCTTGCCCTTGTCTCTGAGCGAAGCAATAAGCATCCTGATTGCACCTGGTTCAGTTCTCTATCACGCAAAGAAAAGGGCACGTACTTCTCTGGATAATCAGCTGAATATGTGAAGAGACGATGATAAATCCGTCGTCGTACTCCATCCTTGCAATTTACAACCATGCCATGCCGATATGCGTACAAAAAATCCTTGTTGAGAATTTTGGCCCATGACGCATAAAAACGTTCGTGTCGAAGATGTGTAATGACAGCAGCTGAACCCCCCTTGCCCTCGTGTTCCGAATATTATCTTGAATATCTTTCGGGATCTATTAGAGTAAAATGCATTGAGAAACCGAATGATCGGACACCGTGAAGAGAGAGCGTTAGGGAAGAAGGCAAAATGGTGCGCGGCATGGCTTGAAGGTCGGGAGGCTCTATACTTTGACTGATTGCTGAAGTATTCATAAACGGGCCATAGCTTTGAGTTCCCGAACTGTGTGACATGTGTCGCATCACTGTACCCCATGATCATTGCTATCATCTTCGAAAGCTGACGGTCTGGATCACCTTCTAGGGGGATGTGAGGGCCGTGGTTGATACGCATATCTTCATCTACAATAGCCTGTGAGTTGAAAAGTTCGCAGTACACTGGTTCGGGAGGCTCATCAGATGCGGGGCGAGGATGGAATATCAAGTGAGGGTCGAAGATAAAGTTCTTGGCGGCGTCGTCGTTTCCCAGAGTGTGTCGAATCTCTGCGCATAGGTCCTTATGCTACAACCCGGCGACGGGAACGGGGTCACCTTGACACGGCTCAACGGCGGGCTGCGTTTTCAAATTCTCCACACGAGCTGCGCGATGATGCTGAGCAGCTGCGTCGCGTTGAGCGCCACGTGTTGAGCAACCAATCGGGGGAGTACCAATAGTCACATACTCGTGTTTCCATCCGTCAGTGTTGCTGACCCATGGCGCATCGAGCTTATTGGACGCCAGGTGTTTGTTGATTTTGTGGAAATTGACGTTCTTGATGTCAGCTGATTCGAAGTCAGGGCTTGCGAGTAAGTCTTGAAGAGCATCGCGACTGTCAATAGTTTTCTTCGAGCCGCCTAGCCAGTGGTGATACTGTACTTTTTCGACCTTAACGGGGGTCACGGGTCACGGTGAGCCCTCGAATGATGTTATTTGGGCGCTTGTCACAGGTCACGGTGAGGGTATGTTGTTAAATTTTGGCGGGCTGGGGCACTACCTCGTCTCATATGGTCACGATTTTGGCGGGCCTGCGGCGCCCAGTGTTGGTAAAGTAGCGGGTGTCACGGTCCCACCCCCGCCGATGTTGCTAAAATTTAGCAACATACCGTGTCACGGGTCACACCCGGCCCCGTTAAGGTCGAAAAAGTACAGTAGTTGAAGAGAAGAGAGCTGAGATTTGGATGGGGTGCAACAATCTGCTGCAGGGCGCGGGGAGATTGATTCGTGGATTGCTGTGCTTCCGTAGGTCGGTAAACGGACTCAAGGTCAAGTGTTGTATCAGGTTGTTGGGACGGTCGACGTTTAGAGTCGACTAAGACCAAACCAATTTGCGGCGGTCTTGATACGCTCGCTTACCATCAGGCGGACACGACGAGCACGTGACGGTTTGGGGAGAGATACTTCGTCCTCATAGCCGAAATATGACTTGACATGTCCAAGAATACCACCATCAGAGGCTGCAGACACAGATCCAGACTTATGACCTAGAAGACAAGATATGAAAGCTTTCATATAAACATCAAAGAAAGATGCCGCAACAAACGGATTCTGAGCAATACGATTGGACTGCGACCAATACGTGGATTCCGTGGATTCCAGCCAGTTTTCAATTTCCACTTGATCTCCAGCCAGAAAACGAAGAACTGGACTATGGACGTCAGCAGAATTGATAGTAATGTAAAAACTTGGAATACCATGCTCGATCATCGCCGCACGCAGTTCGTTTCGCATATTGAGCTTCGATGATGCTGAACCGGGAACTGCAGCAGTAACCAGGTTAACCTCTTTCATTAAACGCAATGCACGTTTCTCATCTTCAGGTATACTGTCATCATTGGACGCATCGGAAGCCATGCGCTCACAAATACGTTGTAACACTTCAGAACTAATGAGAGAAAACTCCTCTGCAATGGCATGAAACGACGATTTGCGTACTTTGAGGCTGGAGCGAAGAAGGACTTCACGACGTTGTAACATATTGAACACGATGAAAAGGAATGAGGGATGTTCCTGGAAACGGCGATCAGTAAGACGCAGCAAATGTCGCACATGATGCTTGAGGCTAATACTCGTCAAACGGGTCTCATCTTCAAAGCCACCGATTCCGTAAGGAAACAAGGTGGGAAATGTTTTTGGAAATAAAGAAGGGTTGAAAAATTCATTAGCAGGGGCACGGTCATGAGGGATACCAATAAACGCACCACCTCGCTCTTTTACATGACCGAACGCAGCAGCGCGAAGCTCATTCGAGGGAGCAGATCCGTCAACGTCTGTAATGACAACACTAGGAAATACAACGGGAGCGGAATCAGCAGGAGAAGCAGATGGTTGATCTAACTGTGCCATACCGGGAATCATATCATACCGGGAAGTGAGAGCTTCTTGTGCGGAAGAGGGTGGAACAGTAGAGATTGTGAAAGGTAACAAGCCATCTGCAGGTATAGCGGCCAAAACGTCGTGATCGATACGGATGTCTCTATACAAATAGTTGTGCAGTTTGAGCCAGTTGAGTGCACGTAATACTCTCTCTCGGCTTACAGCCAGAGGCTTTGCCTTTGCTAGAAGCCACTCACGGCTAGGAGGGGAGCTGCCAACGAATATTATACAGACAGGCTTGACAATGTCAGCTATAGGAGGTGGCAGAGCATCTACAACGTACTCAGTGTGCTGTGGATGGATGATAACATGGCCTTTCATACCACGTTGTAGATTGGGCAGATGAATATCTGATCCTGCGGACGAGTTTTCGTCATCATGGCCGGAAGGGCGTAGCTGGAAAATAGTCGCTTTCGCACGGCACAAGGCAATCATAGACTCTTCAATAGGAGTAAGGTCAGCCAATTCTGGAGGCACAGAGCCCAGAACCATGTTGTTGGCAAGAGCACAAGCAGGGAGCTTGTCATGCCGGAGACTACTGAAACATGAACTACAAAGGCGAACTTCATTAGATGCCGACAAGACACCACGAGGGTCAAGGGGAACAGAAGAGGCTTGTGGTAGTGCAGGTAGAGATGAGAAAGACTCAGCAGGAAGAGACGGACATGAAAGGAGGTCAACAGGAAGTTCAGCAATCTTCATGATATGTTGAGTCGATTGAGGACAGGACTCGGCACAACATGCACAAGTATACACGGAAAGCGACTCGACAGACGTGGCATCACGGAACGCTTGTAAAAGACGTGTCTTGAGGTCTGCGGAGACTGCAGAGGGCCAATCAGATGCAACAGTCTGCAATGCAGCAGTGGCAGCAGCCCTGTGCTCTTCACGACGGACATGGCGGGGTCTAGCAGCAGGCTGCTTAGAGCCAACAGTAAGCTCACGAAGATACTTCTTGAACAGCCGCCGTAGTTTACTCACAGCAGCGCCTGGCTCATAGGGTATACCCAAAAGCTGCAGCACACAGCGGAGGGCTTTCAACGCCATCTTAGGGGGCAAGGCCTTTAGAAGCTGGATACGGGCAGATTTCTGTTCATCATCACTATCACTAACCAGAAGGCTCTGTATTTGTTCACAAGCCGCTGGGAGAGGACCGTCACGGAGACACTCACAGTTGAGTAGATGTGAAAGTAACTGCTGGCGCAGCCCATCAGAGTGCTCAGCCAAAGCATCACCTATACCATGTGATCGTAAACGAGAGACCAACTGGTCAGAGGACAAAGAGTCCAATCCAACCAAGCACATCATATTAGGCAGAGAGCGAGTAGATAGCGAATCACTATCAGCGAAAGAGCACGATGCACATAACCGTAACAAACCCAACGAACGCAACGAGGCGCAAGCAGTGCATTCGACGCAAGAGCGTACAACTGGAGCACCAGTTGAGCCGTCGGGGACAGCCAAAACAGGAGAGCTGGCAGAGCCGAGCACGGACGTAGACAAGCTGGCAGAGCCGAGCACAGAACTAGATAAGCTGGTAGAGCCAAGCGCAGAAGCACTGTCGCCGGAGGCGACTGATGAGCCCAGAGGACTGTGCAGAGAGGGTCCGATGAAGGGCAAAGGGGCACCTAGGAGCAAACAACGATAAGTAAAGTGACATTGGAAAGGAAAGGTGCCTTACTTTGATAGCATCGGGACCCGGAAGCGGAGGATGTAGACGGCACAGAGGAAGTACCGATGTCCAGAGGAGTAGGTGCTGGACAATCACCCAAAGAGGAAAGGAGGATGGTAACTGCACGAGCGAAGGACAGAGATGAGCGAGATGATATGAGATGAACCGAGGGGCACGTACAAAATGGATCATGGACGAGGGGTGAGTCAACGGGTAGATAGAAGACTAGGGAGACAATGAGAACAACCCTGTGATTAAACAATGCAACGTACGATCATTGACCGCACACCAAAGATAGCGGTGGTCAGTGGAGGGACCAACAGGGTCGAGCACGGTTCCCATCTCCACAGAAGCACCGGCTGCGAGGCACCAGTCTTGACCGAGTATAATATCCCATGTCCGTTGGAAAGGGACGACGGACAGGGTATGCGTAGTGTGATAAAGACCACCGACGGAGCGGACAGAGAGTGCGACCGAGCAAAGAACTCGAATGACCATGGAAGGAGCCTCGCGGATGACGTTACGGGGGATGTTGTGGTGAGTGGCATAGGTCATATCCATCGTGGAGGAGGGCCTAGCAGGGTCGACCAGAATGAAAGCATTCAAGCGCGAGCAAAAACCGTGCACAGCGACTGAGGACATGGCGGGTATTAACGAGTAAAACTGTAACGTCGATGAGGGCAAAAGTCGAAGTGAAGACGAAGTGAATAGGAGTGTACACGAGGCGCCCAGAGCACGCAATCCATCAAAACAGTCACGTGCGGGATGCGAGTTTCTGTGGACAATGCTACCCCCTGCAACCCTAAGACCCTTCTCCCAGCTTAGACGCTGGTAGCGGGAATGTCCGTACAACACCAAGACACGTGTCTTGGAACGTGATAGCATGGTAGACGTGGCCACTGTTGCTGGAGTTCTCTTCTAGATATGTAGGTAAGCGGAGAATACTATTGAAAAGAATACTTATAAAGATGCCCATGTTCGAGAAGCTAAAGTGCAGGTTCATCCTCGTTGAGCAAGTATACGCGGGTTTTTCTACCTCCTACGCAGGTTCTGGGGTACTCTTCAAGCAGATATGTGAGAGTTCAAGAAGGTGAACATGACTGGGCGAGGATTGTCCGCCAGACGGATGTACGTCAGAGGCTTATACGTCCGTGAGGATTGCACTTACAATCGACATACAGATCATGCATGTACGTACCTGGAAGGTATATAAGCTATCTCTCAGGAGGAATAAGAGTTGCGGTGCCATAAGGCTCTTCTCCGCGCACAACGCGTCGAATTTTGGCCATGCTCGTATAATGGTCGTCGTCGGTTGCCCAAGCCCGCGATGTCCGGGATTAGAAGGACAATCGCGTGCTCAGAGAGCACGAGAAGGATGCGGTGTATTTCTCTAGTGTCTTCGACTACCGATATTCGTATGAGGACCACTAAGCAGGTATTTACAAGGTGACTTGAGGTTGCTCGTCAAATCTCACGGGTGAGGAAACCGATCGATTTCAAGCACGTGTTAGTCTATCTATTAGACACCAGATACTGACCTAGCAAATATAGGATGGAGAGATCGAATGATTGCGAGGGAAAGAAGTGATCAGCTGGTTGAGACGACTCCAAGGATCCCATGATCACTACGAACGCCGAGCCATGTATGACAATGACGCCTCGACGCATTACATTCGACTGGCATCGGAGCTTGTGTCCGTACGATAAGTAAATATCTCAGAACATTAATTAACCTGGGTTTATGGCATTGCAGTGAATACGGGGGGCAAGCCTTTAACGATCAAAACAGAATGCCGAGATAACGCCGAAGCTATTGCCTAATGCGGTAACTCGACGTACTCAACGCCGCCACGTAATCCTTCCACACACACCCCCGGCCTCCTCCAACCTTCTAGAATATCTCCTTGCACAATGAAACCTTGGGAGATGGCTCGACAGACGACATGACTTCTGCCGAGCCAAATACAGCGCCAACTCCAACATCCGATAACTATAGCACTGCTCACCGCAGTCTACAAAGTAACAGGCAAGAAGCGTTAAAGATAGCGAAAAATACGCTCACGGACCAAGCAAGCGATGTAATTGACGAACGGAATAGGGCTGAACAAGAGATGGTGAAGGTGGACGGTGGTGTTCGTGAAGTAGGTCGCATGGAGGTCGAGCGACCAAGTACACGGTGCGTCGACGATACCTTTGAGTACAGAAAGTTGTTGATTTAACAGAACTGATAAATCGAAAATTTAGTTCGTTTTACGAAAGCGTAACCTACGCAGAGCCAATACCGGCGCTTACTCCGACTGTGGACGACCACGACGCTGCACGCTGCCATCGCCACGTTGACAGCCAAGAACACGCCGAGATGATTGACAGTGAACCTATAGACCAGAAGAACAAGGTGAACGAAGAGTGCAAGGGCGTTGGAAGCGTTGGAAAGGAGACGAAGAGCGTGCAGGATGTTGATAGTGAAATGGGTGGACTGGAGATAGCCCCAAGGTGCGTTAACGTCGCTTTATCATGATGCATAATTTATTAATAACTATAATCGCTCTCGTTTGGGCCAGTCAAAGTTCCGTTCAGCAACCAGTAAATAAGAGAGACGGAGACATGTACCTGGTTAGAAACTCGTTCACGGACACCTCAGGGAACACAAACGACGTGCTCCTTCGGCACAAGAAGAACAGGTGAGTTCAATTTGTGGGCTAATTAACCGTGCCATCACTGAAAAATGACTTCGCTGGTGCCCTTTCCAGTGACGGCGTTGACAACCACAAAGCTCCAATGAGCACCTCACCACACAACCGTTACGAGCGAAAGTCGCCCTCCAACTTGTACGCTTCGATTGTTAGACTTCATACTCACTCCCAGTATCTGATGCGTACGTTCATAGAAAGAGAGGCGGACATGCTGGCCAGCCAAATGGCGGATCAGGAGTCTCCGGTGCTTTTGATCTGCACTCAAGGATCGCGAATGATAAGGTCGATCAGCAGCACGAGCCGTCTCCGAGGACGAAAGGGTAAGTCATGACATCCCTAGCTATAGTGGTAGTCTACTCTGACTACGTATGTACGTATTGTTGTAGAATAAACGATGAGCATAGCGTCGCTGCCACAGCTCAAGAAACGATGGACGGTCCCACTGAGCCCACCGTAGTAGTCCAGTCAACGAAGGCGGGCGGACGACGCCTTCAAGGCTTTGTAAAAGGTCAACTGCATAGGGTCAAGCGTTGGGCGAAGAGATGTATTGGGCGCAAAGCGTAAGGTAGCATTGTACGAGGGTCATTGGATCGAGGACGTATGTAGCTACGAGCAGTGATGTTAAATAAACGGATGCAGTTGTCAATGGAATGATCCCAAGGGCCTAAGGCCCCGTTCGACGGCACCGCTATTTCTTGCTACGTTATGTTATCTTCCGTTATGTTATGATTGGTCAGCACAGGTCACATCATGTCACGACAAGAAGCCAATGAAAGCGGATCAAGTGTAAGGAGACGTGACGAGATGTGACTCGCGCAATAAATTAGAGCATAAATCTAATAATGCTGTAACAAAGTATAACAGAATGGTACTGACTTTCAGCCTTATTAGGTGCGATAACGTAGCGTAACGAAACCATAGCGGTGTCATCGAACGGGGCCTAAAGTGCTAGCAACAAGACGTATGGTTACCAAATAAGGCAAGTATGTCAACTCAACTCACCGCCTCAAGCGCTCAACATCAACGACCCCTACGTCATTCAATGACCGACGGTGATCGAGCGACGGGGCGGAAAAACGGGACGTTTTCCGGCTCGCTTTTCACGTGGAAAAAGCAGATGAAAAGCGCTGGGAAAAAACCGCCATCACTACGGCGCGTCCATTGGTTGCAGTGCAATTCCGAGCCCGCATACGCCTGACGTCGACTCGATAATCAATACTGCATCTCAATATAGTTTATTTCAGACTAGTACCGTTTATGAAGCGAGATTCAAACCTCGATTACCCCCGCCGCGATTGAATGGTGTGGGCTGTGCTCTCATAGCCGCCGAAATGGACAATACGGGCTCGATAAACTCATCATGCCCTTTTTCCGGTAAGCTCAGTCAAAGTTTATCATCAATACGAAATGCGATGGCACTTTCAAACCCACATACGCCTAGGGTCGACTGCGTAAATAAGATTGATTCGCGACATGCTCAATTCTGAACGACCGCGCGGGACCTCCTGCAGGTAGTCGATGTGGTCAAAAAAGCGCGTACATTGACGATACGAGCTCGACAAACTCATCTGTGGGCACGGCTCATCATCACTACGGCATGTCCATTGGTTGCATTGCAATTCGAACCCGTATACGCCTGACGTCGACTCGATAATCAATACTGCATCTCAATATAGTTTATTGCAGACTAGTACCCTTTATGAAGCGAGATCCAAACTTCGATTACCCCCGCCGCGATTAAATGGTGTGGGCTGTGCTCTCATAGCCGCCGAAATGGACAATACGATCTCGGTAAACTCATCACGCCCTTGGCCTGTGAGCTCATTTGATAGTGAATACGCCATGCGCAGATTTCCGTGTAACTTCGAAGCCACGTACGCAGCAATCAATCACGACATCCTTAATCTAGACCGATCATAGCGGACGCCTTGCAGGTAGTCAATGTGGCCAAAAGAGCGCGTACATTGACGATACGAGCTCGACAAACTCATCTGTGGGCACGGCTCATCATCACTACGGCGTGTCCATTGGTTGCAGTGCAATTCGAACCCGTATACGCCTGACGTCGACTCGATAATCAATACTGCATCTCAATATAGTTTATTGCAGACTAGTACCCTTTATGAAGCGAGATTCAAGCCTCGATTACCCCCGCCGCGATTGAATGGTGTGGGCTGTGCTCTCATAGCCGCCGAAATGGACAATACGATCTCGGTAAACTCATCACGCTCTTGGCTTGTGAGCTCATTTGATAGTGAATACGTCATGCGCAGATTGACATGCAGCTTCGAAGCCACCTACGTTCAGGGTCGACTGCGTAAATAAGATTGATTCGCAACATGCTCAATTCTGAACGACCGCGCGGGACCTCCTGCAGGTAGTCGATGTGGTCAAAAAAGCGCGTACATTGACGATACGAGCTCGACAAACTCATCTGTGGGCACGGCTCATCATCACTACGGCGTGTCCATTGGTTGCAGTGCAATTCGAACCCGTATACGCCTGACGTCGACTCGATAATCAATACTGCATCTCAATATAGTTCATTGCAGACTAGTACCCTTTATGAAGCGAGATTCAAACCTCGATTACCCCCGCCGCGATTGAATGGTGTGGGCTGTGCTCTCATAGCCGCCGAAATAGACAATACGATCTCGGTAAACTCATCACGCCCTTGGCCTGTGAGCTCATTTGATAGTGAATACGCCATGCGCAGATTTCCGTGTAACTTCGAAGCCACGTACGCAGCACTCAATCACGACATCTTCAATCTAGACCGGCCATGGCGGACGCCTTGCAGGCGATCAAGGTGGTAAAACGAAGGCGGAAACGGACAATACGAGCACGGCAAACTCATACGCGAACACGGTTAATCGTCAATACGGCGTGCATTAGTTACAAAGCAGTCTCAACCCCACATACGTCTCGCGCTCACGGAATAGCCAACACTCCATCACGACATATTCAACACATATTCAACTTAGACCAATCTTGGCGAACGCCCTGCAGGCAGTCGATGAACAACGGTACAAATAGACAGTACGCGCAATGTACACTCGTAATTATGTCGACGGCAAAGGCTCATTTGCACGGTACCGCCCGGAGATATGGTCTGCATATATTCGCTAGCTCGAGGCGCAATGCAATCTGATTTGATATCCGACGTTAAGTTTGACTTCTCGTGTGAAGTGACCAGCGACTGCAGTGTCAATCATTGCATTCACCCTGAAATACATAGCACGCTCGAATAAACAATTTTCTTTAGAGCCTCAAACGGACACGGTGAGCTCGTTAATACATTGCCTACGTCAAGACATTATATAAGGGCTTAGGATGTGCGATAGATGTTGTTCATCAGGCCCCCACGAGCAAGTCGTTGACTACACCCAAGGTGAGATTCCCTCCACTGCTTTGCCCCTAGTTGAAGCTTCATTTACTTTGCAGAATGAGTTATCAAAACCCAAACGTTATGCTGCAGTATCCGCAGGCATCCTACACAAACCAGGTATGTTTCCGCGCGCGTTTTACGCTCAAACTCACTAATGGATATTTGCAGCCTCGTCGTCAGCCTCATGATGTTCTTCGTCATCAACCTCGCCTGGAGGTGGATCACTTGAACACCGATGTTGCGTTCAGACTCCAGCCAGGAGAATACTACCACCCTCGCATCGCCCCAGCTCATGGTCTCGGCCATTACGCATACCCTCCCGCGCCATCCGTAGCGTTCACGACTGTGAACGCGCCCTCGATTACTATCAACAACTACAACTATCGACGCGAGCCTTCCGTTCAGGAGGAAGAAAACGAGGGCTCTTCTGAAGCAAGGCGCAGCGGGTTGGAGAGATGGGTGCGCATTACGAAAGATGTGCTGACTCTCTTCTTCTCCGGGTTGAGTTTATGCTTGGGAGGATAGAGGTAGCACTACGGCATTCTAGCTGGATTTCGTTAACATTAGATGTTCAAGATATTTATATGGCACATTCACATTACATGCAGACTAACACCGGCATTTTTTGAGCTACGGATGTGTGACCAACGAGTCATGGACGGTGGGTCGAAACGGGCTCACCCGCTCGTCGAAAGGGCTATATACGGCAGGTGAGCTGCCATATATAGTATGCCATCACCGTTTTCACGCTCCAGGCGCCCAAATTTATTATGGCCTCCCGCCCTCATATATCGGAGTCGCGACAGCGACACCAGACTGCATTACTATGACTCGGGACGAGTACGTAGATGCTGCGGCTATCCTTACACAAGGTTTCCCAAGTTATTTTGTCTCAAAACCGAACGTTATCGAGCCCTTTCAAGGAACGGTCTGCTTTCAAGGACCGGGTAAATCCTGTACTTAGAGGGGGCCAGCACGAGGGAAACTTGGAAAAACCCACCGGGCCACTCGTGAGCGCTGGGGCAGCCAATGGGAGGACCCGATCGTGAACACCCACAGGGATACACCGTCGATCCAATGGTCCGATATAGTCAAGTGAGGCAGCCAATGGGAGGATACGACCGGGGACACCCACAGGGATACACCGCGGAAATTCCTTGATCCGACGGCCCGAAATGATTAAGATTAACAGCATACACAGAAGTCACCGGGCCTGTAATTCGTGTTCTGAGCTCTCGTTCATGCTGCTTCCTGATCTCTGTCATCGAATCACCCTACCGCTTGCTCGACGACGACTTCAGCCCAGGTTTTTGCGCATTCCTAGCCACGTTCAAGTAGCATCAGAGGATCTTGGATGTTATATTTTATTACTTACATTGTGTTGGCAACTACTGATGATGTCAAGACCCGACTTTCGTTGACGATCAGTTCATCGTTTTCATGATCCTCATGTAAGATTCGTGCACGGTCACGTATCTGAACAGTAGCAACGAGCCAACCACTAATTAACACGTCACTCAACATTCTTGATGCGTTTGCCGGTGACTTTCTCAGGTGGTGACTAAATTGTACGCTGCCTACCTCAAGGATTACGGCGTACAGTGTGCGAATTATGTGGTCTTGACAAGTTGAGCCGTAGGTGGTGTCGTCCCTGCATGATCAAGGCTGTAATATACTCCGACAGGGGAAGGACATTACACTCCGACAGATGCCGACGATCTCCGCTGAACGTTGCCTCGTGGTCCAACGAGCGCCATCGTGCATCGCCAATCGTCATCGACGCATATTGCCCCTCGGTGTACTCCGATGGCGGTCGCTGACCTACTGGTATGCTGGTCAGTAGCGGTCATTGGTATACAACGGCGGGCATTGTACCACACTGGTTGTCGATGGTATACACCTTGATATATTGGGAATCAAGTACACAACTGAATACAATAATAGAATCACTCCGAGTCTGCATCCTCGCCCTCGTCTCCGTCAAGATCCTCCTCGTCAATCAATCCTCTATTCTTCCGCAGGATCTGCTTCTCGATCCTCTCCGTAAACAGCAACATAAGCACATGAACAAAGAAATCATAGCTAACATCAGTCATTTGCCGAAGCTGAGCTTCATAGCCTGCAAGCCATGAGTTTAGCTGTTCTGCGGTCTCGGTGTTGAAGGCACGAGTAAGGTGTTTTGTCCCGTCATCATCTGTATTTACCCGTACTAGATCTGGTTGGCTTCCATCTGTAGGCGCAGGGTTGCACCATACCCAACAAAGCACATCAGTCGCGCGATGACCTGTATAGTGCCAAGCATCGACGATAAACTTTGTTGATGTGAGCCAAGGACTGTCGGGAACAGTGGTTACGATATGCCGGAGGAGGTCACAAGCATCATCGTATGCCACAAAGCTGGGTAGATCCTCTGGTGCGTTGTCCCAGATCCTGTCCAGGATTCCGAGCACCTGAGGCTGACTCTCTGCCCGATAGCATTTCCCCCACCCGATAGACATTCCGCATGCCCATTGTACTGTCTCTAGACAGTACACAGATGCTGCTCGAAAAGTGTGAACCACTTCTCGACCAGGTAAGTCTCCGAGTGGTGGAAGCTCAATTTCATAGTTAGGACCGGTGGGTGCTGGTGCATTCTCGTCCTGCTGTACTTGACGGCGTCGGATTACTCGCTGGACGCCTGAGAATGACAGACGTTTAAAACGATTGGCCCAGGCCTTATACCAGTCACGGTGCAAAGGTGTATCACAAGTTGGGCTACCTGCAGTGACAGGACGACCACAGGGTATGATGCCGCAGATATCATAATGTTGAAGATGGTCCTTGCAAAATCGCCCATTCTTGTAGTTGTTCAAAGGCTTCGTGCAGTCTGTAAGTGCGCATATCTCTCTATACTGTAAGTGAACTATACTATCACTGTAACATGTTAATTCAGGCTCACCCTATGTCCAATGGTTTTACCGTCCATGACCGCTAAGCGAACCATACCGCGGTCTCCGTCTGGAGGCATCACCTGTTGTACAGGAGCTTGAGGCAGAATAATATTGTTTTCTGCCGGTATCTGCAGCATCATTTGTTAGTACATGCCAGTATCATGATGCAGAGTTAAACGACTCACATTATCAAATTCAGCTCCGCCCGGTAAACCAACAACTTCAGCAGCATGGCCCGCCACAAGCGGAATACCTTCAGCAACCAAGTCCGCTCGGTAGCGCTTCTGGTGAGTGCAATCTTTACATCCATGCACTAATGCGCCTGGAAGGACACCTCTATTTTCCCCAATCACATTGCGTACTGCAGCTGCGAGGTTGTCCGTTGCTGCATGTGCCGGCGAAAAGAAAGGAGTGTCGGGGGCGTGGACTAATAGGAGCCTGCGTGAGAAGTGCTCGATGAAAAGCCGTTTCGATTGTCGAGCAGTCATAGTATAGGTATATTCTCCTCTGGCTTGTGCGACAGAATTGATCCACTCTGCGAAACTCGACCAACCCCCTGCAAAGCACTGCATGACATGCTCCTGCATCCCTTCGAGAAGCACTTCATGTGCTCTATCAGAGCGATAAGTAATAGTAGTACATGCAATGACGAAACGCACTTACCCTCCAACATCCTTCTGTGGTTTTACCTTAGCGGCATCTTCAGCGGATTTGTGTGCACTATTCTTGGCTGGTGCACGAGGTCCTCTTGCGTTGGAGCGGCTGCCGTAGCTATACAGTTTCTGGAACCGTGGGTCGATCGACAGCGTAGCGGACTGAGCCTTCAAATGCCGCTGGATGAGCGGCAGAATTTTGGCCTTCGTCAGCGAGTTGAAGTCCAGGGTGTCGTAGTGAGGAATCTCGACAGCCTTCGCAATCGAAATAAGGACATCCTTCGGACGCAACATGCTGACAGGACCGGTAAGCTCTTCCTCGACTTTGTCTGAAGGTGGAGCCACCGGAGGGACCGATGTCTCTGCCATTTTGGTGGGAGAGGGAAGGACAAGGGAAGGTGTGCGTTGTACAGACGGGGAGGGAGCAGGTGTCGCAAATTTCAAACCTTTTAAAGACAGTCTGGGCTCTAAGATCGAATAGGATATATGTACGGAAGTAAATCCTACACACCATACGTTGTAAGCGTCTGCTCACATGTCTGCCACGATAGTACGTAGGCACACGGCGGACCTTGAGCTTTTGACATCTTCGAAGCCTATAATGAAACCTCATATATAGTTTGAAGACTACATATATGTATCATTAGTAGAGATGTCTATACACAACAGTCCACAAGACTTACAACGTCAGGAGCTCGCACAACAATCTCAGATCTCATGGCGAGACATAGATCGTACCGATCGTTGGGTTCTGTGCACCCGACGACGCTCATCGGACGACGGACTGACGACGGTGCCTTCCACCGGACGATGATAGCACTCGAGCTAGTGATAGCCAGTGGTAGCCAGTGGTAGCCACTGTCCTACAGATTAGATTAAGCCTATCGTTACACTGGAAATATCAAGCATAGCGCTGACACGAACGTACGTGAATAGCAGACACTGATCGACAGTGGACGGCGGTCCATTGATGGGCGCCAGTGGACACTGACACCCAATGGCTGTCAGTGGGCGTAACCAAAAAGATGTACTGAAATCGACTCACTGCCCGTTATACAGTCTTGTACAACGATCTCTGCTGATGTTCATTGGGCACCAGCGAACCTAACCTTCGAGAGACGATGGGTGTCAGCGGTCGTCACTGAACTTCACACTACTTACGATGGCACTCACCGACCTCCGGTGAACATCATTGCACGGCCGAACCAGGTGTAGTGACGTCTAGTGATCGCCACTGGGAGCCATGAGGGTCCATCGGGGGACAGTGGCCGACAATGACTGAGAGAGTGCGAGGGTCGGTGGTGTTCAGTGCAGAACATCGGCCGCCATCGACCATCGATGAGCGCCACTGGACTCCCTGCGGCAAACACCGCATGACAGCGTGGGTCGGTAGTGGTTGACGGTGATCGATGTTGGACGTCACTGAACATCGAACTTCCCCTGAGAGGGCATAAAGCTCCAGTGAGCCGCTCACTAATGTGAACGTCAGTAAAGCTCGTCGACCAACAGCCCCGTAGCCACTCACAGATGAGGAATCATGGAAGAATTGATGCAATGCTCGCAGATGCGATGGCATTGTAGCAGAAATTCCTGCCTGTGGTGCTTCCGAGGGCGAGTCGTGCAACGAAGGAAATCAACATCACGACACAGACTCTGTTCGATCAAAATCAGCGTCCCGAGCATGATCACAGTGAATAAAAACTCACTCGAAGACGCGGGCATACCCCTCGCAACAACATCATTCGGCATAATAGCCAAGAACACCGCAAAGAACCCAGCCAGCCACATATCGACCAAGAAGCCGCCAAACGTAAAGGGGCAGATCAAAGTGTCAGTCCATAACAAGAGTATAAGCTGAGTAACAGAGCCGTAGATCGGTCGTGCCTCGAGTGGAGCGTACAATTTTGGCCTGCCCGTTTTGCGCTAAGCTCATCGTGCGCGACTCCACGATAGATCGCATGAACCTCGTACACTGGCAGTCGGCCAAGTGCCATCAGTCTTTTGCACTGGATGAAGCGGGTCTTGGAGGACTTCTTGTCTTCCATTAGGAAACATTGCGATAGCTCCCAGAGCTCCAGAGTGCTCTGGGATGCTCCCATCGTCTCCAGAGATCTGAGAGATATCACATTTTTCCCTGATGTCGTTGACGAATGAGCGCATGATAAGGCTGCGGATCGTCGTACTTGAGTTTAACGACGAAGCTTTTGTGATTCTCCAGTTCGTCGAGGTCAGCGGCTTCAACTTGGGTCATGTTGGCATAGTCAGAAAGGGAGGTCTCATAGCCCTGCGTGGTGAAGTGGAGTGTGGAGTGAGAATGTCAGCGTGTGTTTAAGAGAAGAGGCTGAGTTGGGTACCTTGAGTTTGGCCGCACAGCGGGGCCAATGAAGGTTTCAAGCTCAAACGGCCAACGCCAGAGTATTTGTGAAAGCATTATCGTTAGCAAAATAAACTGAGACTCAGCCAATGCACATCAGCTTACCTTGTGCCACGTATCATTCAATTGAGTGGGCTTCTAAGCGCGAAGGTTGAGATGACAAGTCTATACCTGCCTGATCGGGAAGTTGTTGCGGGCGTACCGTTCACGTGATTGTGTTTGAAGCTTTTGCTCGCGCCTTCCGTACGCGTGGACGTGTCTCACCACTGCTGTCACCACCACCACCATTGCGTCCATCCAAGCTCACTACAGCTCAAGGTACTCCGTTGACAATATGGTCCTGACTCGCAGCCAATACAAAAAATTGGTGAGTACCGCTCCAGCTGAGATGAAGGCTGTAATGTCCGTGGCACACGTCGCGGCTGCACGAGTCAGCAACAATCTGACGCCAGAGTTAGACCTAGCTCTGCAAATGAGGTTCCTTATCAGCTGTAGCTAGGGTCAAAACGAACTCTGCAGCTGGGTATCCTCAGGTGGCCGTCATGCCGCGCTCTGCTTGCAGCTCTTCAGGCTTTCTGCTTTGCCACGACCCCCATCCCCCCCTCTTATACCCTCATGCAGGTGGGGCATGGCGGGTGTAAATCAGGGCATAGTACGGCTAGCCTGATGTTGAGGAAAGTACCTTAACTAGGTGCTTCCAAGACTCGGCTCGCAGCTATCGCACTGGGGGCCTCAGCCCCACTCATGGCTTGCCTGATGACAAAGGAAGGGCCCTAACCCGGCACTCCTTTGACTCGTCTTGTACTCATTGCACTGTAGAGCCTGATGTTGCAGAAAGGGCTCTTAACAGGGCACTTCTGCGACTCGGCTTGCAGCCGTTGCATTAGAAGTCTTACTCGCCCTCAAAGCCAACCTAAAATAACCAACTCATGCCGCTTTACGCAGAAGGACGTTCCCGACGATAACTCTACAGTCAACGAGCTCGTGAATCCAGTGGCAGAGGTGGATTCGGGCTCTGTGCAAGAATTCGACGAAGGCAAAAACACCAATGGAGAATACGACATCCCTCTACAACTCCACGAACTACGGGTGCTCACTTTGGACTACGACGCGCACGTTGGAGTGGCTGAAGCGTGTAAGGCTTACGAAAAACGAGAGGACGAGGACGAAGAGGACTGCGAAGGGCACCCCATCACATGCCTGGACGACCTTTGCACGCCCGCTGCCCCAGCAACCACGACCGCTCAAGTCTCGGCTTCCACAACAAGCCTAGCTCATTCACACTTCGGCGGGGACGCCACGTTGAAAAAGCGAAAGCGGAAGCGGAAGAGCAAGGCGATGAAGCAGCAGGACCCCAACATCGATCATGAGGAAGTCTCGACCCACAGCAGGGCCTCGCAGTGTCCTCTAGCCGCCGCCGACACACTTGAGAGGGCTGAGAAGAAGAGAGAGAAGGCAAGAGAAGCGAAGAGGCAGCGCAAAAGAAACAAGAAGAGCCGTCTACACGAAGGTCCCTTCAACGCCAACGTTGCCATTAACTTGGCCTGGTCCGTGAACCACGGCAAGCCTGACATCGTCCATACCATCATCGGTGCCGGCCAGCTTGACGCAGCAAATGGGGCCTGGGTGGGTGTTCGAAAACCCGCGAAGCAAAGAGTCACTGCTCTCGCTGAGGGTACAAGAGGGGGATTGCGACTTCTGCAGTGGGATGGCGAGTGCGTACGGCCTATTCGCTTCCATTGCCACCTTCCTCACATTCTCACAGGCATCCCATTGCGCTCGTTGACAAGAACGAGCGGGTGCTCTGTGTCCTTGCTGGACGACCAGTCGGTTGTGCAGACTGGGATCTCTGCTGGCAAACAGCGGAGAGCGACATCTGTGAGGCCGATGAGCGCATCTCTGGCGCCACCAGAACGCGAAGGGGGGATTTCCCCTGCTTTGCTACTGGCGTCTCACACGGTGGAGGTCAAAAGGTACGTCCAATAATCAAAGCTTCTGGGCATAGTCTTATCGTGTCTAGTCCCCAGGGAACTTAAAACACAAGGCTGCTGACGCAGAGGCCATCTCTGCCCTGAAGCTTAGCCCAAGCCTTCGCCGCATGGTGAGATTTGCTCAGGGTACGACTCAATTTTACAGACCAACTAGTGACATAGTACTTACTGAGCGAGTTTAGCGGCAATGGCCGAATATGCTCCGAAGCTGTTCGTGCACTACCGCGATACTCTCGGCGCGTTATATTCTCA
Organism: Irpex lacteus; assembly: GCA_001986395.2. Lineage (NCBI taxonomy): Eukaryota > Fungi > Basidiomycota > Agaricomycetes > Polyporales > Irpicaceae > Irpex > Irpex lacteus. The sequence goes on along the minus strand of MQVO02000069.1, from coordinate 30,009 downwards.
GCACCCTCAACTGACACCGGCTTTCCCAAACACGATATGGCCTGCCGCTTCATTTAACCTGGGTGACCGCGTGATTACCCACGAACACCGTGATGCAGGCAATCTACCGCAAGGCTGGTGCGCCCTGTATAGCCTCGGGGACTTTGATCCCACTAAAGGCGGCCACCTCATCCTGCGTGAACTCGGCTTCATGGTCGAGTTTCCCCCTGGTTCTCTAATTCTGTTACCATCCAGCACCATCACCCATGGTAATACCCCAATTCAGAAAGGAGAAACACGTAAGTCCTTCGCATTGTATGCCGCAGGCGGCCTCTTCCGATGGGTCAAGTACGGCTTTCGTGGGTGGAAGGCGTTTGTCAAAGAGGATCCAGAGGGTGCAGCGAGGATAAAAGCAGACGGCCCAGCTCGTTGGGAGGAGGCCGTCAATATGTACTCTGTTGTCACTGAGCTTCATGCAGACCGCATCAGGTGTGGGCTGGTTCATGAACAGTGAAATTCATTTCAAATTAGTCTCAGCAATATACAGAATAATAGTAATCACAGCGTTTAGTAAACCGATTGAGTGTGCTAGCTGTGGGCTACCTCTTATGCTACGAATAGCTGAAAGCGTCCAAAGGAGACCGGCGCGTGGAGAAGTCAAGGTATATGTGTCAAAGTTCTGCTTTGATCGTGATGCGTGATTATAAAGCGCGTCGCTCTCTTACCTCTACCACCGCTAGTGCGCAGGAACTCCCTTCTCCCAGTCCTATGAATTCACAGAATCGCAATCCGTCAGGGGAAAAAAACCAACACGGGGATGTCCGTAAGTTAGGGCCTCTTATCACGCTGACTCGATAGCCTCTTACATAGCAAAGGGAGATGATGAACAGCTCATTTTGGCATTGGAGAAGTACCACCGCGAGAAGAAAACTAACAATAGCCAGATATCGGAGCGTTTGCTCGCGGAGTAGGGAATCAAAATGAGGTAAATATAATAAACCGCTCAGCATCATGGCTACAATAGTTAACTGCGAGTGGAACCCTTCTAGTGCATCTACTGTGAAACGCCGACGCAAGGAGCTAGGCATTTACGGCAGCCGCACCACGGCCAAAACCATGCCCTTAGAGGAAGCCGAGCAGCTCATTCTGGACGAGCTGGGCCGGGATCCTTCTAAACACTCTGGCGTAAAGAACTTGAAGATCCAACACAAAGTTGCCTTCAATACTGGGAGGCACATTGCCAAGTACGTGCTACCTCAGATTTGCATTCACGTTGTGTTACAAAACCTCTGGACATATCTCCCCAGACATATTGTGTCAGATGTCATGCATGTACATGATCCCGAGGGATTTAGTCAGCGCGAACCAACCAGCAAGAAGAATCGACGCTTTCCAAAGTATCCCGTCGGCATCCATGAACGCTGGTCTGCAATGGCCACGATCTATCTATACTACAAAAATGCTCGGGGGGAGTCGAACAACCGGATTGGTGGAGACATGGAAGGATTCCGATTCGCTCTTGCGTGATTTACGGCCTCTGAAGTAGGTTGCGCGGTCGCGGTAATAATAGGCCGCCCTTCGCTCCGTGTCAAACATCTTGCGTAGTCTAAGCCTAAGGCCTCAGTGCCCTCTGGAGTCAAGTGCTGGTGATTGCCCCTTATGGCAATAATCCTGAGCTCTACGCCTCAGGCTACCGGGGGAGTCGGAGTCTAACACTGTGATCGTGGGTCAGACAATGTGGTTTCATTTGGATTATCCCCTGATAGTTTGTTATTAGTAGTTTACTTGGCGGTAACCTGTGTCTACTGGGGGAGTCGGAGTCCTGGGGGAGTCAAAGTCGTAACGTGGTTGGGGAATGACTGGCAGGCCAGATTCGAGTGTTGCAGTTCGAGATCACTGAAGTGTGCACATGCTTTAGGAATGGAATTGTATCATGATGGGTCAGTGTCAGATATGGCAAGTGCGGATGATTATGGATTTATTGACCACCGAAGACCACCACTACCGTGACGAAGGCCCGGGCACGGGTGGCGGCTGGTAAGTTGTATAAAATAGGTTTCCAGATATACGGAATTGTTGACGATGCCACCGGAAGGAGTCTCGGGGCATGGGTTCTCCCTAGTAATCGCCTGGGGTTTTCAATTGCTTACTGCTTCCTCTGCGTAGTTGAGAAGTATGGCAGTAAGTCAAGTCGCATATTGCCTGGTGTAGCTATATATCTTCTGACACTGGTACAGGAGTATCTCTGCAAACAACAACTGATTTTTGTAATCATGGATCAGAGACGACACAGATGTATACATCGGGTGATTCATTGGGTCATTCATTGGGTGATTCAATGGGTGATTCACTGGGTGATTCAATGTATGATTCATTGGGAGGCCTCCTTTGCAACGGTCGGGGTGTTGTTCAGAGGGCACGGCAAAGATTACTGGCGTACTAGACGACGCCGTAAGCTAAGTTTTTTGAGCCCCGCCAGTGATCCAGATGCGCCCCCTGGTCGCAGGAGGCATTTCAATAGTGTCGTCGCTCTGGGCTTCTTCATATAAAGCAGCACCAGGCGAGGAACATAAGCGGCATGCTGTCCGTCGATGACCCATTTCTAGCCGTTCTAAGGAATACAGAGATCGGGTTGAAGGGAATAGATCGATTAGGTGAAGAACTTTGTCTTGGTCTCCGGCGCCATCGTGGGTGCATGTGTACTGTGCGTTTGGTGAGCGCGTTGGGTCTGAAAAAGTGAGAATGGAAGGGAAAGGAGGCCATCGCTCTTCCTTTCAACGCTCAAGACCCTCTCGCTGCGTCTCCGCCGGGCGAAAATCACCAAAAACTTTGACAGCAATCGCTATTCTATCAACCTCTCATTGTGGCTTGCAGAAAACTTCGGGGATCGTGCCATCCAGGTGAGCATAGAAGCCGCCAAGGTCATTGCTGTACACTGAAACGACGTGCTTTAGGATTTCTTGCCACGCCTGCAAGATCATATTCTCGCGCGTTTGTCAGGAGATGACTACCACGACAATCTCGCGTTCACAGACGAAGACCGAATCACTATCATGTTGAAGAATAACCCATTGTCATAAGGTCATGAGGGTAAACTATACAACTTACGATATACGCCGAGACCAACTTGAAGATTCGTTGAATCCACGCACACAAGCTGATATGGTCTTACTATCTCAGAGGGATGACGGCAATGCTGCGGAATTTGCACATCCATGCTGATACGTCTGTATCATTGGTATCTTCTATGTGTACGCCACACGCGCAGGCGATGATTTTTATGAACAGCGGGTCGACTTCCTATGGATACTATGGCTCGGGCGAGACATGCGGCACAAGTCTGGCTTCAAGACCCGCCGCTTGCCTCGCATTGGATTCGTTCCTTCCAATGACCCAGACGCGTTTGGCTTTCTCAACCCGCGAGATGTAGTTTGGGCCACACATCTCATCCCACCTTCAAATCATGACGCTCATGAACCTTGTTGACTGCTGATCATCACAGCTGACCGTCAATACGAAAATGACCCTCAGTTTCGAAAGTTCCGTCGTCAGTTATTCCATACATCGCTTCACTTTATCCTACAATCTCTGCGCTCTGGAATGGTGACCCCCGTGGTTGTCAGGTGCGCAGATGACCACTATAGGCGCGTTATATGGAGTCTTGGTCCCTACATCGCTGACTACCCAGAGCAAGTGCTCTTGTCTGGTATTGTCCGCCCAAATACGCGAAGGCGCGTTCGATCCAGGGTGTCGAGGGTTGGCCGTTCAGAGCTGTCGCGGACGCCATAGAAGTGATTCCTCGAACACTCGTTCAGAACAGTGGTGGCAACGCTATTCGTGTACTAACTGAGCTCCGGGTACGTTCTAGCTATTGCTATTCTCTGCTATCGTTGACATTCCTCCCCCTCCAGGCCAAGCACGCGAATGGCGAACATTCTTGGGGTATCAACGGTGATGCCGGTAAGATTGTCGATATGAACTTGAAAGAGTACGGCCTGTACGAGTCCGCGAGTGTTAAGGTACGAATCTTCCTGCTGCATTTTCACTCGGTACTTATCTCATCTTGGAAGATTCAAACATTCAAAACTGCCATTGAGGCTGCCCGTGTGCTGTTGCGTGTGGAAGATGTGGTGCAAGCCACTCGTAAGGACAGGGAACGCGAGAGTGCAGCACCCGTGGCTGGCCCTGAAGACATGCCTGAGAGTTAAGCGTCGCTGCCTAGATAAAATGAGGGGTTCGAGCTGTAGGCCCTCGTGTACCATACCGTTTGCTTTTCATAGACCCAGCCGCGTTATCAGACGATACTATTAAGTATGTGTAGCATCGTCAAGTCCTGCAGCGTGCCAGTGGGTTGTGTCAGCGCACAAGTGATCGTTGGTCTCACTATAAGTTGTGCGCCACAAAGGACGTCCATGCCATATATGGGCTCGGTCGTTGGCCACACAGGCCGGAGGACAAGAGACTGCCTGATATCTGACACCATCTTACTACGTCGCTTCGTTTGCAAGTCGCGCGCGAATACAAACAATACTAAGAGAGGGAAATTGAGGTCAATAGAGCATGAGGTAAATTATAACGTATTGACCTCTGATAATTTATCCAACATCAACTACTGATACAAATTACCATACACTTTGCTGATGGGGTGGTGGACTGGAGGGTATATTCTGGGGTAAAGTCTTCGGAGGTTCCTTCACCACCTCGGTGTTCTTCCGATACTCAATCTTCTCCACCCTCACCTCGCCCTCAATGAGCTGATACACGTAAGTCACCACGACTGGGCCCTGAATATCCATCAACGCAAATGGTGGAGTAGGATCGCTGTGCAAGTAGTGAGCATGAGCATCCTTTGATACAATAAAAAGAACTACCCGTTGACACTCCCGATCCATGCACCGGTTGCAGACCCTGGATTCATGAAGAAGCGGCCATCGTATTCAACAGCCTGAAACCTGACCGCAGCAAGATAGTTGCAGGGCGTCCACGTAAAAGAGCATGAGCACAGACGTATGAGTGTCAGGGCTGAACATCGACGTCTAACTGCCTTGCAATCGCGCTGAGTGAATCCAGGTCGCCGGTAGGTACACTTTGGTGACCGTGTACGATACCGATGCGTACTATGGGCGGGTGTGTCACTGTCACAGACAAAGGTAGGGCACTCTACGGAAGTGTTAGCAGACATGCGCATGATATTGGAGAATATTCACGTTGGACTCACCTCGTCATAATCTCCCTTTACCACATGCACATCCGGTGAAACTGTCCGCAGGTACTCATACGTTTCCCTGTCGCATAAGTTACCTGTACAGAGAATTTGCTGGATTTTTCCTGGAACTAAAAGCTTCTTAACCTTGGCCGGTAAGTCATGTACACAATGAGGGATGTGCAAGTCGCCGATGATGAGGACGAGGACCATGGTTGTTGTCTGCAACGACGAGCGCAGCGCATCACTCAGCGGTAATGACATCCGGATAAGGCAACTTATCACGTGTTCCGGTATTGAAGACTTGCGCCCGGCTTTCGGCCGAGCTGGAGACCCAGTCTGGCACGCAAGCACAAAACTCCTCCACCGCTCTCCTCACGATCACTTCCGACCTTCAACTCGACAAGCCATGGCGCATAGTCTGTCAGAGGAATGCACCCCGCCGAAGAGGCAGTACGACTCCTGCTTCAATGCCTGGTTCGAAGGTTCCCTTGAACCCGCTGTGGCAGCAACGCCAGCAGAGCGTCTGCAGTATTCCCAGCAGAAAGCGGAGGAATATGAATCGAAGTGTGGGCAGATGTGGTCGCAGTATATGGCCTGTGTTCAGGTACGTTACTGCTATCTGGCTTGCAATCTTGGTCTAACCAAGGACGGACTTGCAGCGGGCTGTCAAAGAAAAGAGCCTCGATACCTTGTTGGAACAGGCCAGAGCAGAAAACCCCCTGAAAGACCCGCCTACGCTGACGGAAGCAGATCGACACCACAGTTCATAACGTTTGCCTTTCCCTCACTTGTACTAACGGTCCATATACCAAGATTTTGGTCAGTATTGTGCATCTCTTGACACGCCGTCTCTAACGGAAGTGGTATTTCACAGTATTCTATCCTTTGGAGGTGTACGTTCACGGATTCTATTCCTTTCATCTATTTGCATTGTATCATATCGTCCCATCATGCAACGTGGGACATGCTTTCGTCATGCTTCATCTGCAATACCACTGCTCTTTCGAAACTATGGTCGTGCCCGATAGATCAAATAACCCGCAACCTTGAGCGGCGGAGCTGATGCGCTACTGGGTACTGGATCTCATGTCAGGATCAGCGCCGACAGATATCCAGTACACAGATTCAGGATAAATGCAGCGCAGTCAAGGCATGCGTTTATTACAGTGCATTTACGTTGATCGTCAAATGAACAGGTGCTCAGTAATATGGCTCCCACCAGACAATCTCGATTTAATAGACCGGCTGGCTCTAAAATGTAACTCTGACGCAAGGAGATCATGTACGTGCTGATCAAACTGAAGTTGTTGCACGACATAATTCAAACGGACAGCTCTTCCATAAGCTTCCGTACCTGGAGGTCTTAGGGCGAGTCAATTTTTCGACTTCAATGTAGCATGTCGTATAACCTGGGCGGTACTTAGGTCATAGGGTGCATTCAAAACATCGACAGTTCTACAAACGTGCACCAAGAGTCCGTGTTCTTGTCTGGCTATACGTCCTCATTTGGACCTCATTTATGCCTCGCGGAGGCTAGCATTCATCGAATATTCGTTCAACAGCAATGGCGCCCGATCTTGATTGCTCCGGTATGTGTCTATCAATAACAATACATACGGCGTACTCACAAGGTCCTCAGCCGGTTATCTTTATGGCTATGTTACCTTGTGACGGGATCTTCGCTCACCTTCCCCTGTCAGTCGCGCTACAGCTATCTCCCTATGCCTCGGGCAGCACCTGTACAGATCATGTACAGCGCTGTATCCACGCTGTACGCGGCAGCAAAACTCGATCATGAACGAGAAGTACGTGAGATAATTTAACCTGATATACACTTATTCGTTACAAGGGGAAGATCTGCGTAACTATTTCCTATACATCATGCACAACCCAAACCAATGTGGGTGTAAAATCAATGCTTGGGCTGCAATTTCGCGCATTAAACTGATCCCCGAAAGTGTGAGGAGTTGCAATCCCACTGTTGGCTGGGTTATTGTTAGTTGTGGATGACAGATAGATGAACACCCCGCCTTGACCGAGCAGAGTTCGACGACACATTTGCCCAGATCAACAGGGTGTTTTATTGTTTAGCGATCTTATCGTCGATCTTATAGCCCTAGCGGAGCTATTCGACGATCCTAAGTTGTATTTACCCAGCTTGTTGTGCATCTGCACAAGAGCCATGCCCGTCGGAGTCGGAGGAGATGGAAGGACTCAGGATCCAACTTCCGATACGAGTCTACACTGAATCGGTTCGGTAGCGTGTATTGGATGAAATCTAGTCAGAGTTCGACGTAAGTACATAGCTGTTTACTAGGAGTCGTTTACAAAGCGTCACTAAAACGATATAAAAGCGTTGCGATGCGAAACATATATACTATGAATATTAAGGAGGCGCGTCGTTCTAAAAGCACTGATGATAAAACTAAGTACAGTAAAGTTCAAGAAATATTGTTACAGCCAAACTGACTTGATACATATTAGCTACAAAATATCATACGGAGGGCAAAGCATGGCGAAGAACGAAAGCGTGCTCATCTAACGGGTGAAAAAGTTATTCGATTCAGTCTTGCCGAGCGGGATCTCAGGCTTGGAATACGGCGGGGTACGAATACATCGAGTAGGGTACATAAGCGAGATGTGATAGCTGACTGGCGGCGGGGTTCCCGTATATTTCTGAGTCAGCGTAGATAGAAACGGCAGCGGATGCGTACGGGTCCCGTGTCTGCGCAAACGGAGGTTGATAGGGTGATACCGAAGGGTGGCCAGCTGCCATCAGTCTAGAAGAGACACGGAGTAACGGGGCTCAGACGCATGCTTGCAATGAGGCTGAGGCTGAAAGAACTACTTACGACGAAGGAAGAACGGGTGGTGCGGCATCTCCCGAGAAAAACTCCACTGCCGATTGCATGTACGGAGCGGAGGTCGTAGCGTGCTCGTGCCCATGGCCCAGCGTACTCGGATCAACCTCAGCCACCTGTGACACCGTGCCCCATTGAGCGGCGGTATGGTAGCTGCGTGGTGCAGCGGCATCGCGAGTTTCCGCCATTGAGAGCGGAGATGGGCCACATCGCCTGGGTTTAGGAGCAACGATAGCCGGCGCCAGTGAACTCGTGTGGTATGGTGGAAGAGAGACCAGTTCTCCGTTTCCGGTGACATGACGATAAATAGACTTGTGGTCGGGTCCGTCGTAATATTCGGCAGGGTTTGTTTGAGATGGGGATTGAGGCTGGTACCAGGCGCGATCATCCGTAGTCTCCGCGTATTTTACATCCACGCTGAAGACGGTCGGCTCGGTGAGTTGTGGGTCACTAAATAGCGGTAGCACCCTCTCCTCATGCTCGCGTTTGGGGGACAGTGTCGCGAACGAGATGGTATCCAGTCCCTCTAAGCTGGACATGGTGCTGGCTGGGCTACCGAGCTCTGCGTGGTCTTGGCGGGGCGTAACAGAAGCAGAGACGTCGTGCTCTCTGGTACGGGCGCGCCGGCTCTTAGGCACAGGCCGGGCCTTAACTCGTCCTGAGTCCGATGTATACACACAGACACGGCCCTTTTTCAGGCATCGTACACAGGTGGGGTGATCCCCGCTGCACTAAGTAGACCGACTATTGTCAGCGAAGTTCGGGGAGTACACATTAAACATACCTTTGCTTTTCTCTCTCGGCACTTTTCGCAGGCACGCACCGTTCGCCTCTTATCTACCGGCGTTGGAGAGCGTAGAAAGAGGCAGTCACCTTCTGGCCCCGGCAAGCTCCCTGCTTTGTATGCATAGTAGTCTGAGCCCCATGGTACGTCGTATGGAATGAGGTTCCAGCATGTGTCACCTCCGTCGGGACTCTGAGGTGCAGAGAGTGAGGCCAAAGACAAGGATGAACTTGAGTACGGCGACATGGCGAAGGTGGTTACAGAGGGAGAAGAGCCGGCACTGAGATACAACGTATTCAGCTCAGGTTGTAGATTGTCCTCAGGGTTATGGTGAGGCAAGTAGCGTTGCACGAAAGCAGGGTTGATCTGAATCAGTGGCGGTGTGGGCCGTCTACCGGTCAGCCTCTGCAAGTCGTGGCCAGGCATGCTGCGTGTGTCGAGGGATCAGGAAGTCAGTGAAGGGCCGCCAGCTGGTCACACGAATATGCGTTTGCGTTTGTCACTGTGGTGGAAGTAATTTCACGAGGTTCTAAAGAAGATGGGAAGGAGATAAGCTCATGTTCGTATATGTACCCCTAGAGCAAAGGAAGGCATGGTCAACGGATAGCCGTCGCAAGAGACCGTGACTATGGTGGGTCAGGGTTCACGTCGGCTGCCGCTGCGAATCTCAGATCGCAGGGAGCTGCCAATGCGTCCGCGGCAGCGGGCAGGAACTGCTTCCTAGAATGTATAAAGATCTCGGTAAGCTGCCGCTTTCTCATGCGCTAGCATGAAGTTCGAAAAAACAATCCCCGATGGCTGAGTGCGATTATTCTCAACCCCAAATCCGCGACACAAACAAACACCTGCGAAACTCTAATTCTGGCGTCTGGGCCGTCGAAATAGGTACGATGTCATGGATGAATACATAGCCCATCAGCAATATCACAAGTGCATTGGGCGGCAACTTGGACTTACGGCCGTCTTGGCGTTGGAGTTGGAACTTGCAGTAAATTGGGCGCCCGTCTTGGGGGCTGGTGTTGCGTGAAACCTAGGCGGCATTTCCTCCATACCCGAATACGCAGAGGTTGTATTATATATATATATTACACTGTACAAACCTCAGAATTCTTGCCTAGGTAGAAACGGTCACCGTAGAATGTAATTGCAATTCAAGTTTTAGCTACGGCGTAGAATCCTCACGTTAACTATTGTGTGCACCGGCTAGAAGCGGAATCTGAGTTGCAGCGTAGGTGAGCACTCTATCGAAAGACACCAGTGCCGTCAAAAGCGGGAGCGTGAAGGAAGTCGAAGGGAGTGGCCCAATGGATGGACAGGCGGGGCTATTATGATTATATGAACCGGACACTATAGTTCTGAGGTGAAAGTTCAAAGTAAGGAGCGGTAGAGGGAAGGCGTGACGACGGAGCACATGGGAGTGGTCTTGACAAACATTAATGAACGGCCAGGTGGTCAAGATAGGCAAGGCGCACCTCTGGAAAACAACGGACTCCTCCACTCTGTGCTTTTTGTAGTTGACTTCTAGCCGTGGCGAACGAACTTGCCTCCGACATCGTCCCGGCTCCTTAACGAGCCTTTGAGCAGGGAGCACTTGGTGATGTTGAGTGTTGCCTCGGTTCTACTTGTTGCTGGCCCGTTCGTCTTCGTGGGACACAGAACACCCGTGTGCTATCTCTGCCGCAGATGTCGTAGGACACGAGAGCTGCGACGTCTCTTGTGAGCAAGCATCATGGTCAACAGTAGACGTACTGAGTGAGGACGGCTGCAAGCCGCGGTGACCGAGCGGTTAGCAAGATACAATCACATGACGTATCCCTATTATAAGGGAGAGCGGTCTCCGCCATTAACAAGACATTCCGCTGCTCTCATTGGCTGGGGACCAGAGACAAAGAGGCGTTGTCATTGGCTATGGACCTCAGCGTCACGTTGCCCTGCGCTGTTTGCGATTCTATTGGCTGAGCGTGGTCCCTTGGTCGCTGATCCGGTCCGCCGCTGTTCCGCGTCCGCGATGGAGACTCTGCTCGGAGACCTTGAATGGTCGGTCACCCAAGTTTCTTTCACTGTGCCCGTCGTTTCTGCTTGCAACAACGCCGGGTGAACCATTCGTTGAGTTCCAAGTCTTTGTCGTCTGCCGTCGTCTTTTCTCTTTCTCGCGTGACGGAGTCACGGGTTCTGGCTAGTTTTTATTATTTGTACATGTTTTATCTGAGGACGCGCGTTCGATTCGGTTCGAACTTCGTCGTTTTCCACCTTGTTCATCATCAACATCCTAACTCAACGACCGTACAACAGATGACGTCCATGATAGGAACATTGGGGCAAGACCATAATGCACTAGCGAGCATAGTAGCCACATTGGTACTTGGCAGCTCGCGGGCAAGCCGCTAGGTGCGTTCGTACCTACGCTTCATCTGGAGCGCATGACTCACATGGTCCATGGCGTTCTAGATGTCGACGCCACTAGTCGTCACCGCAACCCAAACAGACAAACACCAGTACCTGAGTGAGTTCTGACCGACGTATGAAACGGGGTCAAGGAGCATGACATGGCCGTGGTCTGCACAACGCGATGGATGTTCGTGGCACGTCGAGCGCAGCTTCATCACATAATCTACGATAAAATTAGTGAGAGTAAAGAAATGAGATATGTATTGAAACCGATACTGTGCAAAGAGGGTGTTACTTTACAACTGAAGAATCAGCTGAAGTAAAATACACAAAAGGGGTTACTGGGATAAAGTACTGTCGGTATCGGAGACTACGAGGTCGGGTCGTGTAATACAGCTAGAAGATATCGGCCATCTACGATCAGCACACGCTAGTTAGTTGACTCCTTTAAGTTGTTCAAAGCCTAGAACGTCTACCTGGAGATATCATTATTTCATGGCGCTTGGTTCTTATTCTCATGAACTTGACTTCGTCCTGATTGGAGGGCTTCAGGTGAGAACTCGGTATCTAGGAAGAACTGGAGACCTTACCACGTCACTGGTGTCCCCACTAACATCTTCGAGACCTGCTTGCACACTTTCAACGATGCAACTGATCGCACTAGCGTACTTTTTGCCTTTTTCACCCTCGAAAATAACACCTGAGTGTCTGATCATTGTCACTGGCTGGCCTCGCGACAGTAGCATGTATTCCAGCACTGATCGATGCGACGTCAATGAAACGAGCGTTTGCTCGAGTTCGGGAGATGCAGCGACCCTTGTGTCGTTGTCGTGGGTTGTGCACTCGAGGATGGCAAAGGAGCGTCGGATAACGGGCTTTTCGCCGACATGGAGAATGAACTCTGATGGTGAGATGCAATGTAGTAGACGCCCATTGTTCACACTCCATATTTGGTGTGTGATCCATGTGAGATAACGATCCTCGCAACACCGCCGAGTTCAAACTTACTCATCCATTGCCAACCTTCTAAGCTGTGGACCAATGGTGTGGGAAATATATACTCGCGCGAGGACACGGAAGGTGAGCCGTATTCAACGGTTTTCGCCGACTTCTTCTCATGAACTAATAGCATCTAGGCTCTGCTCTGTGACATGAAAATGTGCCGTCACGGCTCTAGTGCATCACTTACTGCGAATTGGTCTTCACAATGAACTTTTTGAATATGCGCCCTTCTTTGAAGACCATGTATGGCTCGGCCATCATGTACGCTCGCAGCTGAAACCTACTGGCAGCAGGTAGGCATGCTATGTCAGTGATGATCCTAATGGTCGTAGTCCAAGCCCTCTATGTGAGTCATTCTCGGAGCCTTGACGACAGTTTGAGGAACATTCTCAAGCTGACCAGCACATAGTATTTCCAGCAGACGTTTTTTGGGGAACAACATCGAACTCGTAATGAATACATATACCGTCACCGACTGCAATGCTGTGCTTTTGTTGCACATCAGCAGAATCAAGGTGAGACAGCTTCTCCCGTACTTAGAGGCTGACATCTTGCCTCTGAACCTCGGAGCTTATGTTAAAGCACATATGTTCTAGAGCAAGTATGGCCCATAGCTCTGTGCCGCATGAGGGTCACGGTCGGGATTTCGACAATATGAACCGTGTCGACCTGAGGCTAATGATATCAGCGATCCAGCCGGACGCGTCGAGGGGCGTTGGGCAGATACCCCACTCCAGATTCTCTCATGCTGACGTTTGCGCTGCATACTGTCGTCAGACGTTCAGTGAGCCCCGCCGATGAACGGAGTAGTGGCTTAGTCACTCGTGACTTTGATGCTACTCCTTATAGATTGCACCCCGCCTAGTCCAGGTGCTCAGTCGTACCTAAACTTTTCAATTGAAGACACTCTCCGTAGGTTGAATACAGCTTCGGAGCAGAATGAATGTCTAGCCTACAACTCCGACTAGTGGGAAGATAAATGATATCGCGCAAACGATGAGTGCGGGTGGTCCTTCCGACCTTATCTACTGATGCTTGCGATGGATGCAAGCACATGGGGCAAACTGTAAGTTCACAACAACCCTTCAGCCACACGCTTTGTTTGTTTGGACGGTCCAGTCGGCTACTTTAACAGATGCACTGAGATGACATGGTCGGAGTTTTCAAGTATAGGACAGTGACTGGTGTCGCTGTAATTCGATCCGTCGTCCGCAAGCTCAGGGACTCGTTCCTAGTAATACTAGCCAGAAACGTCAGTTCTTCAACACCATGGCAATCTTGTGAAAGCGCATGTGGAAGGGCAATACAGTTTTAGATCTACATACTCACACCCGGACAACAAGGTCTTCCCAGTGAGAGTCCATTGTATTTCACTGCACCCGACCTGCGGGCACTCATACAAAGTTCGCTGCCTTACTATAATGTACTACAGCGCGATGTTTGCAATATCAGTAATCTGAGTGCGGTGATGTACAGATTCAGCCAATCTTCGCGTTATAAACATTCGCCAGCCAATCAACAACCTGTCCCCCTCTTCGACCTGACCTCCTTCTTGACGCGCTGCCGTGCACCTGTAGAAGGCACGCGCAGTTCTCTTGGACATGAAGGTCATGCGTGGCTGCCCGGCTGAATACCACTGGCAGGCCACCCTAGATTGATGCCACTCATGATCTTGGCTGCAGAGTTGTGTCTTTGTCATAGTTAGGTTCTGCTGAACCGAATAGGAAAAGACATTGGTCACCGGAATTCAACACGAGGTATCGGAGTGAATATGTCCTCGCTGCCTGCAAGTGTCCACGAGGCCCCACTCGCTGAACGGGGGCCACTGTTTTCAAGTCAGACCAGACATACTGACAGCAGGATACCGACCCGTGCTTCCGAACAATACGTCGGTGATCTGCTCTGCCAGTGTTACGATTTCTGAAGAATGAAGAATCGTTTCTTTGTGGGCAGGGCTTTTGGGACCCGCGAGATGTAACGTCCATGTCCCCAAAGCGTGGGAACACTGATCGGACTACAATTCAATAACTACTTTGTTATCATACTGTCTGACTCCATTCAACTGTAAGTATTCTAATCCGAGTCGGGCGCCTCCATCACTACTTACATTCACAAACTGATTTCTACAACAACAACGACTACTTCATTCTGTGTCCAAATTTCGCATACATATAACTATACCATGATATGATCTAGTTGCTGAGGCTGCGAGGGGGAAACAATCGTATGTATACAAATGCTGGAGGTGATACGAACGAGGGCGACCTGGCCTTAGAAATATTTTCAAACTCAGCAGCGCACGGTGCGAGAGCAACCTCCTCAAAGCCGCAGTTCAATTCCTGCTTGTACCTTTTTCCTCCTTCATCGACTTGGACTTTTGGCAGGTTTTCCGTCATTTATGCAGGAAGGGTTTAGTGATGTAGTAAGTGCGCTTACGTGCTTGCAGAACAAACAAACCCGTACAGGTTCTATCTTGCCTATTACGAATGGCGTAATGTTGATTACATCAGCGTGGACAAGGGACCTCCGGCATTAGCGCTTAGAACCTCGCGGCGGACGCTCTCTCTCTCCGTCTCCTTGACCGTGACATTGCTGTCAGTGAAGCCGATATCTATTCAAGTTCTTATAGCTGTACCGGATAGCCTGTGCTACCAGATGCACTCCATGTCAAGTACCTCAATGAGCATGGCATATCACGACGATTCCCGAGGACCTGAGCCTTGACTAAGAACAGAGTCAGTATCATTGATCGTGTCTTGTATACAATGTTGGTGCGTACCTGATTATCTCAACGCTCTGCATTAGAGGGGAATTCGGACGGGATTCAGTGGGCAAACGTGGGTGCAGGGATCGTGAGAGGAGACGAGAGAAGGGAGGTATGATTTTATCGCACCCAAAGCCTGTATGTGTCACGTTCAATCTCTTGATAAACCTTCCATCTCTCCATTGCAACCAGCAACGAACTCGACCATCTTCCCCTCATGCACCCCCATTAGCTTCTGGCAGGTACCCCCAGACAGTGTTAGATATCACGCAGTGTGACGCGAGGGTCCTTGCGGTGTCTCGTGCAAGCTCATGCTGCAGGGAGGCGTAGCGACGGGGGTAAGAGGGGATAACTCTGAGGCATTGATGCAGTGAATCCATTGCGTTAGTCGTTGAGTGTTGATACTGATTGCTGTATGTCCAGGATGCCTGTCACTTCCCAGGGACGGTCAACCCAAGCTTGTTAGGATAGGCATCTTTCATGATGGGGTACTGACAGAGTATTGTCGTCTCCCCCCCATATCTGTGGACTCACCCTCTTCGTCGCCCCATTCATCTTCAAGCCCATTGTCCGACTTGTCCCAGATCTACAAAACATACTCAGACAGCACCGAAACATGCGCGATAGCATGCAGAACACACACGGTATCACACACCGACTGACCGGCGGAGGTACGGAGTGTTGCCTACAGAGTCAGACAAACAAGGCTGATGGTATGGATGAGGAATAGTCCGACGCCTTTGCGGAGTGAGTGGTCTGTTGGCTTGCCAAAATACGCTGGAATGCTTATGATACTGTATAGATGAACGGAGCACAAGAATGCTACAGGCCCCGACTACATACTTAGTCAGTTTGTCAAGAACAAGAACACAGAAGCTAGTCCCATCCGTACTCCGACCGCCAAATCTACGTGAGTTCGTTGTATTGTCGTTGTATTGCTTCATTGTACGTCTATGCCAGTAGCAGTCGCTGCCAACTCACTTGTTGTTCTTAATATGAGATTACGCGTAGACTGGTTGTTATATACAAGTCGTGAGTATCTACACCATATCTCGCTACATAAATCAAACTTTGTATAATTAGTTTGATAATATCGCTGCCAATATGCACGTTCAGAAATCGTATCCCGCCGCTTTGACAGCCCTGCTCACACAAGTAAGAGCTACACGGCCAGGTGAAAAAGGATGAAACCGAGAAAGATACTTATCCACAGGATATCCGCAGGTTAACGAATGTATATATTCGATGATTAGCGCCATTTTGGCGCCCGAGAATATATCCTAGAGATATCCTACGTGTACTATGCTTCCACGGGAGGTGAACAAAACACTTGTAGTGAGTCAAGCGCTTACACGCCAAAAGTACCGTGACATTGCGTGACATAAGCGTAGATTTGGCGGGCGAAAAGTTACCTTCGTGCGGCCTTTCCTGTGCAATCGTTCCACCTCCAGAAAATCTGAAATCACAGTATGATATGAGGAAGATGTATCGCTAACATTGCGCAAAAATCCGAAGGCTGAGGCCTGAGGGCGAACGTAGAAGCGGCGGCATGCAGTGGTGACGCGTAAGACGATGTTTGCTCACTGAGTTGAAAATGATGCAAAGGCGGGTTGAGGGGATATTTCGGGTCAAGAATGAAAGATAGAGGTACGCCGTGTTCGGATCCATCAATCCGAGTCTTCTCATACACTAACAATACACCCTTCTTTATTCCAGCAGCGCGCCATAATGTGGTTAATTTTACTAAACCAATGCTTAACCTCCTGTGAAACAATTTCGGGCCATCGCTGGCGATCCATCTGGATTCTGGAAGAAGTTGTTCGCTTAGTCTGCTGTGTGTATCGGCTGCTAGTGCAATACGTATACCATCTTGGACCAAATGCACGCCGTCCCCTTCGATATTTCTGCAAAAACACACTCTCTTGGGCACGACTACTAACACCCCTGTTCACCTGACGATCTCTCCGCCGGGGTATCGTCCACGAACAGCTCAATCGATGTAGATCACGCACGTACGTCTCACCATCTGCCGTCTATCCCCTACTACCGGTAGTAATCGTTGTTTTTCAGGAACACTCAGAATGACCCGGACAGCTATTGCCTGATCGACCACCGCAAGGCACATCTAGCTTCAGTATATCGTGCTTGCACGCTGATAAGCTGCCACGGTGAAGCAGTGTGCGTCGCTAATAGATGCATGTGAAGAAACATGCAAAGCTATGAGTTCTTGTTCCTCGAATCATCAAGTTGACGTGAGTCTTTGTATACTTTCGCCGGCGGAATGACCACTGAACATCTGCGCTATATAGCTTAGCGAAACACCGAAATTGATCATCTTCACGTCCCTTGAACAAAACGTCGTCTCGCGTAGACCCTGAAGTCAGGTTACGTTTTTCCCTTCGTCGGTGCGCCGCCGTCACTCATCATCCTTGACTCCAAGATCATCTCAGCCTTCTGCAATACCAATACGGGGCGTATCTGGAATACGTCCAACGTCTGAATCCGCATTCCGAACATTCCGACCTCATGTCCGACGTAGGCGGAAATTTCTTAGGGAGTTCTATGCTGCCTCCTGTGAATTCGAACACTACGTCAGATGTAGGATTTTTTATGCTTAAAAAGGGTTAGAAAAACAGTGAACAATTGGTTATCATTTTTGCAATCCTAGATTTCGAGATAAAATGGTAGGTTGGAGCTCACATTTTATGGGCATGAAAATCTGAATCAAAAGTGAACGCTGCCTCATCTTTTGTGAGTTTTAAAAGCAAACTATGGTGTCACGTTTTTTGAACCGAAAAACACAATAGAAGTTCTTCGCTTTTGCTTACAGTTTTTATTTTGCTTTGTGATCAATTTTATGAACGTTTTTCTTGATTCAAAATAAATCAACAACAGATATGAAAAATTGAACCAGTTCGCTTGCGTTTTCCATAGCGAAAAAGAGTACTTGCGTGAAAGACTCGGAAGGAATTGTTCTAATACTTCTTTTAGCAATGAAAGAGAACGGAAAAGAATCTCAGGCTTCGCCGGTGTTTCTCTTTTGCCACGGACTTGTCCCAAAACGGTAACAAACCACCGCGCTGTCTGAAGTCTTTGGGTACGAGACTATGAGATCGTATTCCGCCGCGTTGACGGCTGCTCCCTCAAGTTAGATGCTTTTGTACTCCAGCGCTTACACTAAGACAAACATGAATTGATTTTTACACGCACAATGACACAACTTCTTCTAACAATTCCTTGATCTCGACATAGCCCTACTATGTCTGTACCATCTTGTCCCATCGGCGAGCGGAAATGATTGCTTATGAATCAACAATCGAGCTTATACAGGACCAGGTGCCCCCGCTATAGAAAGCATTAAAACTCAGCAGCGCTTCAGCTTCCGGACGACTGGGCTGCGGGTTCGATTCCTGCCAATGCCATACTTAATTCGCAGATCCTCCGAAATGCCTGATAAGTACACAATAATACCATAGCTAGTATGCAGACATTGCCATTTTGATGTGGTATATACACTATATATAAATATGAGGAATCGTACTTACCGCTTGCCTGTTTGTACTTGTGCGACATCGAACTCTATCGAAATTCATCAAGTAAGCGCTGGACGGGAATTCGAACGTTTGAAGTTGTACCACCCTAGGTCTTTGACTCATTACACCCTCCTCGCTACCCTGATGGCCTTTCAAGACCTTGTAAAACACCCTCTTTGGTTTGATGATGGCAGCATAGTCATCATAGTAGAGAATACCGGGTTCCGTGTACATCGCACACTGCTTGCCTCACATTCTGAGGTCTTTCGTCAGATGTTTTCTCTCCCTCAGCCCGAAACTCCCGCAGAAGGCTTGATAGAAGACTGTTCCATTGTTCGGCTTGCACAAGACAGGGTGCAAGACATATCCGTTATCCTCTCCATTCTTTATGACCCTACATTGCGGTGAGAAATTCCATGATCCATTCCAAGAAGGCTTACCAATATTGCTTGCTGCTGGCAGCTTCTACGATTATCAAGTGCCTTTACACTTTAAAGAGGTCGCCGTTGCCCTTGAAATGGCAATCAAGTACTCATTCAACACTATCCGACAACATGCCCTTCGCAGAATGTCTTTCTTCTATCCAAAGGACATTGCCAGCACAGTGGATACCAACCACTGTATCCATCTTTTTCCGAATCAGCGAGAAGAAACCCCTTGTCTTCTTTGGGACAATCCTTACAATCAAGATGCACCTGCCGTCCTCCACCTTGCTTTAAAGCATGGTCTCGATGACCTCCTTCCCATGGCGTTGTATGCATGTGCTACCTTCATGCGACTCGACCAGCTTACTACTTTTCCGTACGAAGGGACCCCTACTCTGACCCATACCGAGATTATCACTTGCGTACATGCACGCGAATTCCTGTGGGACCAGCGAAGGAGCCTTCTCCAAATTTTTACCCGCTGGGTCGATTCCCCTCAGTGTTTATTCTCGGGTTATGAACGAAAGGACCATCAATGCGCATCTGCAGCACAAAGACGGGCTTTTGAGCTAGTTGACAAGGATATATGCTGGAAAATGCTGGATCCGGCATCTAACTTTGTCCCCGACGCACCGCAGTATCCATCGTCGGCGCCGTCACTATGTGAATATTGCATCGAACATACGAGGGAGGCCATATTCGATCTACAACAAGCCACCTGGGATACTCTTCGTAAGCAGGATTGGGCTTGACGCCTATGAGCGGTGAGTTCTCAACCTCATCGCCAGCGCGCCGCAGCGCAAGTAGCCAACGTTTTTGCCGGTTCTAACAGCCAGCTCGCAGGATCATCGTACCTATCGTATCATAACGGGCAGCCTTGCGTATCACTACATGAACCCCCAGTGATTTGACACCCCATACATAACGCAGGCTTGTGTCTCTGTCGTTCACGCGTTCCTCTCGTTCTGTCTTTGTTTTTTTTTTGTATTATACCTCTTCACTTCTCATCGCTCAGCCAACCTGCCATATGCACATACAGCAGCATTATACACTCGATTTATTTGCGCATGTCTTCTCCAGTTACTTGAAATGACTTTCAATAAAATTACAAGGATAAAATATTTTATAGCGAAGGAAGTACAGAATGTAATGGCAAGTGCAAGGTGACGTGCGCAAATAAACGGACAACATATATATTAAGCTTAATCTACTGCGGAAAAAGAAGGGTTGGGGATGGAAGCTGCATAACAAGAAATACTACACAAGATGAAACCTAACCATAGCTAAAATTTGAAGACACATACATTACAAAGTACGAGCTGTAGGGGAAAAATGGTCAGGCGCCAAACGAAGGATAATCCGTGTGGGTGATTCAGTGGGTGATTCATATGGGTGATTCCTGCGGGTGGTTCGTGTGGGTGACTTAGTGGGTGGTTCATTCCGCAGCTCCTACCGGGTGATTCATCGGGTGATTCATGCGGGGTTATTCAGTGGGTAGACCACATGGGTTATCCTTGCGGGTGATCCGTGTGGGTGACTTAGTGGGTGGCTCATTCCGCGCCTCTTACCGGGACTCATATGGGCGATCTGTGAGGGTGATTCATTTGGGTGACTTAGTTGGTGGTTCATTCCGCAACTCCTACCTTAATGCGCGCCACCTGCAATTAGCAAACTCAGCAGCTCTCCCTGCAGGAATCGTACTTGCCGCTTGTCGGCCTGCTCAAAACAAGTCATTGTATGTTCTAATCCTGCACGGGAGCAATCGCGGAGAACGCACCCACAAGTGTCAAGTTACGCACAAATGTCTACGAATGTAGGTACGGGATTGAAGTTGCCAAGCTTCGTCAAGTTCGAGGACCGACCATCTGAACAACGATGCGGAACACCCGACGTCACGCGCCATATCCGACTGCACGTCTTGCATGGTTGAACGATCTCACTTAGAGCCTGAGACTATACGCTCGCATGCCGTCAATAGAGTTGTAGAGTCGATGCGAGGAAGCGCCGGCATGTACAATTCCCTTTTTCCTGATGTAGAGCAAAGGAAGACATGTCGCAAGAGACCGTGACTATGGTAGGACAGGGTTCATGTCCGAGTTCTTCACTGGCGGAAACTGATCCACACAGCCGTTTACTGTCGGCTTTCCTCGAGCTGACATTCATCTTCTTCTCGCACCTGACCTACTGCATCAGGTAATCAAGGTGGCGTTCAAAGACCATTTAGTTACATGGGTCGAGGAGTACCTTGTGTTAATTCATGGCCGGGTGGGTGCTGCTGCAATAATGGCAGATATAGATCGTCGGTACGTACATGTCTTCATTATATGTGTACTGTTATTTACCTCAGACATTGTAGCATTGCAGCAGTACCGCATTTCCCTGGGCTGCGTCGATTCCCCGAAGGCCGATATTTCAAGCAATGGACCGGTGACGACTCCAAAGCTCTGATGAAGGTAAGTAGTTGTTACCTACTATCATTTGATCCCACTAAATAGCGATAAGGTTTGGTTACCTGCTATATCGGGTTACGTGCCACCGCGGATGGTTCAGACTAGGCTCGTAACCAGCCGGTCTGACTTCAGACCGGCTGGTACAGTTTCACTCATAGTAAGTAAAACGGACAGTATTTTGGGAACTGAGTGCTAACTTGCTCAACAACTAGGATTACTTGCGTGTTCATTGCAGCAACGAGCTGCCGGAGAACATGATGCACAATCATGCTGAGTATTAAGAGGTGTTGGCGGCCGCTCGCGAGTCCCTTACACAAGGACGTTCCAAGATCAAGAAAACAGTAAGCTATCTTCTTATACAGGTCGTAGGAAATCACTTCATTCCGTATGTAGATTCGAACTAGTGTCAAGCCTGCTGCCCCCGCAAACAAATGGAACATCTACGACCTCGCCGCCAATATTCTCAAGGGTACAAACACTGTGCCGACGATCAAGGTCTGCGCCCGGCTCGCATTAATGGTGTGTGATTGAGTTTGATGATTCTTGAGTTGACCTGACGTACGTCATAGCGTGCCGTCTTCACCAAAGACGAAGACAAGCTTGATAAATTCTGGGAGACAATCGACGAGTTGCTCGACAATGTCCGGACTATTGCGGCTGGCAACCAGGTTTACGAGAATAAGTACGTATCTGGCATTGATACCATCTCATTCCCCTGAGTACTGCTGACAATATCATATATTGCTTTCCAGTTATCTCGAGGAAGATCGCGCGACGTACGGTGTTCGTACCAGCTACGATATCGCTCAAGATTAGAGTTTTGTGAACTGTTCGAGACGGGTTTCTTCTTCGTTCGCTTAACGTCGTGCTGATACCCATGAAATGAATCACGGCGGCCCGCATTAATATATGTCAATTTGTCTTTGAGATTAGAATACCATTGCTTTTTTGTCAACTACCTGCTGTGTGCGATGCTCGATTTATACAGTCTCGATGCGACAAGTAATACTAATGGACTGTATGGGGAAATGGTATTGATCATGCATGGCGCAACGGATGCTCGCCACAAAATGACATCTCACACTCATAATCAATGATACATGTATTGCAGGTGTAGTCAGCTATATACACATGCGGAATCACCTCGTCGGCAGCTGAGCCTGGAGCCATCATGCACCCAGACGCGTCAAAAGCTGGCCGACAGCTGGATACTCGCTGATGCGTACGTGCGCTTATCAGCTATGGCAGAGTTGTGGTCCCGCTTGCGGCCAGCTGTTCAACAACACGCGGTGTACGTTTCTTGAGCTGGCCACACGAATGTCCGCATTATAGTACGTAGTCACATTCAGCAGCAAAAAAAAGTGTATTGCATGATTGCTACATACATCAGGAGTACGGATGGCATGATAGATAAGATATGAATTGGTAAGGCGATGCATAAAGCTGAATTTTGTGAGGGATCCGCGGCTAATTAGGTACGCACATTAACAGAGCCGACGAATCGTGAGGCGTTTCGTATAGAAAGACTATCCGGCTGGGTCAGAACATATATACACTTAATGTAGACGATGATCTCGTACCTTTCCCGTGGTGATTTATAGCTTGGCTGAGAAAGAGAGACGAGAATCTGGCCGGTGGATGATATTCTTCAAGTTGCTGTACCAGAGGGTGGCATCGACGACGTTTTACACTTAATACTGTTCGTATTGGTGGTAATCGCCGATGCCTAGTCGCAGTACTGGGGCCGCACACAGCTCGCTTATAGTGCCGTAGAGACGAAAGTGACAGTAATGCCGTTGTGAAGTATGCCGTGCGTTTTCCCGACGTCGTTCTTGGTGAAAGAGGCCCGGGCTCCGTAGTACGAACAGAAATAACGTCAGTAACAGTGACTAAGAGGTTATTGGTGAAATTTACTTACGTTCTGCAAGTCAATGAGACATCTGAGAGATGGAATTCGAGTGGCCGATGTAAACGTTGACTCCATCAGCAAACCCGTAGCGCTCTGCACTTGAAGCCTCTGAGCTGCTCTGAATGATCTGAACGCCCTGATCACACCGCTTCAGAACATGTCAGTCTCTCAGGATGTCAACCAGCTGCGCCATAAAGTCAGTTCATTCACAGCTCACAGATAATAGTTGTATACATACTGTGTGATGTATTTAGGGATATTCTACTGTATATCTAATGAAAAACGTGTACAGGAAGCTGTTCCTAAGCGGAAGTCTGCGCGATGGCTATAGGCGACCTTAGTATTGTGAGATGGGGGCTGCTGCACATAAGCTGAGATAGGTGTGATTAACGGAAAGCACCGCCGCTAAGCTGGTGTGCACGCCTGGGGTGAAAACAGCAGTTTGTCTGTGCATACAATGGGCACACACACTGCTCCTCAGGGCTGTAGATGGGAAGCAAACTGGACATACCGTTCAATTGACCTCGCTTTCGTACACATCTCGTCTCCCTGGCGTGCCTGTTTTCCTTCTTTTCGTCACCACAGCCAGTCGTATTCCTTGTGGACTGAAGAGGCGGCGAAAACTGAACGGTTAGTTGCTTGCATTGAAGTTCGAAGCGATGACAACCGAGGATCTTGAATCATTGAGCGGCGGGTGTTTCATGAAGAGACCACAGTGCCAGCACCAGAGGTTCGTATAGAGCAGCCTTGTAATGTGTTTTGACGAGGAAAGAGAGCGAAGACCAAGGCGAGGTGTTCTTGTCAAGCCAGGTTGCCGTGAGAACTTGAACAGACGTCAGAACAGATGTCTTGAGATATTGAGGGCTTGAAGCTCCAGCACTGCGGAAGCAGCCACAACTCACTGTTCGCAGTTTGTACAGACTTGGAGCGGGAGCAGCATGATTGCTTGTGGAGGGTGCGCGGTTGTCGTGGTAAGTGGAAGAGCATGCCGGCGCTGTTGTGATCATGAATCGACAACATCAGCAAAATGACATCGGTCTTTGGTGTCTTGGGGAAGAAAACAAAAGACGCGCAAGACACAGAATACACGCAAGACGAAGTGTCTTCCAAAATACATGTCACGTCTTGGGAGAAGATGCGCAAGACACAAAACGTTGCTCTCAACGCCATTGAAAGATACCACCCAATTCAACTTGATACGTATTTTACACATCTTTGGAAGGTCTTAGCGTAAAATTCAGATATGTTGCGTAAATTTAATATCAATGCTTTTATTTCGGGAACTGTCTACTAGACATGCTTTGATGTGCGCGTACTATGTCATAAATACAGCTACGATCAGTAATGACACGCGAGATGAAAACGTGCATCAGTAGGACGTCAGCTCTTACCAGGAGGCAAAGCATCTCAAGAAGGGACTCACCGTGATAGAAGTTCTTCAACTGCGTCTTCGTGTTTGTCAAGGGCCAGTGATGGGATCTGAGCGGACATGATAATCCCACCCGTCGTCGTTCAACTCGTCGTCGTCGGCCGGAGTTAGCTCGATGGTAGAAGCGCGCTCCTTCTCTTTGTGCGTCCTATGTCGTTTTGCGTTCCACTCGGCTCTGAGTTTCAGGGCGGCTGCGAAGATTGATGCCCACTGCGCACTGCGCACTGTCAAGTGCTTCAATGTACTTCTGCAAGATTTTCTGCCGCTTATCCTTGACATTAGCACCATCGTAGTCGACAATATGCTGGTCGTCGCGCCATTTCTCGACTGAGAACCACTTCTCCATGCCCGAAGGCGTATTCTTTTCACCCTCGCACCAGAATGCGAGTCCTCGCTCAGCCTAGGTAGATGTGTAAGTAAGTCGATTACAAATTTACGCAGCATATTATCACTCACAGCCATAACTGCAAGCATCAAGGCCCCCACCTGTGGGGGACTGCAATAGTCGTCGATGTCATCGACATCGATGCTGCAAGCCTCAAGGTGGGCACCGAGCACATAGAAAACGACCGGGAACTTGAAGAATCCCTAACAAAGAAGCCATCAAACCGTCAGTATTCCTGCGAGGCACCCCGTAAGTACCGCTCACTCTTCGATGATTTGCGTCAGCCCATTCGTTCCACCAGAACGGGCGCATCAAATCGTTCACCTTACCAAGGAGAAGCTTGATCTCCTCACTGACCCTGTTCTTCAGCTTGACCTTATAACGGGGGTCTGTATCTGCGATGCCCTGATCAAGTAGCTCACGTCGAATTTCCTCTTGCAGAAGTGCCACGTAATAATCAGCCGCAGCTTTCCCGCTCGTGCCGAGTTCATTTCGCCATTCGCGCAACCGTATTAGAATCTCACAAGGATGAAGTCAGTGAGTAGTCAATTATCCCCGAAGCCATTCTGCACTTACTATCTCGTAGGGCGGTTCCTTCTCGCGAAGCTGAATGTCAGTGCCACTGTCATCTTCTACACCATCCACAACGGCTTGAGCAAGTTCGGGAGCCGGGTTCGTGAACGGCAACAGTCTGGCGGTAAGCAGTTTTGCGTTGATACTGACGTTCCCGAATTTCTGAAACATCAGACGTATGGCAGGTTCGAGATCTTCGAGCTCATAACGTCGACGCCGTCCTTTTTGACCAGCAGCCTTGCCGGAGTTCTTAGTAGGACCAGATCTGAGGCGCGGAGTTTGAGACCTCGACCCTGACTGTAAGTTCGCTGCGTTCAAGTTCACGCGCGTCGGCATACGTATCGCCATGCTCGTTCTGAGCAAGTTAGCATTACCCTCGGACTGCTGGTACTCGAAGGTCAACAGGTCAGTAACAAGATTAATATTCATACATAAATGATCACGGGCGCTTACAGATGATGTGGCACGCTCGGTAGGCATAATATCACGCTGTCCGGTCTGAGAGGCTGCAACCACACTAGTACTGCCCCTCGCCCCCGTAGACAGTGTTGACGTCGGCACTGCCAGTGCTGGTGCCCTAGGCTGTGACGTGGGAACGACGGCCTGAGATTGTTCTAGACGAGCGGAGTGAACCCTAACATGTGAGTGCCAGCTCAATGAAGGTAATGAAGAACTGGCGGCTGATAGATCTGGTGCAGGTGCTTCCCTTTGCACTGTATTCTCATCGTCATCATCGGCAAATCCACCGTAGCTGATCGACATCCCTGTAGTGGCATCGACGTCAGGTCCATCGGCCTCAGGAGCTACATTCATGGCAGTCGGAGTGAGTCGCTGGCCAGGTGTAGTTGAGCGACTGGCTGCCAATGGGAGATTCGCCCGTCTGCTTCGAGTTTCCGCGAGATGTCCCGGAGTGTCCCATGCATCATTCAGACCCGAGTAAGGGGGATTTGGACCAACTCTATCGCCACTGTTCCTCCGAATCTTTTTTGAAGGCATGCTGCAAAAGACACGTCGTACAACACATGAGGCATACATGCATACAAACGATGAGCTAGATATGGAAGTGGCACGTACACTTCTCGCAGGTCGGTCCCGCTCTTTCGTTTTCCCACAACTGCTCGAGCATTGATGACATCTTGTCTTCCTCGTTTTGCAGGTTTCTTTCCACGCGGTTGAGGCAAAGGATCGACATCCCGTGGCTCCATCTCTTCCTCACTCTCGTAGTCTTTTTCGCTTACAACGTACTCACTCCCACTACCCTCCTCTTCGACACCTTCCTCAACCTCATTACCCTCTGGAGAATGTTTACCTTGTAGATCGGGTACTATATATAAGTACTATGAGTGAGTAGGCGATACTGATGTATACGTATTTACTGACCTGTGTTATCTTCGCCGATAGATCATCAGTAAAAGCGCGCAGCGCTTTTACTCCTGAAGGCTGCCGAAAGCACTGATGGTACTCGTCAAGCGCCTGGACTTCCGACCAGTGCGGTTCAGCGGTGTAGGCGGGTTCAGCACGGTAAGTGGTCGGGCATGTATAGTCCAGCTTGAAATGTAGGTCAATTATTGTATAATATACAGTATCATATAGTGTATAGTTTCAATCGGCTACACACCGTGGTGCTACTATGGCGTTCAGAAAACTCTATACCACATTACCACATTGCTGAGTGAACAGCTTAAGCTTGAGGCTGTTGGTGTCATCGTAGGAAGGATGATGGGTGTAAAGTAGAATCGACAGATACAGAACAAGCCTTCGCTGCTCACCTAATCATACCACACGTGCGTCTTTGTTTGCGGGCTACTTGAGCGCAGTCACGGTAGTCCGAGCTCGTCTAGAAAGCACGCACCTGGTACACCTGTACTTCTTAATTGGGGGTGAGCTCTCCAAAATCTATGCAGCGCGGATGAGGTTGCATAAGACGCACGGAGGCCCGGCTTGAGAGGGCATTGCGTACCGATACAAGAGCGAGACAGCCTGGCAGTGGCCGGCAGAGAAATCCTGATAGATCAGGTTATAGATTCGAGCAGGCATTGCATGGGAGTAGATATCTGCTTGGGTAGATCAGGATTATTTCGAAAGACTGTAGAATTAGATTAATATGAAAAGCGGAGAGTAATAGACGTACCGTCAATCTGGAACACTTTCTTCTTCCAGGATTAATGATCTCTCGCCCTCGCCTCCTCATGCTCTCTTTCCCGCCAATGATTCACACTTTCTTGAGGTCCACATGCTGCAGACCATAGGGGGAGATGCCCAGGAAGTGTCCGATAGATTGACTTGAACCGAGTTGGTCGGTCGCCGGACGACATGACAGTGAGAGATGAGAAGAACGAGCGCCGAAAGAAACTCCAAACCGGCTCCAACCAACACATCAATATTAACGCTAACAATCATCTATAGCACATCGGATTCGAATATCAGTATACAATAATTCAGGGAATGTATTCGTGGGAGTGGTAATCTATATAATGATTGAGGTAGAATGTGTTGAAGGCATCAAGCGAGAAAGAGAAATGAAAATCTTTGGGTAGTCGATCTTTCCCATACAGCCCGATAAGATGGCATTCCCGTACTATAGTTTCAACATGTATAAGGCCTACATGTCTCTGGCCATGTTGTATCTCCGGCTGTACAACCCACATTCCTGTAATCGGGTTTGGCTCCTCGCCTACTGGTAAGAACCACTCAACGAGAGCGGTGTCATAGCGAACGTCATTGTACGCAAAGGAAAAGAAACTTAGCACTCGTCCTGCCAGCATATCACGCACAGGGTCGTCATTGTCGCCATTTTGAATCAGCACAGTATCGTAGCGCGGCCGACCGTTTCTCCATCGCGGGTGCGAACGAACAGTCTGGGTACGCATACCTGTGGTACCTGAATCTTCGCTCCGTGCGTACATTATTGCACGGCCGGACTGAAAGCGCGAGATGCGCCTGTAGAATTGCGGGCACTCCTGTAGGGCAACTATTTCGCTAGGGACCTCGGCATCGGGGTGCAGTTGATCAGATGGAAACCTGCAACACAGTTCTTGCAGTTTAGGTTCGTTCAGTTTCGCATCCATGGAGAGGACGTCAGAAGCTTCCGCTATGAAACTAGTAAGCTGGCTATCCAGCAGGGCATCGTTGAGAAAGGGTACACACCTGGCCGACGCGCGAGCTCAAAAAACGACTCGACTGCTGCGAGACCTTCATATTCTCCAGCATCGTCTTCATCGTTGAGCACCAGGTTTTTGCCGTTATGGGTATCCGCCGCTGAATTGGCATTGGGCACTTCTTTGTCCGGCAAGCCTGCCTTGACCTTCGCCGCTGTAAGTACATCCCCATGCAGCATGTCTCGTTGTCCAAACTCTACCCGTGCAGCTGCCAGCTTACTCAGGCGCGAATTCGTGCGCAGCATTTGCTGCA
This sequence comes from Irpex lacteus, assembly GCA_001986395.2. NCBI lineage: Eukaryota > Fungi > Basidiomycota > Agaricomycetes > Polyporales > Irpicaceae > Irpex > Irpex lacteus. Next base: position 910 of record MQVO02000069.1, on the reverse strand, counting down.
GTGGATTGTGTCGACTCGAGCGTCGCCACGGTCGCTTCACGGCGGTGATATGTCTTGATTCGGTGATAGAGGAGCAAAGACCGTTAGGTGAGCCAAATAGCTTGATGCTGCGAACATAGTGCACGAGAGAGTGTTGACGTGGCAAGGCGAATCCGTCTGAACGAACACCAACTTCTTGAAAGATCGATCTCAACACTTGAAATTGTGCGAGGACTTGATCCATCTGCTCAAGGGTCTGTTGCAAGTGAAAGGAGCGTCGTGCGAGATAGCAGAAATCTAGGAAAGACCGTATTGCCGCAACCATTCTATCGGGAACATACCCGACTATGGCAGGAAGGAATACCTAAGGTGATATGTTGATAAGTGGATACCACAGGTGCGTCGATGATTTAGCCATACTTGCTTTCATTAACGCTTTTGAATCGTTTCCTGTCCATTGCTTGAATCGTCGACCCTCTGGAAAACAACGAAGTCCTGGAAATGGTGGAACCAAAGCAATGCTATAGTCTACGCATCAGATGGTGTTACAAGCTCTGTCATAGTCACGTACCGTCGATCAATGTCATCCAGTATCTTCTTTGCCTCACGCGGAGAATTCTTGGCAGTGATGTAGGCTTCCACCCATGCGACCAGATAGTCCTTGAACGTGCCTTTGACCAGCTGGTGCAAGATATCGAGTAATAAGAGCTCATGGATGTCTGCTCGTAGAAAGTGTGCTGTGTAAGGCTTCACACATATAAGCAAGATTTGCTACAGTGTAAGACCACATGATCCAAACTCACTATAACACCTGCGTCAATTCCAAATGTTTCCCAAAGTCGATCGTCGTTAGGTTAGGTTAGGTTAGGTTAGGTTAGGTTAGGTTAGGTTAGGTTAGGTTAGGTTAGGTTAGGTTAGGTTAGGTTAGGTA
>MQVO02000240.1:0-13549 GCA_001986395.2 Irpex lacteus | reverse complement strand
ACTAATGTCGACACTAAAGAGGTTACAATATATTTTTCTATTGGTGCTGCTTCTAATATCTCCAAAGTTTAGTTAAAAGTGGGTATTATTTGGTCTAACAATAAAACTATACTGACAAATAACCATAGTATATATTAACTCGAGGAAAAGTTGTGATTCGTTTATTTGTATACAAATTATTAAATAAAAAAAAAAAGGATAAGCTTATCCTTTTGATATGGAAGAGAAATTAAGTTTAAAAACATCCTTATATAATCCAAAAAGGTTTAATCGAATTAACTGTCAAAAAACAAATTGGGCTTACATTAACCAATTTAAATAAAACACACTTTATCCTTTTTATTTTAACTTTTATTTTTAGGGAGGGAGAATCTTTAAATTTATTTCAATGGAGGAGAGGATTATGGGAGCTATAAAATGTTATTTCTTTGTGTATTTAAAAGCAGCGTATGATATAAATCTATATGTTCGAGGTGGCTCTGTAGCAAACTATTATAAAATGTATAAAACATCCGAGGGTTGAGGTTTATTTTATAGTAAGGATGTACGAATTTAATGTAATACATTAACTAGTTATAAGGGGATAATTGTCTATAATAAACTAATTATGGTTATTGAACAGAAAGTTAATGATGGTATATGTGACGTCGTGCCTCATCGTAACATCTTGCTCGTCATAGTTAAGGGGGGAAACTCAAAGATTTAGCTTGTCAAGGGCAAGGTTTTAAGGTGTTTGTAAACGCAAATGCTAAGCGTTATTTTAGCACAACTCGAACAGTACTTAATGATGAAAGTGTGGATAGAGGGATTGATCAGACAATAGGTCAATTGGATGGTCATCTTTTATGATACCACTGATAAGCTTCTCCGTGATAAATTTTATTTTAAAAGATTTTGGATTTATTACCGGATTTCCTGTACTTGTGATTTAGTCATTAATCCTTTTTGTATTATTATTAAAAAGGGGGGGGTTTTACCTTAAATTTTGAGTTGAATGGTGGGTTGCAGCAAGAAATAATAAGGGGGTAAACAAATTTATCTCAACTTAGATTGTTCCATTTTGTTCCATTCTTAAAAGAGATTATTAGAATAAGTTTTTGTTATTATTTAAACCCAAAAAACTAGGGTCGCGGTAGAAATAATCCCCAAAAAAACTAGTTAGAATTATTTATAATACCTAGTTTTTGGGGATGTTTTTTGGGGGATGGAAGGAGGGTAGTGACTATTAAAATAAACTAACTGACCTTTGACAAAGTACACTTAGAGTAAAGAAAGTTTATTTTAATTATATTTAATCAACTACAATTCAAATATTATAAAGTAATTAAAATAATACTTTTGTATCAATCTTAAAATAATGCTTATAAAATAATATTATTATTAGATTAAAGATTAGTAATCATGGGGTTACTCCCTTAAGGACTAAGATTGTACTGTCTATTGTAAGAGATAGATTAAATTTATTTAAAGTTACTTAGTTAATACTTTATTTTGGGGACCCTCTACTTAAAATAAAATTAAATAAATTATAATATAGGGAGACCCAAATTAAAATAAAATAAACTGTGTGTTTATAAAATAATGTGTAGTATCATCTTAGTGAGTAAAACACTCATCTATCAATTAATTAAAGATAAAATAGTAATTAGAGTGATAATTAATTTAATAGTATATTAAATTAATTATTTAACTCTACCTAATTAAATAATTATTATTAGAAAAAGAATAGAGTATCTCTACCAATAATAAATTATCATACAGGGTACAGATTGGTTCAGTCAACTATCATTAATCTTCTTTATTAGCAATATTGATATAATAGGATGGTAGTGTTAAAAACTAAAAATAAAAATAAATTATTAAACATTTCCATTAATCCCACCCCAAATAAAATGAGTAAAGTTAAAGAATAAAAAGAAATAAATTTAGAATATCTATATTCCTTTAATCTAATAAGAATAAATAAATAAAGGAGTGATTATAAAAATAGTGAGTAATTCTAATTGAACGGTAGTTAACTCTCTAAATAAATAATAGAGAATACTATTTATATTATTAAATAAAGAAATAACTCTGATTAACTAAGTAATTAATTAATTAAATAAAAAGTAATCATTCCATTGTTCCATTTAATATAATATATTTCTACCCTCATCCACTTACAGTGAATGCTCCCCCCTTTTTTTTATATTAAAAAAAAGGATAAAGGGAGTTGGAGGGGTACCCTCCAATATCTTATTAATTAATTATTCCTTTAAAGTGATTGTATCTAAGAGAGTAAAAAATTTAATTATTTAATTTGAACTCTTACAATCATTAGTAATATGCAAAGTTAAAGAATATAAAGATAATAAATACCTTTGAACTATAGCAGGATTAGGAAGTTGGACTGGATGGATTACTTCTTATGAATATTAAAAAGCAATAGAACTTGGATATAAATTCGAAATTCTCAGAGGGTATAAATTTGATAGATAAAATATATTTAAAGAGTATATTGAAAGATTATATTCATTAGATTAGAATATAGTAAAATAACCCTATGAATTTAATTGCTAAACTATTAATTCATAATTTAGCAACTAAATCAGACCCCCAACAAACCTTACAACCAGTAAGATTGTTGCGTAGTTTTAATCGCAGGTTCAAAACCCTGCCTTCATTTGGAGTCAAACTAAATAGTAGCTGTTTAAATTACAACAGTGGGGAGGGCAAGCGCCTTCAGGCAGGCATGTACGCACCTCTCGGTTGCGTGAAAATCCGCAACTTGGCCCAAATATAATAAAAAGGAAACAGGTTGAAAAGGAGAGATATACGAGCCCTTCCAGATTCGAACTGGGACCTCCCCGATTGACAATCGGGTACTCTACCTATTAAGCTAAGGGCCCTATTTTAATTTTACTTAAATAAAAAATCTAATCTATTAGATTCTTTTTAATAATTCTTATTGTTGTATTTAGTATTTATAGTTTAGATTTATATAATTTATCTTTATATAAATGTTTACTTTTTTTTAATGTTATTCGTTTCTTTTCTTCACTCTATGTTTATGTCTAAAATATTTAATTGGTCAGATGATATCTTAATAAGAACCATACAAAAAACCTTTTTTTATAGTATATTTAGCAGTATAGTTATTGTAATTTTTAATTATCTAGGTCTTAATCTGATAGGCACAATTCACTGTGATAGTGAAGATGAAGATGAACCAGCGAATAATTCCTTAGAAGGTAAAAATAAGGAACAAGAAACAAATAAAAATGTATTCGAAGTTAAAAAATTTGAAGGTAAGGATAATAAGGATTACTATAAAATAGAAGGGGACGTTGAAAAAAAAAGTTTATGACTGAACTTGGTGATAGAATTACGGATGTTATTAAAACTGGCATCAAAGATGTGGCTCCTAATTTAGGGGCTGCAGCAGCTGGTGGTAGTTTAGGTTCCGCAATAATTAAAGCAACAGCTGGTTTGCCCCCAGTACAAAGAATAGGTTTGGGAGCTGGGGCTACATTCTTAGGGCTGGTGCAGCTAAATTAGGCTTAGAAGGAGCTACAAGTTTAAGTAAAAACTTAGAGTTAAGTTCAAGTATAAAAAATACTAAATCTGATAAAACTGAACCAGATCAAATACCTTCACCTGATGACACTAACTTTTCAATTAATTCTCCTTTAGATGAGGCTGATATCCCATTATTAGCTTAATTAATTCTATACTTAACTTAAATATAATAGAGTTAATTAATAATAATATTTATTTTATTCATAAAATACCAAGATAAAATAAAAAAAATATTTTTAAATAAAATTATATTCTATATAAATAATAATATACCAGCCCTTAAAAAAGCGAAATATGTTAGAGTCTCTCATTTTTTAAATAGTTTACTAATAGTTAATAGTAGATTAACAAAATAATAATTGTTTATTTTATAATACTATTAATTCTAATAAAAATATTAAATATATATTTTTTATATAATTAAATTTAGGTATTGATGACTTTGTATTAGTATATAATTATATTAAAAAAGGATTCTCTTAATCCCCTTTTTATTATTAATAATAAAAAATGAAGATGAAAATATTTAATATATACCCCATGAATAAGTCATTATGAACCCCATGATCTTTAGGCTCCCTTTATATAAATAATATTGTAATTCTTTATCAGTCCACTCAAATAAGAAATGATTATACTTATAAAACTGTATTCCTTTCCTTGTTCTCTATAAGTCATAAGTTGTGATTTGCTTCTAAGATAGGTATAAGATAGTTAATTAAACTTAAACTTTAACTTTCGCTTAGAAGAACGAAACCTATGAGTAACTAATATGTTATGATAAGAGAGATAAGTTTTATAAATCAATACTCGGCTGTTTAAAAGGATAAAAAACTAGTTTTTTATGTTGATTGGTAAGTATTACTCGTAATTAGTCTGTTAACTTATTATTAATTAACTGCTCCTTTAATATTTATGAACTTAACACTAAGAGTATTTTAACTAGGTAGGCAAATTCTTAACAAGAACACTGAAGAAAAAGAATAACTGAAAGTGATAACTGTAAAACTTTGTACCCCACTGATACTCAACTAGTAATGAGCTACCCATGTTAACAGAACAAAATATATAAATAGGGGATCAACTCCAATATCTAAACTACCACCATAAAACTAAAATAATTTGAGGATAAATTAAATTTCAGTTTTAAAAGAGTAGTAGTAGTTTTATTTTTAAAAATATTAAAAAGTAAAATAAAAATGGGTGCTACCTAATAAATTTAGTTTTATATAAGCATAAATTAAAAATACATAATAAATTTTTTATTTATTTATTTATTTATTTATTTATTTATAATTATAAATAAATAAAACAAAAGTTACTGTTCTTGCCTTTATTTTTTTGGGGAATAGTTAAAATTTTTATTTAGGACTTTCGAGTAAGAAACGCACAGTATGTGTCTCTTTATTAAGATTAAAATGAATTTTTCAATCTTTTTATTTTTAATAGGAATCTTAGGGTTTGTTTTAAATAGAAAAAACATAATTTTAATGATAATAGCAATAGAAATAATGTTATTAGCAGTAACTTTATTAGTTTTAATAACTTCATTTAGTTTTGACGATGGAGTAGGACAAACTTTAAGTATATTTATAATTTCAATCGCAGGTGCTGAATCAGTAATAGGTTTAAGTATTCTAGTTGCATTTTATAGATTAAGAGGAAATATTTCACTTAATAAAACAAATTAAGTAGAAAATTAAAAAAAAATAACAAATATAAAATAATATGTATTTAACAATAATCATCTTGCCTTTATTAGGTTCTCTAGTTTCCGGTTTACTAGGTAGAAAAATCGGAGTAACAGGATCACATTTTATAACATGTACCTGTTTAATTCTTTCATCAGTATTAGCTACAGTGGCTTATTATGAGGTAGGAATATGTGGCTCTCCAGTTACAGTTCATTTAGTTAATTGGATAGATTCTGAGTTAATCAATATAAAATGGGAATTTTTATTTGATCAATTAACAGTATCTATGTTTATTCCAGTTCTTTATATTTCTTCATTAATTCATATATTCTCTACTGATTATATGTCAAATGATCCTCATAATCAAAGATTTTTCTCTTATTTATCTTTATTCACTTTCTTTATGCTATTTTTAGTTTCAGGTGCTAATTATTTTGTAATGTTTGTTGGTTGGGAAGGTATTGGTATAGTTTCTTATTTATTAATTAACTTCTGGTTTACAAGATTACAAGCAAATAAAGCAGCTATCTTAGCTCTAACTATGAATAGAGTAGGTGATATGGGATTAAGTATTGGGTTTTTTGCCATTTTTGCTTTATTCGGTTCATTAGATTATAGCGTAATATTTAGTTTAGGTTCATATATGAATGAGAGCGCAATTACAATTATAGGTTTATTACTACTAACTGGTGCAATGGCTAAATCTAGTCAAATACCTCTTCACAGTTGGTTACCTGGAAGTATGGAAGGTCCTACACCAGTATCAGCTTTAATTCATGCTGCTACTCTAGTTACAGCAGGGTTATACTTATTAGTAAGATCCTCACCAATATTAGAATATAGTAGTACAGCTTTATTAGTTATTACTTTAGTAGGTGCTAGTACAGCCTTTTTTGCTGCTACTTGTGGTTTAATTCAAAATGATTTAAAAAGAATAATAGCTTTTAGTACAATAAGTCAATTAGGATATATGGTAATGGCAGTAGGTTTAAGTCAATATAATGTAGCTTTAATGCATGTAGTAAATCATGCTTTCTTCAAAGCATTATTATTCTTAGGAGCAGGGGCAGTAATTCATAGTTTTTCTGATCAACAAGATATCAGAAAAATGGGAGGCTTAATAAACTATTTACCATTTACATATACAGCTATGTTAGTAGGTTCTTTATCTTTATTAGCTACACCTTGGTTAACAGGATTCTATAGTAAAGATTTAATAATAGAATTAGCTTATGCTCAATATAGTTTTAGTGGTACTTATGCATTTATTTTAGGAAGTATAACTGCAGGTTTAACTGCATTCTATTCATTTAGATTAATTTCTTTAGTATTCTTAACTGTACCAAATGGACCTAAAAATTCTTATTTAAACTCACATGAAGCTAACTTAGCCGTAATTTTACCTCTATTTATCTTAGCCTTATTTAGTATATTTTTTGGTTATTTTGCTTCTGACATCTTTGTTGGATTAGGTTCAGATTTTTTTGCTAACTCTATCTTTATTCATCCTAATAATATTAATATTATTGAAGCTGAATTTAGTTTACCTTTATTTATTAAATTATTACCTGCTATATTAAGTTTAGTTGGTGCAGTATTAGCTATCTTATTATATCACTTTTCTCCTAAATTTTTAGTTGATTTAACTAATAATTACTTAGGTAGAGAAATATATACTTTTTTAAATGGTAAATATTTATTTGATGTTGTATATAATAAATATATAATAGGTTTAGGTATGAAAGCTGGATATGTAATATCAAAAGTATTAGATAGAGGTGTAATAGAATTAGTTGGACCTCATGGTTTATCTGAAGAATTAAGCAGTATAGCACAAAGAATTGGTAAATTAGATAGTGGAGTAATTACTACTTACTCTTTATATATTACATTGGGTCTAATCTCATTGGTGTTTGTATTATTTGCTCCTTTATTAATAGATACTTCATTTGTTAATGAAATAAGATTAATAATAATTATCTTAGCTGCTTTATTTGTATTATTATTTGAAGAACCCCATATGAATTTAAATAATCTCCCCTCTCCAAAAATAATTTTAAATAGTTCTCCCATTTTTTAATTTCTGCCTGCTCTGTTATTGAAAGGTTGTACTCATTAATATTTACATTACCCATCTCTTCCAATGCTTTTTGTAGCTGCTGTTTTCTTGCATTGGCATCGCTTAATTTAATTAACTCTTGTTTATAGTTATAATATATTTCACGAGGATCCAGAGGATTATGCTTCGGACCTATCTTACCTAAGGCCAAAATAAAAATAAAGGAAAAAAGGGGTTGAGAAAAAGTAGCAATCTATAAGATTAATAGAACAACTCTCAATGAAAAAACTTTTGAGGAAATTATTCAATTAAAAGCCATCCCAAAAAACTAGTTAGAATTATTTTATTTTATATTTTAATTTAGGGTTGCCACTTAGAATATAATTGTATGCTGGAATATTTAATTACACAGCAGGTGCTAAAGCTTCTACAGCCTCAAATAAAGTTAAAAAGAATAACTTAAGTTACAATCTTCCCCCTTTCACTTGAGTTAAACAAAAGAATTAACTAAAGCTACACTCCCTCACTCTCGTTCAATCAACAGTCCTTGGAGAAGAGTACTAAATAAAAAATATAAGATTAAATAAGTAGAGTATCTTTAATTAAATATTTTATAATAAATTAATTTATTTTATTTAAGTTTTAATTTTAATATTATAAATTTAATTTATTTAGTTCCCTCCCTCCCTAATTCTTTAAAGAAAATCATTCTTTCAATCGGTATAGGAATATTTTTTTAAGTTACTTATTACACCTTTATTAATTAGATCTTCTACATGATTTTTATATGATGAGTATAAGTACTCACGAATTAAATCTTTACTTAGATCAAGAGCTATGTCTAAAACTAAATTTCTTTCTGATGAAAAGTTATATTTTGTATTTGATAATATTTTTATATATCTACCTAGTAATATAGTTAAAACATAAGTTACACCTACAATTTCAATAATGTCAACTAAATATAATTATATTCAGATTTTTTAGAATCTTCGTTTTTATAATTGTTTTTAAACTTTATAAAGCTATTAATCTTTTTTAATAAATCTACCAACCTATTCGCTAAACCTGTGACCAAGGATGTTTCATTAACAGACACCTCTTTACTAATCCGCCCTGTTATATAGCTATAAACTCACCCTCTTAAATCTTCTACTTTGAAAAGATTAAGGATCAACAAAGACAACTGTTTTCTCGATAAACTATCTACACCATGACGCTCAGACACTATCTCTAATATTCCACCGATATTGTTCTTAGGGTGGTGCAATAAAGCGTTCAACCTCTTATTATATCGATGATACGAACTAACCAATAAGGATGTACTAACCTTATAATCTTTTAAATCACCCCTCAAAATACCCGTTTCATGTACTAACCATTGAACATAATTACTCTCGAAATATATTAAAAAAACTTCACAGCAAAACTGTTTTTCATATAGAGTTAGATGAGTTGAGTCTAAAACATCGTTTAAACACAGGAGGATCTTATTATTGGCGAAAATTTCAGAATGAGTACGATAATATATCTCCTCACCCCTAGATGATAAAAGCTAGAACAGTAATTCATGTATCAGTCAAGCCGTCTTTCATTATAAATATGAAAGACTGAAGATGGCTTACAAGATAGATAGGAGTCCCCACTATCTATTCGAATACTATGTATATCATCCAATGATACTTTCGAAAATAAACCGTAACACCTCTCGAATACATCCAGAATATCATAGAGATACCCATAAAACAGATCCACAAAGTCGAAATTCAACACTAATGATTTAAGATAGATGAATTCCTCCTTAGCATATGTATTTGGGCTTGGTCTAGGAGATTTCTCCCTATTAACTCAGTTGTGAGAATCAGATAATAAAAAGTCTACATATTTCTCTTTAAATGCCCTAAACCGCTTATCAATACCAACAACCAGAAATAGGCCAGAAGAACGCAGTTTCATACAGATTAAACCTATACCAATAAACTCGACGAAAACTTCATTCAACTTAACATCACACCCAATCAAGATCTTAGATGACGAGATACCACAAACCTCACCTCGACTGATTAATTCTTTTATACCAATAGATCTTCCTACAATATCAAATTAATCAACCTTAGAACCACAAGATAATAAACTATGCAAGATGAGAGACGGTTCATTAAAACCTATAAACTTCAGACAGTTTATAATCTCCCTGTATTGCCTAATAACACGCTCTCGAACCTCTTCGTCTAAAGCAGATATATTAAAATGTTCGTTATAAATAAGAATACAATCATTATAAAGCTTTATATACTTAAACAAACCACTAAAAGCAACACAAACTTTCTCAACATCCCCACTCGATAACCGAGTTTTTTCCTGTAAATATAATTTTAACATATTTACAAAGTTATCCACACTAACACTATCAACCCGATAATCAATACTATTCATACAACTATAAAGATGGTCCAAATCAACATTATGTTTACTTAACGAGATCATATCAGCATTACAGTGATAAAAACGGATAGGCGTAAGATTATAAAAAGGGGTAAAAACCTCCCGCGATTCTGATAACCCTGTCTTAAATTTAGAACAAGAATATGAAGAAGATGAAAGCAGGCTACGCACACGCATACCTACTCTGATAGACGTAACAATACGAGATCTATCATCCAACACACCTTCTTTTATAGAAGTGATACAACATAAATCACTTTTAGCTTCACAACCACCCATATTATAAACATTATTCACGGTATTACTAGACGCATCACGTTGAGAATCAGAAATAACATTGATAGTAACTAAAGTTGATCTTTTAAACTCAAAAAAACCCTCTCTATCATGCCCCTCATTACAACTTCTAACACAATCATCTAAAATAACACGTATATTTTTAGCATAATCAACCAGATCAGCTTTCTTCGAAAAAGAGACCGGAGTAAATATTTCAGAATGCACATTTAAATATCCTTTATATTTAAAACTGTTCTCTAATCAAGCAAGCCCTAAAAATGCTGCACAATCCCATCACGATATTCATTGCTAGAGGTCATATAATCATAACTAGGAATATTACCGTTTAAATTTAAACTCTCATCAACCTCATTACAATGATAATACAACCCGTAATCAATTTTATATGTAAACGATTTATCTAAACCAGATAAAATATTAATCATATCACTCTTGAAAGAAGTTAAAATATTTATACTTGATATTATATGATAAACATGAGACCCAAATTTAATTCAAATGGGGTTTACTTAAAAATAATTTAAAATGATTTATGTGCTATTGTTACTGTATAACTAAATGCACCTCTTCTACTTTTGTTTGTAAATCTAGATTGAGTTGTAAAATCTGATTTAATTCTAGCAAAAGCTCCTTTTTGTTTATTAAATGTAGTAAATCTAGGTACTATTTTTTGACTAAGTATACGACCACCTAATCTTACTTTAATACCAATAAGCGCAGTAGGTCTACAATAATTTAAATTAGATTCTTCTATACCTTTGGGAGAATCATTTAATTTAATTATTTGAGTGTTATTGTAAAGACTAGTTATAATAGATCTAAATCTTACTTTTTTATTATTAGAGATAAAACCAATAGTATTAGCTAAGATTTGACTTTCTAATGCAGGATGGTGTAATCTAATTAATTCAATCTTAACCTCTTTTTTAAATTTATTACTTAAAAATGAACATAAGTACTCTAAATTTTCAGATTCACTTATTAAATTATAACTTTTTTCTGATTGTAAAACATAGTAAAATAAATTAATAGTAATTTTATTGGGGCTAAAGAATATCACAGGTTTACTAATAATATTACCTAAGTTTAAAAAAGAATTACTTAAGATAGAGTTAATATTAAATTTTTTATTATTATTATAAAAATTATAAGAAATAGTACTATTGTGAGCTAAATCAGTATTAAATTTAACTAAAGATCTAATGTGTCTATGTATTTTTTTACTGATTAGATACATTGGTTTTTTGAAAGAATTTATTCTACCTTTACTGTTTAAATTTAATCTGTTAGTAGATTTAGGTTTTTTTTGTCCTTTATCCTCTATCATATTTTCCTCTTTAGAGGGCAGAGCACTGGATAAAGGCTGAGTAGAATTATTATTTAGTAAATTTTTATTTTGTTTAATATTGCCTTGGCTATTAGAAATAAAATTTGCACTTTCATCTTTATTGTTTAATAAATTTGCTTGTGCTTTTATTCTATGAACATAGTTTTTTAATTCTAAGTTTAATTTTTGGATTTTATTTAATTTTTGCATAATATTTATGAAATTAAATATACTACTAAAAATCTATATATAAAATTTTTATTTTTATACATAAATAAAGATAGTATTAATGTACTTAGATAATTAAAATTTTTATACTTAGCTTCTTTCCTTTTTTTAATAAAAAGGTATATACTTAAAAATAGTTAATTATCATTTAACAATCCACTTAAGAAATAATATACATACGTTTTATTTTTTTCTCAGGTCCTGATAATTAAGTGTTTTATAAATAAGATACAATATTTATGAATGTTAATATACTACACTAAAATAATTATTTTATTATTTTGTATCTCAATTAATAATAGTGCTTCTTTTAAGATTTCAATTTTATATTATTTTAATATTTCCTAAATCCCCTGATGCGAGTTAATGTAATGGAAAGCATAAGAGCCTGGTAAGCTCATAGAGTATATCCAATTCAGACACTCTATTCTTTCTTCTTTAATTATAATTAATTTCTTTTGGTTAGTAACCTTTGTGGAACGATAGTGGAACCTTGGTCCCCACCTTCCCCACCTTCACCACCTTCATCTATTTCCTTACGTGCCTCTATTTCGATTTTACCATACCTCGAGTCATTACCTGAGCCATGAATTAGTTACCTAACACATTTAGTTAAAATAGCTTTAAGGTGTTCCCGACAATTTGATAGTTTTTAGCAATAGGTTTCCTTTTGCTAGAGGCCAAGTAAAGTTTCTCACACCTTACCCTAAATCTTACCTTTTAATTAATCTCTAAAGCAACACTATAAAAATATAATCCTTTATACTCTTTATGAGTATCTAAATACCTGCTAATTGTTTTAGCACTCATTTTTAATTCTTTAGTTGCTTCTAATTTAGAACTAAAAGTAGGTTTATTATCATTTAGCAATATAAATTTATTGTTAACACTTTTGTATACCCATACAGAAACAGTTTAATTAACAGCCTTTTTAATATTATTTAATAATAAATCTTTTTCTGCTTTGTTTAACCCTTCCCCCCAAATTTAATTTATTTTTAGTTTTTGCTACTTTTTTTGGGGTGGGACTGGCAAACAGACTCTAACTGGTAAATGTGGCTAATGTAATGTAATATGTTCTACTCTTGATTAATTTATATCCTCTAACTAAACTCTTCTCTTTATTTTTATTTTGGCTCCCCACAAAGAATAATTTTATTCTTTATTTAGTTAAGTTCAATAGCATCCTTTAGGTAGCTTTATGTTAGCACACAGAATACTAAGCTTGAGTTAAACTTACTGCTAGTTCTAGACCAACTAGTCCAACAAATCCCCAAAAAAACTAGTTAGAATTATTTCTAATTCCTAGTTTTTTGGGTTAAGCGTATGGAATTAGTAAAAGATTAATATAAAATAAATTAAATAAAAGTTTTTTTGGGAGAACTATTTAAAATTAATACCATTTTTCTTTTCTTTTAATTTTATTTTAAATAAAAAGTAAGATAAATTATTTAGGGGAGAGGACCTGACATGTAAACAATTGATACTCTAACCAATAATCGGAAACTAGAAATCAGGGATTAGTATTGCATAATAAATTCAAATGAGTTGGTACAAAAGAGATAAATTAAATTTATTTATAGAGGAGATATAAGAATAATAAAAAGAAATAATTTGTTTTATTTTATATATAAAAAAAGGATAAAGGGAAGGGTAAAGGGGAGTATAACTATCTCTTTCAACTGAAGAGGCTGACCATTAACTTAAATTTAAATTAGATTATAGCGTAACCAGTCTCTGAAGATTCCATAACAATAGACATTGAACTGTGTAAAATACCACAGATATTCTTAACATTTACCATAGAATGTTACTGCCTATCTCCTGAGATAATTTTATTTATATTTGTAGGAAGAGCATATAAAAATATATTTTTATTAATCTTTTTTTTATTAAAAAGGAGGGGGAGGACAAAAAAAAAAGGAAGCAGGGACAGAT
>MQVO02000180.1:0-17219 GCA_001986395.2 Irpex lacteus | reverse complement strand
CAAGAGTAATATCTTTCTACAGAGGAGTTACTCAAGTAATAGAAAAGAAAAGAATTAACTTGTGCCCTGAAGCAATAAAAGTAAACCTAGTCTCCCCCTCCTTTTTAATTTATGTTGCGTTGACAAAAAGGTCTTAAAGGTTCAAGTCCCACCACTAGTATTAAACTAATTAATATACTAAACAATCAGTATTTAGGAGTGACAGCTTCGCTTAACATGTGGCTTCTACGCCGTAAAGGTTAAAGTCCCCTCACTAGTCTAATATACTAGCACTGCTAGATTAAAGGTAACTACCTTGCTTCAGACAAGGCGATAAAAGTTCTACTCTTCTGCGGTGCTCTACCATTATCAATGGAAAGCAAGTGTTGTATAATGGTAATTACTTTTCGCCTTACTAGTAAAGCTTATATCATATAGAGTAGCGGTTAATACTCGTTCGATCAGCGTAACTTGTATATATTATATTTTGCTTCTGGCACAATCCTTAGACGATAGTACATACTCAATCAAGCATACAATTACTTTTTTGCTCTTGTACTAGCGATTCCGCTATCTTCTACAGCAATTTCTACTGAACCACAAAACGCTCTAGTACAAAAGGCTACAATCTCAGCTACTCTATTTACACGAAACGTAGTTATCGCACTGCTATTTGCAGCAGCACTATCATACAATTGTTTTTAGTACAGTGTCTCTAAAATCATTTGTTGTAGGAGTTGGACTATACTACAGGTCTAATTCATGCAACTACTGTTACACAATCCCCAAAAAAAACTAGTTAGAATTATAAAAAGAAAAACTTTTATTTCTCTCGGAAGAGGTGACATATATTCTTTACTTTACTTTTATTATCCAAACACATTCACATTTTTCGTAACACGAGGGATAACTCGTTCTGTGGCAAGTCTTCCTGATAGTTGAATACGAATACCACAAATGTGAGATGGAAGATGACAAAAATAATAAAATAAGATAGTTATTAAAATTTAATTAAATTTTAATTACCCACACAAGCTAGTTAGTTTTACTTTTTTTATCCAGGAAAGAAAATAGGTGAAAAAATTATCAATGGAATTGTTAAAGGAGCTGGTGTTGTAGGTGCTGGAGCTGCAGTTGAACAAAGTATACGTGGGAGAAGAAATGATAATGCTAGTAATAATAATGGTAATAGCGGGAACAGTGGTGGAAATATTGGAGGTAACAGTGGTGTAAATAATGGAGGTAACAGAGGCTCCCATAAAATAATTCTCTTATTTTATTTTATATTTTAATTATATATCTAATTATTTTTTAATTTAACTCATTGTGATTATTGAACTGATGCTTCTTTCTGTAACCATTCTAGTTCTAGTTATGGCTTATAATGATAACGATACAATTGGACAAATTTATTCAATTATTATTATTATTGCTACTGCAGGAGCTGAAAGTGCTATAGGACCCCATTTTCATTTATTAAATTAGGCATAACCCATAATCTCTATAATTAGGCCCATTCATGACACTGTCATGAGTATTTTCGGCATTATGAGGGGTAAGTTGTAAATGAATAGGATATTTCCCACTATAAATATTAAAATGCAACCCGGTTTCTCTGCAATGAGCCATCTGACCCTTGATTTTATCTACCTCTTCCGTCTCCATTTTACCCACTTTTAATTAAAACTTAAACTTAATTGATGGGAGTATTGATGATTAAATTGCAGTAGTTCGTTGACTAATCCATACTTGTACTGTTAGAGCACCCTTCTTATTAGCAGTAGTACATTGTCCTGTTTCAATAAGTGTTCGAGTACTGTTCTTAAATGATCCGATTAGTGATACAAGCCCTAGCATGATGTATAGAGCGTATGATGTAATAACACCTGTGTCGTAAGCAGCTACAGATCGACCTGTTTCCTGTTAGAACTGTACTTAGACCGTATGGTCCAGCTAGTTCGATAACTCCTCGGTCAAGAACCTTAGAGATAACAAGTCCAACTCGTAGTGAAGCACTGATAATGAAACCGTTGAATAGTGCGTCCCAGTACCACTTTGCGTTAAGGAATGAGTATACAGCATATCCAATAGGTCCGTTTGTTAGACCAATTGTGAATGCAGGTACCACATGGTATAGATATAGTGCTAGACCAGCACCGAATAGGCTACCAATAGCAGGTAGTAGCTTCATTAGTAGAGGTAGTCCGAATTCAGCTTCAATCAGTGTAATGTGGTTAGGGTGTTGGTATAGAGCAGTTGATAGGAAATCTGTACCTACTCCCACATACATGTCCTTTGCAATGTAACCAAATACAATTGACATGATTGATAGAATTACCAGAGGAATTACAATGATCATAGGTGCTTCGTGAGCATGTAGATAGTAACCCTTAGGGGCATTAGGTGTTGTAAAGAATGTTAGTGATACTAGTCGGAATGAATAGAAGGCTGTGAATACAGCTGAAATTGTTCCCAGCCAGTATGCATTGTACCAGATACTTCGTATTGTCCTAGAGCTACTTCAAGGATTAGATCCTTACTGTAGAACCCTGTCATAAATGGTAGAGCCATTAGAGATAGAGATCCGATAAGGATAGCTGTGTAGGTAAATGGTAGGAAGTTAACCAGACCTCCTAGAAGATTATCTGAGTATTAAGACAATCCACTTAGAATCTAAGAGGTCGTGGTTGGAGGATAATCAGTCTTCTAATCTTAAATATAGTCTCATCAAATACTTGTAAAGCTAAAGGGGATTGGAACCTTAAGATATGAAGGGAATAATACGATATATTTGTATAGTAATAAAGTTTACTAGAATGAGGAATCTCCGATAAAAGCAAATAAAGACAATCAATACTTTTTTAATTTAGGGGGAGTGTCAAGACGAGTACCATTTGCATCAATCCGAATATAATATATTTGTACTTTTATCTATATAATCGGCAGGGTATTCTCTATCAAGAATAGTATTATGTATTATTTTAGCTATATTTTTATATTCTTCGAGTTTATAGATATATTATATAATACTAGAACACAACGCCCATTTTCATGTAAGATGTTGGAATGTATTTATAATTCTTTCTACGTATGCATCAGATATATTATTATGTCTATGTATAACAGTAAAATCTTGTTTTTCATTTTCAATAACTCTTTGTATAATTTCTAGATAACAGATAAAAGTATAGAATGGTTTATAAATCTATCCAAAAAAACTAGGCTCTTTGTTGGAAGTACTTTTTTAATTTATCCTTTTTATTACCTTAACTTCTATTAAATTACTGTTATTTGATAGAAGAATAACTAATTCTAACCCAATAATATTAATTCCTCATTAGAGAGATATAGATTGTTTTCACTACGGTACTCTAAATTTACATTCATTACTTATTACTCCACTTTCTAAATCTTTATTATACTTTTCTATACATACCAGTTCACTGCTGAGTACTACCAACAACACTTCTAACACATGCACTAGAAATACTTTACTGAGACTGAGATTTTGTTGATGCAAATAAAGACAATCAATACTTTTTTAATCTACTTAAAATAAAATTAAATAAATTACACAGTCTTTCTTTCTTTTTAATCTTATTCCCCTTTCTCCTACTTTAATAAGTAGACCTGATGATACAAAACCATGAGCTACTGATAATACTAAACTACCAGTTAAACCTGTGATACTATAAGAGAATATACTTAATATACATACAGCCATATGAGATAAAGAACTCTAAGCTACTATAACTATCAGATCAGTTTGTCTTAATGTTATTATAGGTGCCCTAATTAAAATTTAATTAAATTTTAATAACCCCTACCAAAATAATTAAATAATTTATTAAGCCACTAGCCACTAAAGTGGAGTGGAGAGTGATTACAATAAACTATTATTCTTTTGAAGAGTTAAATAAATAGAGTAGGGAAAAGAGTTAAATAATTATAAAAATATTATTCTAAGATTATTTATTATTAATCGCTAGCTCCCTTTAAATTCTTTAACTTTACTCATCTTTGAGAGAACAAACATTAATTTATTTTAATTGTTTAATTAAATTTATTCTTATTCTAACAATCCCCCAAAAAACTAATTAGAATGAATTCTAATTCCTAGTGTTTTTGGGACTCTGATTCTTTAGTTATTATTTGTAAGTTAATTGGAGGGAGGACACAAGGGGATCCCTCTATTACTAATCTTAACTCTTTGGAACCCAAGTTAATTGGAGGGAGGACACTCAGTTAAATAAATAGAGTATTTATTACCTTTGGTTAAAGAGAATTAGAATAAATAATAAGATAGCTATTTACTTAGTCTATCCATATTCCACAAGGGTATTAGTTAGAATTATATTGTTAAATAGACCCTCTACTTAAAATAAAATTAAATAAATTACACAGTCTGTACCCTAAAATAATTCTAACTAGTTTTTTTTGGATGGTAGTAGATTTACTATTGCTGAAGGATCCTTCCATATTAAGTCCAACGGTGATTTCTGTTTTAGTCTGAAGCAACGTCCACATCTAGTACTGTTGAAGCACTGCGGCTACTATTTAACACTCGTGTAAAGATTCACACATCAGATGGTTATAATACTTTGGTTATGACTTCACTACGGGATCTGACAACAGTGGTTACTTTCTTCTATTCTCCGGGCTTCACCTCTGACAGGACTGAAGCTTCACAGCTACATGCGGTGGATCGAACAAATGAAGGTAATTATTAATAAAAAGAATAGGGGAGGTACTTAAAATAAAATATCAAAAAGAAGAATATCTAGCACTACAAATATAGCAATTATAAATGCAGGTACATTATGATATACATTATTCCAACTAGCTAGTACATAGATAGGCGTTATAAAGGTAGTAAGTATAACTATGTATAGATTAATGGCTCCATATGTAGATGACAATAAGGTAACATAATCCTCTACTGCTTTATATTAACTTAAAGAAATATAGAAGGAATACCATATCTGTAGTGATAGAATTAATACTACTGTAGAGATAGTTAGGGTAATATAATTAGCATAGACCTTCAACAACTATAAAGCTTTCCCCCCTTCAATCAATACTTTTTTAATTTAGGGGGGAGTGGTTACTATGGATACCAAATCTGGAAGAAATTTGTGTACATACAGAATCAATAAACAATCTGCCTCTCGGCTCCTGGTACTCTTTGAAGTCCCACACTTCGTCGGGGAGCTGTTAAATTTAAGCCGAATTTTAATAGATAACCCAAATAAAAATAAATTAAATAAAACAAAAAACTTTTTTTAATAATAAAAGAATCGATGACAATATAGTTAACATCAAATAGTATTTTAAAGGAGTTATTTAAGGATAACTAGCAAATTTATAAAAAAGGAGGTATAAAACCAAAAAGCCACTGTCCAATATCCTCTATCCTCTATCATCTTTAGGGGGGAGAGGGGCTGGACGGATAAATAAAGTGGCGATCCTAAGGGAAACCTTTATATTTAAACTTCCTGAAGTAAACCATTTCAGTAAGGAAAGGAAAGGAAATCAACCGAGACTCCGAGAGTAATGGTGAGTGAAATCGGATTAGCCTAAAAGATAATTTTTACAATTAAAGTAATAATAAAAATATTTTATAGTATTTATCTTATGTACCTTTTTATTTATTTAATAATAAAAAAAAAAGGGAAGAAATATTAAATAAATAAGTATGAATAAAGTAACCAAAGAAGGTGAAAGTCCTGTGTAATTAAAAAAATTATCGAATATTAAATTAATATTCTAATAAAAATATAAAGTACGATGAGAGTTAACTTGTCGGAATATAGGGGAACCATCCTCTAAGGCTAAGTATTATAAATTAGCGATAGTGAAAAGTACTGTGAAGGAAAAGTTGAAAAAAGTAATGTTATAGACATTGTGAAATAGTCTTGAATTAGTAACTCTATAAGCAGTCGAAGTTTTTTAAAATGACGGCGTACCTTTTGCATAATGGGTCAGCAAGTTAATGGGAGTAGCAAGGTTAAAAGCCCTAGCGAAGCGACTGGACATAAAATTTAATTAGTAAAACCCCCCAAAAAAACTAGTTAGAATTATTTATAATTACTAGTGTTTTTGGGGTATTACTAAATTAGTGTTGGATAAGTTACTTCTATTAGACCCGAAGCTAGGTGATCTTCCCTAGACCAGATTTTAATCTTAAATGATGAATGGATCGAACGGGTGAATGTTGCATAATTCTCCGATGAGTTTAGGGAAGCGGTGAAATGCCAATCTGACCTAGTGATAGCTGGTTTTCTACGAAACATATGTAGGTATGACATCTATACAAAATTTATGAAGGTACAGCACTCATTCCAAATAAATTATAATTTTTAATTATAATCAATGTTTAAGTTGCGGGGACGTAAAAATCTTACCAATGGAAGAGAATCTCGGAATTACATAAATTGATGATAGATATTCAGACTACTCATGCTAAGGTGGGTAGTCAAGACGGAAACAGCCGAGAACACGAATCAAGGTCCCAAATGATTATTAAGTGAAATTAAGGTAGTAGCAAAATTGAACGCAACTGTAAAGTGAGCCTGGTAGTCGCTATCTTTTAATGACCGTTTGTAACAACGTATCAGTCTTCAGAATGTCGCACCGAAAATTTAACGGGTCTTAAATAATCAACCGATATCGTGTTGCTTTAGAATAGTCAAATAATTCTATTCTAAATCTAGGTAGTAGAACATTCAGGAAACCTGAAATTAAATAGTGTTTCATTATTTATAGGATACTGAAGAGATAATGCTGACATGAGTAACGTAAAAAGAAGTTATAATACTTCTCGCCGAATACGAAAGGGTTATAAGGAAAGGTTAAACCTCCTTATGTTAAGCGGCCTCTAAGGTTCAAAACCAATGTTTTGACTGATGAGTTTAAAACCTAAAGTTCTTTTTGAACCGGGAAAATAAAGTTTTTTTTAAATTAAATAGTAATCTTTACTGCCCCTGCCTTAAGCCACTGGCTTTGGGCAAGGGAACAATTATTATTTTATTTTTAATTTTAATCTACCGTACCCTAAACCGACACAGGTTCGTAGGTAGAGTATACCAAGGCGTAGAGCTAAAAGTTGTTAAGGAACTCGGCAAGTTCTCCTCTAAAGTTAGACGATAAGAGGAACCTATTACCCTTTTTTTTAATTCTTAAAAAGGATATAGTGGCACAAAATCGGAGGCCCCGACTGTTTACTAAAAACACAATTCAGAGCAATGATTAATATCATAGTATTCTGGATGAAACTTGCCCAATGCCAAATAAATAAGAGAGGTGATAGGATAACTATTACTAATCAAATCAATGGTTAATAGCGGTCTTAACTATGAGGATCCTAAGGTAGCAAAATAAATTGGCCATTAATGTGGTCCGGTATCAATAGTTTAACGATGGTCTCACTGTCTCTACAACTTGCTCAGTGAAATTGAATTACCCGTGCAGATGCGGGTTACCTCCAGGTGGACGGGAAGACCCTATGCAGCTTTACTGTAGTTAGTCATCATGTTAATCAAACCTTAGTATGAAGTGATTAGGGATGTCGATAGACGAAAGGTGAGATACCTTAAGACTTTGGTTTCAGATTAAATTTACCTCTTATTTAATAGATAGAGAGATAGTTGACTAATGGGCAGTTTGACTGGGGCGGTCGCTTTTGAAAGAGTATCAAAATGCATCCATAGTTTTTAATTAAAAAAAATATAAGACGCTTATATACAGACATATAAAATCAATTTGTTATTAAAATTGATGATTATTTATTATTTATATTAAAAATTTTTAAGGTATAGCTAGATTTTTGAAAAGGAGATCAATCAACCAGTGATAAAGGTTGTAATGGCGTAATGGCTAGAGCATGCTTAACTGATAGACTTAGAAGTCGGACAGATACGTAAGTAGGGCATAGTGACCCCTCGCTATATTATGGAATAGACGGGGATCAATCGATAAAAGTTACGCTAGGGATAACAGGCTGATAGCTGGTGAGAGTACACATTGTCCCAGCTGTTTGGCACCTCGATGTCGACTCAACCTATCCTCCGGGGGCAAAAGCTCGGAAGGGTTCGGCTGTTCGCCGATTAAAAGGTTACGCGAGTTGGGTTTAATACGACGTGAGTCAGTATGGTCCCTATCTTCTGGAGGGATAAATAGTAAAAAGGGAGAGACCTTCTAGTACGAAAGGATCAATAGGCTGTGTTTCTATAGTGTACCAATTGTTGAAATAATTGCATAAAAAATTAAAAATGCATAGTTGGGTAGCCACAAACATATTAGATAAGTGCTGAAGGAATAAATGCACGAAACTATCCCCTAGATACTATCATTAAAATATCTTTAGTATATTTTAATTTTTTAAGAAATAGAACATTTCTTGATAGGATGTAAATGTAAGTACTGTAAAGTATTAAGTTTAACATTACTAATTTATTAAATAGACTATATGCTCAATTATTGTCAATAAAAAATCTTTCAGCCCAGCCACTTTCTGGTAGAGTGGCTTATTCTTTTGTTTTATAAAAAAAAGGAGTTAGTAATAAATTTTATTTTAATTTAAAGTTAAGATATTAAAAAGGGAACAGATGATTCTTATATAATAGTTTAAACTAAATCATAAATTAAATCTTAATATTCATATTTTCAATATAATTGTAATCCTATTGCTTTATTGTCATTGCTGGATCTATAGTTTAATCATCCACCCAAAAAAACTAATTATTTCTAATTCCATTCCAAAAAACTAGGCTCTAATTAAAATTTAATTTAATTAAATTTTAATAATCGCGGATGAAAGAATTATAACTAGTTTTTTGGGAAGAATACATAAAATTAAATAAAATATTATAAATAAAAATAATTAAATAAATATATTTTAATTTAAGTTATATCTAAATAAAAAAAGTATTTAATTATATAAGAGAGTATAAATTTTACTAAAATAATTTATTAAAAAAATAAAGATATAAAAACATAAAATAATTATTAATATATACAATCTCTCTTCTTACTAACTATAATTCTCTCTACCCTTTTTTTAATTAAATAAAAAAGGAGAAAACTATAATAATTTATTAAAAATAGAAGAAAACTAGGTAATTTAGATTCTAGTTTTAAAATAACCCCACAAAAACTAGTTAGAATTAATTATAATTCCTAGTTTTTTGGGGGATCTGTGAAGATTATTATTATATATTGGATATTAAGATTAAAAAAGGTTTATTAATATCTATTAACGATAGTAAAATAGCTATAAATGATAGTAAAATATAAGAGAGTATAACTTAAACCAAGTCTCTCATTTTCATTATATTTTGAAGTAAGGAAAGAGTAATAAGATTTCAGCAAGTAATAAGATATATCCAAGTTTAAGATCTATGAAAGTTTAATAGGAGACTAGTAAGACTTAAAGGTGTGGGTGGAAAGGGATAGTTCCATCGATAAAGAGGAAGGCATGTGTAATAAACAAGGAATGAATATTATAAATCCAAACAATCCACCAAAAAACTAGTTATAATTAATTCTACCGCGATAGCGACCCTAGTTTTTTGGGGTATGATAATAAAACTGTTCAACAAAAAGACATTAATTGATCGAAACGCAGTTTAGGGAAGGATGCTCTAACTCATAGAAAGAAAAGAGTAGGGTGGAATCTTAATAATAAGATAGTGTCCATACATGCGGTATAGTGTAAAGGTTGGCACAATAGCCTCATGAGCTGTTAGAGCAGGTTCAATTCCTGATGCCGCAATAGAAATAAAATAAAGACCGGGTCTTTTTGTATAAAGGCAGTACAGCTACCCTTCACGTAGCAAGTATCAGTTCGATTCTGATAAAGACTATATTCTTAATTTCTTTATGCCTTTTTATTTTTATAATAATAAAAAAAGGAGAAAAGAATAAAGGAAAGTTAGATTTAACTTTCTTTTCCAGAGCTAACGTTGCACTGCCCTCTATAAATAAAAAAAGGGGGGCATGTATTATTTTCTTATAAATTTTTATAAGTAATAATATATTTTGGTCTTTTTCTTTTTAATAATTTAATTTAATTTAATTTAATTTAATTAAAAAAAAGGGAAGAAATAAAATCAAAAAAAGAATATATATTTAATAAATTTGCCCACCCCTCCTTGCCGCCCACGCCAGCCCAGCCCACCCCAGCCCACTTTGTGGATTGTGGATTGTGGATTGTGGAATGTGGGGCCCTTATAAATCAAGTGGGGCCCACAGGGTGGGGGGATAGCTATATTATTATATATATTTTATTTTATCATAATCTTTCACTGTCTATTTTATACTCAGAATAGTATTTATACTATATAACACCTTAGGTTTAGCAGTGGTTTATTTAGTTTTACTAAATAATATTTTTCAGCAGTACATCCTCTATCCTCCCCCTCTATCCTTTTTTTATATAAAAAAAAGGGAGGAGGGAGGGTGAAACAAAACTGTACTTTAATACTTTATGTTTAATAAATTATAAAGTATGAGCTGAGAGTATAAATTTATTACTTTAATCCAATCCCAAAAAAACTAATTATTTCTAATTCCTAGTTTTTTGGGGTTATATTTTTTTATAATTTATTTTTTATTTCTAATACTATAAATTGATTAGTAATATATTACCTAAGGTATACTTATCTAAAATTTAATTCAAATGTTAAATCTTTTTTCAAATAAATGGTTAACTTCTACAAATGCTAAAGAAATAGGTACCTTATATTTAATATTGCTGTATTTGCAGGTATGATAGGTACAGCCTTTTCAGTTTTAATTAGATTAGAATTAGCTGCACCAGGTGTACAATTTTTACAAGGAGACCACCAATATTTAATGTAATAATTACAGCTCATGCTTTTGTTATGATTTTCTTTATGGTAATGCCTGCTTTAGTAGGTGGTTTTGGTAACTATTTATTACCAGTACAAATAGGAGCACCAGATATGGCTTTTCCAAGATTAAATAATATCTCATTCTGGTTATTACCACCATCATTAATCTTATTATTATTAAGTGCCTTAGTAGAAAATGGAGCGGGTACAGGTTGGACAGTATACCCACCTTTAGCTGGAATACAAAGTCATTCAGGAGGTAGTGTAGATTTAGCAATCTTTAGTCTACACTTAGCCGGAGTTTCATCTTTATTAGGTGCTATTAATTTTATAACTACAGTATTAAACATGAGAACAAATGGTATGAGTTTACATAAATTACCCTTATTTGTATGGGCAATCTTCATTACAGCAATCTTATTATTATTATCATTACCAGTATTAGCCGGAGGAATAACAATGTTATTAACAGATAGAAACTTTAATACAAGTTTTTATGACCCAGCGGGAGGAGGAGATCCAATCTTATACCAACATTTATTCTGGTTCTTTGGGCATCCAGAGGTTTATATTTTAATTATTCCTGGTTTTGGAATAGTTAGTCATGTAGTATCTACTTTCTCAGGAAAACCAATCTTTGGTTACTTAGGTATGGTATATGCTATGTTCTCTATCGGTATCTTAGGATTCTTAGTATGGAGTCACCACATGTTTGCAGTAGGATTAGATGTAGATACAAGAGCTTACTTCACAGCAGCAACTATGGTAATAGCAGTACCCACAGGAATAAAAATCTTTAGTTGGTTAGCAACACTATACGGAGGAAGTTTAAGATTTACTACACCTTTATTATTTACTTTAGGATTCTTAGCTTTATTCACTATCGGTGGTTTAACTGGAGTAGTATTAGCTAATGCTTCTATGGATATAGCATTACATGATACATACTACGTAGTAGCTCACTTCCATTATGTATTATCAATGGGAGCAGTATTTGCATTATTTGCAGGATTCTACTTCTGGACACCTAAAATCATAGGTTTAAGTTACAATGAATTCTTAGGAAAAGTTCACTTCTGGACTTTATTTATAGGAGTTAATTTAACATTCTTCCCTCAACATTTCTTAGGTTTAGCCGGAATGCCAAGAAGAATCCCAGATTATCCAGATGCATTTGCAGGATGGAACGCTCTATCTAGTTTTGGTTCTTTAATTTCAGTAGTAGCTACAGCATTATTTGCATACATAATCTATGATATTTTTGCTAATGGAAAAGAAGTTAATAATAACCCTTGGGCAGTACCTTCTTACTTTACATCATTATCACAATTTAAAGATCAAGGAGAAACAGCAAATACATTAGAATGGGCATTATCAAGTCCAATACCATTCCATGCATTTACAATGTTACCAGTACAATCTAGTTTAGAATAATAAAATTTAATAAACCCCATGAAAAAGTTATTATTTTATTTTCTTTACCCCTTCACCCTTATATTTTTTTACCTTATTATTATTAAGTTTAGTTTTAATTAAAGTATTTGGTGTAAGCAATGTAATAGATATTTAAAATCACAGGTACTATTTAAAATAGTTTTTGTATTTTATGGTATTTCAGTTATATTATTTATTTACTAAATATATACTTAATACATTTTTATCTAAAAAAAAGAGTTATACCTTAAGTATTCCCTGATTTTATTATAAATTGGTTAAAGGAATTTGAAGTAATTTGTTTAACAAAGGATTCTATTAGGGATTATAAGAGTTATTACTACAAAGAGATCTTAATATACTTAGTAGGTGTAGTTTTAATATTCTTTATATTTGAATATTTTATACCCCCTCCTCCACCATTCTCCCCTATTTTATTAAAAATAGGAGAGAGGGCAGGGAAGAGGGATGTATTATTAACTTTTTCCTTTATCCTTATTGTTTTAAGGACTAGTTTTATACCTTTTTATAATTATTTTTTTAATTAAAAACTTATGCTCTTAAATCTTGGTAATACCATCTCAGGGCCCCAACCATTTAGGGCATAAGGAGATTTATTGGGAGAAGCTGTTTATCCTTTTTTTTTTAATTAAAAAAAAAGGGAAGTAGAGGTTAAGCCTTTTATTATCTAAGACTATTATATTTTGGTAACTAATAATTTTACTATTATACTAGGTAAGTCAACTTTCTGAATCTCCTTAGACTTAAATTGGAGCAGTAGCTATCCCAAAAAACTAGGAATTATAATTAATTCTAACTAGTTTTTTGGGGGATTGTTTATTTTAGTTTAAAAAATAAAAAGGAAAAATAGATTTGTTACATTTTTTTTTACATTTCAATTCTTCATGTAGAGGGTAGCTACAATTTTTAGTTGTTATTAGGCTCTTGCTCGATCCCAACCTTAAATAAATATAAAACTACCAAACCCCATAAAACTAATTATTTCTAATTCCTAGTTTTATGGGGTTTGGTAAATTAGAAGAGGGCAATTTAGGCGTATGAGGAGCAGAGTTAAGAGTTTCCTGCGTCCAATTAAATGTCACATCAGATTTAAATAGTCTAGATGGATCTACAGAAGGCATAAAATGACCTAAACCGATATTATATGCAACTGGAGAAGCTAAACCTATAGGACTAGTAGGTAAAGGACTACCTCTAAATAATGTTTTTGGTTTAACTCTTATATTTTCACACTCTCAATTAGCAGCTAGAAGTGCAATATCTCTGAGTACTTTAGCTTCAGCGGATTCACCATAAAAAATAATTTCAGTTTATCCTGCCATGTCATTAAAGGGTTCACTTCAGTGAATGGATAATATCTATGATCAGCTGTTACTGAAACAATTTTTTTACCATTCACTCTATAAACTCTCTAGTTTTTACATACTGTGGAGTATAATAAGTGAAAGGGTTTAAATAATGACCTACAGTGTGAATAGATGAGTTTATTGCACTACCAAAAGCATTCACTGAGTTATTAATACCTCTTCCTATATTATTAATTATTCCTGGTCCCCTCTCTCCATTTATATGAATATCAGGAACTCCATCTGGCGCACCTGCAGAAGTAGGAGGAATAGGTCCTGTGGAGAAACCCTAACCAAAGGTGGTACAGTACCTGAAGAAGGATCTGCACTTGAAGATGCAGCTGGTCTCTCAGGTGAAATCCTTGCAGCAAGATCACCTGTATATATTTTCCAACATAACCAAGATGATCCAGCTATAGCTACTACTAGGAATGTAACCCAAGCAATTTTATATGCTGTATCATACCAAGACCAATAGCTTGGTACAGTATTGTTTTCATTCCAAGTTCAAGGTAAAATAGACCAGTTACTATGCCCTAAATCCCAAAAAACTAGTTAGAATTATTTCTAATTCCTAGTTTTTTTGGGGGGGGGTGTAGTATATTTTTCTATAATACTTTTTTGTTAAAATATTATGGTTAACTGGTCTATTATCATAAGAGTTACTACCTCATTTCCATATT
The DNA here is from genome assembly GCA_001986395.2 of Irpex lacteus. Classification (NCBI taxonomy): domain Eukaryota; kingdom Fungi; phylum Basidiomycota; class Agaricomycetes; order Polyporales; family Irpicaceae; genus Irpex; species Irpex lacteus. The sequence goes on along the minus strand of MQVO02000180.1, from coordinate 2,903 downwards.
TTCCAGTCAGGTTCCACAGGTGGTTTAGGATAAATTCAGTTATCAAAAAAAAATATAGCCAATAGAATAATCTTTTTGTGCCCTATATTAACATCTCTAAGTAAGTATGCCCTACTGCAATAAATCCACCAAAAAGATTATCTGTACTAAATCCTGTCATTTTAAATGTAGCATATACTCCTATTAACGCATTTAATATTACAAACCTTTTCTTATGGTTACTAATAAAGACCACCACGTCATTCTTCCACACCATATTTTTAATAGGCTTATAATTTTAGATCACACCAGGTATTTTATTAGCATATGCAATTAGTGAAGTAAGAGCAAATAATGATAATAGTTTACTTGTACTTGTAGACTCAGGTTTATTTACTGCATTTAATGCATTTTACACGTTTATTTGCACCTGTAGTTTTTATACTTAAATTATTTCTTTTTATGGTCTAGGATATTTAAAACTTATGGGTATGTAGGTAAATATGTAGTCTAATAAACCTGGAATATCTTGGGCTGGTGTAAGATAGACTGACTCATAGCACATTTAATATAATGCATATAGGAAAAATAATAGGTTAAGGCTACTAAAATAATAAGTACACATGTGATATATGCCCATCTGTTATTGGAATTAATTATATGTGGTGGAAGATTCTAATTATTTATCTGATGTGTATTATGTAGATATAGTTCCTGTTTCATGTAGAATATCATACTAATGGTAATAGTATTGAAATAATCAACATGATAAATGTAATTAACCAAGATATTGCTATAGCAATATTGGTTCATACAGTTGTTATTGTTGTGATGGTGATTAAAAAATTATTGTTAAATCTATCAGGTGCTTAGACCACCAATTTTATGTTTAAATACAAATTATACTATGAATACTACTTATATAGTATTAGCATTCTAATATTACATAAATTGTCTTTATCTTGATAGAGTATGATATACTTTTTTATTGTTTATTGTTTAAAATAAAATATTTAATTGAAAATAAGCCCCCGTTTCTCTTATAAAAACAATGAGTTTGAGAAAAGAAAACTGGATAAATTGCAAAAAACACTGTTTTCTAAGGGAAAATAGTCAATTTGCAGCCAAGCTTGAAATAGTGAATAATTGTTGAAAGATAATTAACATTTCATGAAGGTTTAACAACTAACAGGTGAGTATCACTAACAATAATCCTGACACGAACATCCGGCATTATCTAATCGGGAATGATGACATAGTCTGAACAATAACGTGAGTTATTGAAGTAATGAATAAAATGCATTACGGTAACAAAATTATTAATACAACAAACCTTTTCCAAATCTCTTGAATGTTTGGCTTAATGTCCGAAGTTTAAATTTTCTAGTTAGGGTAAGTGCACATGACTCGGTTATTTACCAGATGAATCATTGTGACGTGCTTCTATTATTGACAAAGTCATAATAGTTATATAACCCTATAATCACTGAGTTATAGTAACAAATATGTCTGGATGTTAAAAGTTGACCATGTTACCTAAAAATTTTCCTCGGTACATTAACTTTTTGTGTTTTGTTTGCGAGGTTATCAGTCTGATTACACCTCTGTTTTTCAGTGTGAGCAGTACTTTATTTATACCCATATGGAATCTGAAACGTGTTTTCTTACGGCGTGAATAATACATTAATTGATTTTTATTTGCTCAATGTACTTACTGGTACCGATTTTGTTAGGAGCCATTATCAGATATCCTAGGAAAGCTACAGGTTTTTGAGAGTACTCAACTATTCCAGTTTTATCTTTATTGAATTATAGTGATAACTTGTCTCAACAAACGATGGACCTCCTTAAGATTTTCTCAGCTAGTTCGGGGCTTCCCTCTACTCCTATTATAAAGTCAACTGCATACCTCGCATAGACCACCTTAATGTACTAAGCCCCTCTATGCAAATTAGGTGTTATTAGGAGTTGATTACGGAGTAAGTTGTATTCTTCCCACCGCGACAAATTGTATTCTTTTTTTTTGGTCAGTATTTTAGTTTATTCTGTAACACCAAACCAAAAAAACTAATTAGAATTAGAAATAATTCTAACTAGTTTTTTTGGGGAATGTGTAGGTGGAGATGACTTATATTTAAAGGGGTATAAAATAAATTTATTAAGTTAAACAGAGTCGATCCAAGCTAAATAGTCTTGTACTGAAACTGCTTCCACTGCTATTGGCATGAAACCGTGCCATACTCCACAGATTTCTGAACATTGTCCGTAGAATACTCCTGTTCTTTCAGCTAAGAAAGAAGTTTGGTTTAGTCTTCCTGGTACAGCATCTATTTTTACTCCTAATGAAGGTACTGCCCATGAGTGAATAACATCAGCTCCTGTAACAATAACTCTTATATGAGTATCAACAGGTACTATTACTCTATTATCTACATCTAATAATCTAAATTGACCTAATTCTAAATCTGATTCTGGAATCATATATGAATCAAATTCTATAGAATCACCACTATCATTTACATAATCACTGTATTCGTATGACCAATACCATTGATGTCCTACAACTTTAATTGTTATTGTAGGTGAATAACTTCATCTAATAAATATAATAATCTGAATGAAGGGAAAGCAATAGCAATTAAGATAAAAGCTGGTGTGATTGTCCAGATTAATTCAATTAATGTACCGTGATTTAAGTATTTATGTACAATTGCACTTTTACTACTATTATAGTAATAAATAATTGAAGTTAATACCCAGAAAAACTCCTACTGAAATTACAACAAGGTAAAAAAAGATTGTGTTGTGTAATTCAACAATCCCAGTGAATCCTGGAGCTGCACTATCTTGGAAACCTATTTGCCAAGGATGTGGAGCATCATTAAATATAGTATTTAAAAAAGAAAAATTAAAAATCATTTTTA
>MQVO02000152.1:0-21135 GCA_001986395.2 Irpex lacteus | reverse complement strand
GATGAGCATGTTCGCTGACCTATCTCCATTTTGTTGCAGCTTTATATGCTGGCCGCACTGCGATTTTTGGGTGTAATGGCCGCTTGCAGGGATACCTCAAAGGCCGTTATGCCTCGGAAAGACTTGTGTGGGTCGTAGAAAGACGCCGCTATGGCCTAAACTTGGACAGGAACACGGCATAGCACAACTCGTTCCGATGTCCGCACGGTCTAACCCACTACACCCTTTGGGGAAAGCTTAGGCGATGTTAAACCCCGGGACATAAGTTAGGGATGCCCATGGGGAAGGAAATAACTTGAAGCAGGGGTCTGAGAACGATCTCAAATGCTGGGAGGTTCACTGGCCGACGTTTGGGTGCGGTTCTCGGACAAAGGGAAGTATTAGAGTAGACGCCTACCTTCCGAGAATGACATAGACTTTACTCCGAATTTTGGCAGCCCAGACTACCAGCTAAGCAAGGCCTTTTGTGAGGTCACTAGCAAAATCCCGTGCGTTGGACGGGGGTTCAGATTACTTATCGCATGGCACGGGCATTTGAAGATTCAAGGTTCAACAATAAGTACTCTCGTGTTCAAAGCAAAGTGAGAGCTCGAGAAAAGAGAACTACGGCAGTCCACTTATGATCCCGTCACGAACATGAAAAGAGCCACCGCGGTTGACTCGGAAGGCCAAGATTTTGGTAGTGACAGGCGCCCCCCCCTGTTTGATCACGAAGCTTTGAAGCAGAATCTGACTTTACGCTGCAGCAGCGGACCACGTATACATGGCTGGAAGTATGAGCCTGCCCGCGCGGGAGAGAATTGAAGAGGAAACACAGGAAGTGAGCTCGAAAGTTCGAGCAGGGCGTGACGTCACGCGTACAATGTTCGGAAAACATGACAGTGACAGCCAATGATACGCGACCATCTTTATATTAAAGAGGAATTAAAGAGGATATGTGGGAAAGACGGAACTCGGACGCGACCGAGTGCGACGAATGAGACGATTGTTATTGCTCCGTGGACTTCCACAGCTTCGCGTAGACCTTAGGACCTAACCAGTCATAAGCCCCAAGACTGGTGCAGAGTGGGCGCACGCGATCACCGAGGCGGCCAGGTAATCATACGCGATTGTGTGTCCGGAGATCAGTACGTACTTCTGTGCGCATACTATAGTTGATCTCGGTGTCATAGTAAAGGCTTCTGGTACGCTTGTAGAGGTAGAAGGGGCTTCGAATAATATGCGGTAGTCCATAGCAATAAGGTAAATTAGCACAGCACCGAGAGAGCACGAGATAGTGGTCAGTACGTAGTCGCGTACGCGTCAGACTCAGCGTGACATAACGGCCGGGCGTCTGCGTAGCACGGTGGCCACTTCGAGTTGGTGGCAACGCATAGATACCATACCCACACCTCTCACTAGTATTCTGTAATGTCTTTCCAATTCATCGTTCCAACTAGTTATAGTCCCTTCATTTTCATGACGTTCGACTACCTACTGATACCCAGTGATGTATGAAATGAACTGCTTGATTCATCGTCTCGACTACTTATTCATACTGTAGTGCCCGACTACGTATTTGGGCGCTTCAGGATCCTAGTACATCAAAGTCGACTACACGATGTATGCGTGCATCAACTACTCCAACGCTGCGTATATGCCAATATTTTCTCTCTAAGAAAATGTGAAGAAAGGAGAGGGACTAAGCATGCCTTTAACATCACCTTTTTCCGAAGAGAAAATCATGTCTTCTCCTTTCACTTTCCAATACATTTTCCCTAGATTCCCTTTGTTCCCTTTGTTCGTTTCATTCCTTTTCGCAGACCTTTGTGCACGGAAAAAAGATGATAAGAAAGGCAGCATTTGGCACTTCATTTTCGCTACATTTTCTCAGGGATAAAATGATGGCAGATACGCGTGCAATGAGGAACGCCCGACTGCATGCACTCGAACTCATAGTCGAGATCTCATGCATGGTGCGTGGACTACCTAGTCCACCCCATGTACATCACTATCGTAGGTGCCCCCGTCTCCTGCGCTTTGCTGCTGTCAGATCGCCTTCATAATGGCCTCTCTTGTCTCACTTTCCTTCATAGAGTTCCAAGTTCTGTGTATGCAAAATGCGTACGTTTTGCGTGTTTTCTGTCCAATTATCATGAAGATACTTCGTTCATGCAGGAATAAATCCTCGCAGGATCATGCTCACCCGAAATTGGACCGATACATAGCTCGCGCAGCTTGGGCATCTCCGAGACCCTTCTTGCCAACTCTCCCCCTGCGAGCCGCAATGCAGGTTTGTCTCCATCCAATTACCATCGACTCGATAGTGGCGGCGCGGAAGATTTCCAGAACAACAAGCGGTTCGAATTGATCAAACCAAATCCCCTCCCAATCCCTCCAAAGCACCATGTCGAGCTGCGGATGTGCTAGAGGCTCGTTCTTGACCAGCTTCATGACGCCGTAGTGTTTCTTCCATCCTCTAAGACGAAGGCTATTGTCCTCAATACGTAACTCCACTGTATAGATCTTCAGAGCGTTTTTCGCTCTCCCCACTGTGCTCATGAGTGGGGTACATTTTCTTCTTCATGGAGAGAAAGAGCCCTGCGAGTTCATGCTCGTTGACTCCAGGGCACTCCACAGATAGTGTGGTGTCTGTGGAGAACGATAGATGCTCCAGAGCGAGGGAGCACGTGGAGGCACAATGTGCCGTGATCTCAAACGATGTAAGGCAGGGGAGGTCGGCCACTTTGGCCATATGATCACTGAGGCTTGGCGTACGGAGGGCAAACTGTAGTCGCAACGTTTCGAGAAGTGGAAGGTTAATAAGCATTTCCACCAAATGAGATAAGCTGGTGGGTCCCTCGAAGTGTATTCCATGTACGAAATTTTTCTCCTCCCCGTGTAACGTCAGGTGTTTGAGAGTAGGCCGGCAAAGGTTTTCAGCCCAGCTCTGCGAGTAGAAGTAGAGCTCTAGGCGGTCCAGATTGGGAAGATGACAAGATCCCAGATAACCATCGATGCTTGCACTGTACTCTGTGTTTAGTACGTGTAAAGCGGGTCTTCTTAGCACAAGATCCTTCACATTACTTCCATCAATGTTGCGAGCCTTCTCCCTCAGTCTAAATGGATTTCACCACATATTCTCTCTATCCTATGAAGAGAAGAGAAAACCAACCCAAGGCAGTCGGCTTGGGGTAGGTAGAGCGAATATGATGGCGGCCGCATGATGTTGATCGTAAGATTCCGCGACATGCTACGCCGGAGCATTTTCTTGAACGAATTCTGTGTTCCATGTGACCCAAATAGTATTCCACAGCTGAGAAGTACTGAGTGACGCCACGCGCCAGTGGCGACACACGTGTGTCACAACAAGCCACGAATATGGAAGACTCTCGCCTCGTTCTTTTTCACCGCTTTGAATGGCACGTCCTGGAACATGGAGCATGGTATACAGCCAAATAAATATCTCAGATAGAAGCTCAGGGCAGAGTCTCGAGGGGGGATTCGTCGAATTAACCATTCGCAACGACTCTTCGTGCTCCTTCAAACACAAAAGCTTTCTTCTCAGTTTCTCGTGACTCATGTCCCACTCTGAGCGTGCGTCGATGTTAACTGACCACTAGCATTGGGCGATAGTAAGTAAGTCTTACCTCATGGATAATGCAAAAGCTGTTCTGAGTCTCGTGATTTTTAGGATATGCAACGCAGGTTCTTGTGGGATGTGGCTTGAAATAAGTTTTCATTTGAGGCGAGATCCGAGCTTTTGTATTGCCACGGTACGAGCGTCTGCTACCCTGCGAGAAATCAAAGATGCAAGACTTTGCTTTACGTACAACGTCGTTGTTTTATTTCCTCTCGAAAGTGTAATGGGTCTACTGTATCTTAGGTTAAGTGTGTGGTAGAAACTAAAGGGTTTCAAACGACCTACAATGGTAGAAGCGAGCAAATCTCCGTCTCCACCCACATATGATATTACTTAATGGCAAAGGACCTGCTACTAGTAGAGTATTGATTATTGAGCTAGAGCTATCACTTCTTGATGGTACAGTCCTTTGCAGAAGAACAGAGCTGTCGAACGCTGCACCTGGTGGGCATGTGTTGAATTTGAGGCAGCTTCGATTCAGAACGTAGAATTCCGCGTACCAGCGGCCGCATTCTGCGAGACCGTTTTGCTGGGTGATATATTTATCTCACCGGATCACGGCGTGTTTAGATCCTGCACCCATATCTGTGTGAGGCGACTATCGCTCTAATGTCGTGCAAATGGCTGTAACAATGACCGATTTACTCTGCAACGCTATGTAGGAGTAGGGCATGATGAGGGACATCTCGCCCGATGGCGTCGGACACCTATGCTGTGAGAAACGAAAGAGCCCGGGCAAGAATATGCATAAACAACTTGACTTTAAGTTTGATGTGCTATGCGGTGTTTGTTTTACAAAAATCTAACATCATGTCAACATATGTGTCTGTATATAATAGTTTTGGCCCACATATCGTGCAATAGCCCTCCTCTGGCTGCCGTAGACGGATTATCCGGTGTCCTATACATCGACTAGCCTTGTGAACTGTTTTAATTTTGCAAGCTCAACTTGAAGGAACACTGACAAGAATTCTCTTGTCCATTTTACTCCATGGACAACTTCCGGTGAGAGGGAGTGGTGAGTCATTGATCATCGTGTGTACTGGTGCTAGGTCGAGATACGGTCGCCCCACTGCCTATTGCAGAACCATGTCGCAATCACCCGACGGCTCAGCAAGTTTTAAGCCCGGGGCCGGAAACGACGCGAATTGCCTGCTCTCCCCCCTCCGTCTATTCTCCCTTTCTCAAAGTTCCTCCCAAGAACTGCACCACAACGTGTCGCACTACCACTAGTACCAGTACGTTCCCGAGCGCGCCACCGGGACCGCTGATTTTGCACTTGCGGCTGAGTGCAATGTCTGGCAAGGAGAGGTCGCCATCAACTTAGTGAGTACTTAGAACTCTCTTCATAAGTGATGGCAGCGCTATGTCACTGGCATGCACTGACATCCCAGATGTAAGGAGCTGCTAATTATCTTCAGTGAAGCCAGTCACCGATGACATTTTTATCAATGTTAACCCTAGTCACTCCCTTTACTTATACTGACAAGATGGCCCCATCTATTTTTTGAGATTCAATCTTGACTACGCATGGCACGAGCGTGGTGTGCAATACCCTGGTTTCTGCTAACTATACTTTTCTGGCATTGACACTCACACCACCGCTCGTAGATTATCCTTTTGTCTGTTCGATAAATCACTGCTCACACCCTGGATGAATACAAATGTAATTGAAGTTGACATATGATACGACAGTGTCAAGTAGAGAAACAGAAACGTCATGAATTTCTGGACTTTTTCACCCCCCGTGACCTCGCAAGTCGAGTATCCAAGGGCATGGAGCCCACTCGCAGCAGTCCAACGATGGATTCTCCTTGTAAAGTTATGTCATTGGAGGCCTTGATAGTCAGCCCAGACTTCTTTGAAGAGCCCTCTTGCTGGGAACGCCTCTGCTGAGTTAGAGCTCTTGTTGAGGTGCTGTTCTTCGTAGGCAACTTGCTTCTCAACGGTGACTCGATCTCACACCTCGGCGAAGACGTATCTTGAAGACCGGAGCTTACGCACGCAGAGCTCGAGGACACGGATGAGGAGGCCCTTGCTCGCTTCAAAGGTGGAGCGGAGGACTTGACTAAGTTCAATGACAAAGTAAGTTCCCAGTTTGTTATGAGCGCTATCTTACATACCTAGCAATTGAGGATTTATGCATGGAATGGAGGAAGAAGATTGGTCCGGTGGCAAAGGTATGTGACAAGCACGCAGCGAGGACAAGCGCCTGTTAACTTCATGAACCATTTCAGCATCTTCAAGCTGATCGTCCTCCATCATTAATCCATCGATTATGGAGTTCCAATGTTTGTCAGGTGTTTCTCCTAGAGCGGAGGCCAGCTTCTCAAGAATCTCCGGAATCCCAAGCCCTCCAGCTCCTACACTTGCACTCAATACATCCCATGCATTGCTGTTTCTGAGCTGATCGTGTTTATCCTCAGGATCAAAACTCGCTGAGATGGGACAAGTTTTCCGCGGTCATGGGGATGGCGCCAGACTCGGCAGGCATGGGTGGAGCGATGAGATCAGGAAAGTCATCTTCTGTGTACGTAATGCCCATTAGACCGGGTAACAACGCTCTTCACGGTCACATTGGCAACAGGGACAAGCGACGAAGAGTCACTAATACTTTCCACGCATCCAGGGGATGAGGAGGGAGGCGATTGGATGCGATTAAGAGGAACGGACGATCCAGGCTCAGGAGCTGTGGGAAGTGGTCACGTTCGTGTTGTATACCGTTGTTATGAGAAAATTCTGGACGTGTGGGAGGGCTGTAGTAGGAGCTTATTTCCGCGGCCGATGGCGCTTGACTCGGTGTGATATTTGACAAGGAGGTTGAGCACTTCAGCGAATGTGACTTGGAGCTGTTCTTGGATCTCTTGGAGCTCCTATTCCTGCTTTCCTCCCCCGCTTTCCGCTTGCGTGCTTGATCTCTAGGCGTCTTGGGACACGCATGCTTTGGATGCATGCTGACACCACCCTGACCCTCGTCGTCGCTGTCGCTATCCGGATGTGTGTTCTCCATGAGCATTTTTTTCTGCGGAATAAATTTAGGATCAGCTCGCTACATGATAGGGTAGATTTATTCCACGTACTCCAGCCAGTTTCATTTGCCATGAATGTGTCGTGCATTATCGACTTGTTAAACGAGATATCGTTCAAGAACACATCCGGGGAATCCTTTATCAACAGCCTATAGACAATAACAAGCTTGGTTTGACCACGGCGTTGCAAACGGCCAATCAGCTGTGTGTCGTCTTGCTTCGACCACAGCACATCCTGCAAAATGTGTCAGTGTAAGGCGCTGTAAAAATTAAAGCACCCACAAGTATGATGAGAATGTTTGCACATTCCAGATTAAGACCAGTTGTCCCTACACTGGAAACAAATAAAACCTCAAAATTGGGCGACTCTCGGAAGCGAGCAAGCTCTTCTGCACGCTCTCGTAAGGTTTTTGTGCCATCAATCTCAAAGGGATGAACGTCAAAAAAGCCTAGAATCTGGAATTGCATATGTGAGCTTCTATAGATTTGATTTTACTGTTTCATATTTGCTTCATTTACCTTGCACAAATATTTATTGTGGACAGGGAAGGCGGAGTAAATTATGACCTTATCAGGAGGTGGCCTCTTCATATCATCCATTGTAGGCATTTTATAGCAAAGTCCCAGCGTACTTTCGCTTCGTCGAAGCCTGCGTGGCCACGGAGCTTCAGGCTTACCTGCTGCGTCTGCTAACTGGACAGTTCCACGACTGCAAAGTCGTCCGCGGCGCACTAAAAACGTATGGGTCGATTAATGACGGGTAAGCTTCTCCAAATCAAAGGCACGAACCGGACTCTGGAGGCTCGTTCACACGCTGAGGGCCATCTTGAAGTTCGGTGCTACCCAAAACATGTTCACCTGGCGAGTTCCATCCGGGAGGGATGGAGGAACTACGTCTCTTTGGCGTAGTCATTGACGTGACAAGGTCAATGACAAAGTAGTTTCTGCAGTTTGCGTTTTCAACCCGAAGTGGGGGAAGACCAGGCTGCTTTCTGTGCCAAGAAATGATGTGTATCATTGTGTCGATCTTAGTTGATGGAAGATCACGATACTGTTCAAGTCGCATGGGTATGTGAAAGTCTCTTAGGATGTGATCCGTGAAGCAAACGTGCAGGGTCGAGTTTCGTGCATCAAGATAAAACGTCTGGGACACATAATTAATGTTGGACTTTGTTTTAAGCACAAAGACGCATAAAACATACATGTTTGAACTTGGCGCCTGTATCCCTGGCTTCTGATGCGTTTTTTGCCATCTCAGAAGTGACCTCCTTCTCCATCTTGGTCGGTTCAAGATGCATGACAACATCTAGTGGATCCCGTATTTCCCAGATAGGATGACCCCGATTGTCCCGAGATTTTAGAGTTCTCCGCACGGAGTTCTCAAGAAAGAAAGGCCGAAGGATTGCAATGAAGTCCAGACAAGCGAGACGATAATGCTTCATGCCGCGTTCTGACTGTTTGCCTGCCATCAGCTCCTGTTTAATTCCTTCAGGGCTTTCAGATCCCAGCCATTCCTCTTCGTCTTTCTTGTCATCACGCTTTGCCTTTGCCAACGCTTTTCTCATTGTCAACGGGAGCGTGGGATCGATGTGTATCCCAGCCAGATATGCGAGTTGATATCCATCCTATAAGAATCTATTAAACTTTTGCAGCTATTAGGCTATAATATTAACGCACCCGCGGATGGGTGACAATTGGGGTTGCAGTGAGCATGCAAGTAAAGGCAGCCTGAGCTGACAACTGCCTCAGCGCCTGTGACGCCTTATTGGTGTTCCTGTAAGTGTGGACCTCGTCTACGACCAAAGTTCCGATGGTCTGATGGAAGATTGTGTTTTGGAGCTTCTCCTGGTTAATGGTTAGATTTCCCTTGGCTGTAAGAGCATGCTTTGCATCGCTCGTTAAAGCCTATGGATAGATGGTTTCGCTGAGTGATTAAGTGAGAACAATGTATTATATGTGACGCACTGGCTGGGAAATGAGAATAACTCTGGAAGATAGCCTATGGCCACTACCATTGAACGCCCCACTCCAAAAATTTGAAGATTTTCTGTTGGCGTAACTACCGAGGCATACTTCGATGTCAATAAAGCCTGGACAGACAAACGTTCTCAGCTCTCTTTCCCATTGTGGAATAAGCGTCAGAGGGGCCACAATAACTGTAACTCCGTCTTTGATGGGGCGGTCAGAGTTTTTCAGCTTAGCTACAGAAGAGCAATCAATTTATGTTGTAATTAGAGGCCTAAAATTGTGCGCACCCCAAGCAGGAGGATAGCATTTATTTTGAGCATAGTACTCGGCTATGAATGAGCGCATCAGAAAAATTCCCGTTGCCTGTGGCGTTTTTCCAACGCCGACTGCGTCAAACAGAAAGTATGGCTCTTCCATGATCATCTGCCCTACTCCTTTATGGATACCAACGACTTGATGCCAGGGATATTTCACAGATTCCTTCTCATTGTAGTTCGTGTTGCTTGACCAAAAGGCTTGCGCCTCAGGTGTGTCATCCCAAAGGGTATAAACGCGGCTTTTATCGGCGTATGTTAGCCATGCCTGGTATGCCATGACCTTTCAACCCCATGCTTTCGTATAATTCCTCAGCGGTGAAGTCTCGATAGTGGGGGTTGACATCCTCTCCAAGCTGAGGAAGCTCAACGTACTCCTCCGTAAAGCTGCAAGGATGCAGCTCCGTGCTCACGAAAGAATTCAGCTCCGCCCTCACTTTGGAAAGTAATTCTGGGGATGCAAAGCTCTTCATAGACTGTCTATGGCGTGAACTGACTGATACGAGCAACAGATATCAGAAATGCTGTAAATTTGACAATAGTCATTGCACGTACTCTTTGTCTCTATTTTTGAGACATCTCCGTCAGACATATAGACATTTTTGACCTGTTCCAGATCAGAGTCAATTTCCAGCTGCCTCCTGGCATCTGCTGGCGTGTCAAAGAAGCTTATGAGGTCTTTACAAAGCCTAGCCTGCTTAATCCACGCGGATGTGGATTGGAAGGGATGTGCTTTTCCTTTTTGAACCTCTGCAAGGCAGTTAGTCAGAGCTCCTTTGTAGGCACAGTGATAGCATACCAAGCCAATAGCGATCAAGGAGCTCCAATTCCTTTTCAGCCTTCTTAACCCGTCGATCAATTCGACCCTTGAGTTTTGGGTATGTAAGCTCCTTGAGTAGAAACTCGGCAAAGAACAATGCCTCAGGAATCCATCCACATCCTGGAAGATATGCACCACTAGGCTCGTCACCGAGAAGATGCTGCAGTATTGCGGAATTGTGTTGCGATAGGGCGGAGATGGAGCTTGATAGAAGCTGAGATATACGCATGCCATGACATTATTGAAACGGTGAATATATATCGCCCACATACCTCACGCTTCTTGCCATAACGAACTAGGGCTCCCAAGTCAAACCCCTGCGCTTCCAAGCATTCGTCAATCGATGTTGAGATGTCCCAGCACTTCTTCTGAGCAGATACCCAGTCCTTCCATTGGCGACACAATCCAGGGTCTGTGTTGTACTGTTTCCAAGCAAGCTGGAGGCTTCCCTCCTTGGAACCTTGGAACGCGTCAAGCACGCTTTCTTGAAGAGCGTGGATATTTTTGGCCATTTGCTCAGACATAGTTTCTTTGCCGTTGAAAAATCTTCTTGGGGACTTCCAAGGCTCAGAGGACATCTTGACACGCGCCTGCCAAGTATCGCAGGCCCATATGCACGGGCAAAGAAGAAGGACAAAGGCAAGAGATTTCCCCATGGCGAGGGCAGAGTATGGAGTCTATCTGTGAGTATACGCGCTGATTTTGTGGTATTTAAGGGAGTAGCCCTCAATAAAATGGTTTGGAAAGGAGTTTGAAACGAGTCTTTGAGAAATATTCGGGCTCACCCGCTAAGATATGCAGGAGAGTTTGTTTCTTCCAGTCACTGATCGCATCGGGTATAAATCTTCCCAAGTCGTATTCGGCTAAAAGCCGTAAAGAAAGAATTGGTTGAAAAAGTATTCTGTTTATGCTTTGTATTGTATAATCATAATATAATGTCTACGACAATCCGATGTTCCGCCATTTTTATCGACAGGTGGCTATAGTTTCTTTATATCTCATCACATAGTTCGCAGAAAACATCCTCAATTATGCAGTCAGAGATGCTCTCCATTCCGAGTTAAGATACTCTAATTACAGCATCTCTACCCACGGAAACTAACAGAAATTATCATTCACGGCACACGGCAGCATCCTGATGCTAAACTCAGGTTTAAGCACTGACAAGTCTTCAAAAGACATTGAGGGGAAGTATTGCATTGGTTATCTCGATATGAACGTCAAGGTTCCTCTTGTCATGGTTCAAAGCGCGAGTCACCACCAGCGGCCTGGTAAGCTGAAGGCCCGTGTGGTGTATCAATCGCAGCTTTGATAGCTCGTCTCTTGCATGGAATAGCTGTCTTCAAATATAATACCTGTCATAGCAAGTGGAGCTGCGATTCTGACTTGAAACGTCTATCACATAATATGCACCGTGCCACAACTCCTGGGCGTATGTTTGAGGGAAATTTGATTGATCTCATAGGTTTAGAGCGCTATAAACTCAAGAGAGCAATGATGTCTACAGTACAAAAGCTGCAACTTTATATGTTGAAGAGAGACCGCGGTTCAATAAATGTCGTTCTTAGTTTTAGATTTAACCATAGATATTGGATTGAGTATGTACTAAGCACGGTTTGGCACAGATGAAACGCAAGGAAGTCATAAATATGGTGATTTTAGCTCCAAAGTAGCTAGCTCTCTAGCTCTGGACATTTCGGTCTCAGAATAAGTGTCTTCGACGACCAGTATGGTAGATGCCACAGTAGCGCACACGAAGCAAACACTTTGCAGCTGAATTTACGAGCAATAATAAAACGACGTACATGCGCAGGACCGCTTATTTACAGCCGTTTGCGCAATGATAGAGCAATCTTTGCCTCACTGAAACACGTCGTGATCCGGTGAGAAAGAATGCGGACGCTAATACGCAAAATTTTGGACAGTGAGTGCCGCGTTCCGAATCAGCGCTGCTTTAAAGTCAGCACATGCCCACCAGGTGCAGCTTCCGACCCGCTCTATTATTGTGCAAACGACTGTAAATGGAGAATTGGCATTTGATAATCCTGAAATACGGCATGAAACGCTATAATATTCATAAGAAGTAGGATTGTCCCCGTATAGCTACCTCAGACCCGGGTAGCATTCCGCTTGTACTTTCAAGGGTAAGTCGGACGCTTCGGTGATACGGAGGGCTCGCCTAGTATGGATCACGATTGTCGGCTTTCTTCTGGCACCCATGCGTGGGGCTAAGCTTTCTATTATGTGTGCTGCATATGATTCTACGGCCGTGATAGTCGGTAATCCTCCTCGACGCTGATCCGCTTGGGTAGGTCGGGACCACTGAGGCAAATGCCGGTCCAACAGGTTGATTTCATTGTGGGATTGTCGTTGCTGCGTGCAATAGCGCCAGCTAAGGCATTCCTGAGGTTCTAAGTCTCTGCCTCCTCTCTTTCTTTTATGACGGAGTCACGGGTTTTGGCTATTATGGCCCAGTACACCAATAAAGAAGAGCAGAAGAATTGATACCAATACAGCCGAATCCAAAACTACAGCCCATCTTTATTATAATTGGATAGCCCCGACCCCGGCTGCCTCTTTTAGTCTTTCCCTTTTATGGTACTCGCTCCTGCCTGTTATGGTATCTGGCCAGACCCCTGTCACCGCTGCAACTCAAGACACCTGCTGTAGCACCTTCACCCTCGCCTATGCACCGGACACTCTGCGAAAGATGTTCACCTTATTGCACTGAAAGTTATCGCACGTATGCAACACTCCAAGTCACAGCCTCTGTTCATGCGGGTACTTCAAGCTCTTACACGGACTTCGAGTCCGTACTAACCCAAGCCTCACTTAGCAGAAGCAATAAGGGCGTGATGTCCGGTGTACAAATGTTTGCCCACTATACTTACTGCTCTTTGCAGACTGCGGACATTACTGAGACATGTGTACATGGCCGTCATAGTCTATCGTCACGTAGTGACGGGTAAATGCTAGTAACGGATAAATTACTTAGAC
Organism: Irpex lacteus; assembly: GCA_001986395.2. NCBI lineage: Eukaryota > Fungi > Basidiomycota > Agaricomycetes > Polyporales > Irpicaceae > Irpex > Irpex lacteus. The sequence continues at coordinate 8,385 of MQVO02000152.1, read as the reverse complement.
TCGGTTAGAGCTGATCACTGGCGGAGGTGAGCGGCAGTGTTGTCGACGAGTCGAGTTCGACTCTCGAGTTAACTCGAGTCGCGAGTTAGCGAGGCAAACTCGGAAACCGAGTCGAGTCGAGTTTCAGAGTCGACTCGCGAGTCGTTTATGGGACTACCTGACTTGTTAATATGCACTCTTCTGTGATGTCGGTTCGCCTATGTAGCCCTCTGACATCAGTCTTTTTACATTAGCTGACGTCAATTTCGGGCGTTGCACTCGTGTAGAGACGAACAGAGTACTGCTGCCATGTCAGGCTGGGCGTTCGACCGTACGCTCGTCGTTATTGGCCGTTTTTTCTTCCGGGATCGCCAGTCAGTGCTTTCGAAAGGCAGGCTGGATATTTTTAAGTGCATTTATACGTGGTGTGGTGCTTTGAAGACGACGAAAACCAGTATCCTCAGAATGACGGAGGAAATCCGAGGCTCGTGATCCCGACTTGATTGATTAACTCGACGACTCGACTCGTGACAACCCTAGTTGGACTCGGGCTTTGGGACTGTTGGGTCCTAGATCTTAAGCATCCCTGTTCCGGAGTGCGTCACTCACTGTCTGGAATTCCGCGTATCAGCTGCTATATGCATAAGTATTCTGCGATACTGTTTTTCTGGGTGCCGTCTCACCGTCTCACGATATGTTTAAATTCCGCATCCATCTCTGTGAGACGACAGCCGCTCAATCGTTGTGTAAACGACTGTATGCTCGTGCGAGCTTACTATACAAACCAAAATGATCGAACTTCGTAGATGATGTAGCCGAGAGGCACCAATACCATACCATAAAAACCCCGAGAGAACATTCTCGCGCAGTGTGTAAACGGGCTAGAAGCAAGACACTGTTTCATTTACTAATTTATACCGGGTCGCCTATAGTACAGGCGCGGATTTATTAAGAGTCCGTGTGACTCATAAATCAATGATGGGCGCGGATTTATTAAGAGTCCGTGTGACTCATAATTCAATGATGGGCGCGGATTTATTAAGAGTCCGTGTGACTCATAAATCAATGATGACGGTAGTCTTTGGATTTGGAGCGATTCCCGCAGGGTTTGCTTCCAGGGATTTATCGCTCGCTGGTGACCGGCTGTTGATATATAACGTTGATACGCGGGGTTGTGGGCAGTAGGTGCCGCACTCCGGATCAGGACTGCTTCAAGTCCCGCCAGGCCGAACCTCCGGCTGCTCTATCGTTGTGCAAACGACAGCAAACACTTGTGTAGCGTACGTTTTTTTTTGGTTAGGAGATAGCAAAACGTTGAGGATATGTTCGTAGCAAGTATGCAGCTGTTAGTGAAGCGTAGCTTGTTAGCCTGGCAGACGGGGTGCGCTTGCCAGGCTAACGTACAGGTGGATCTGGACCATATCGATGGCTATTTGCAAAGAATTGAAATTGAAATGAGAGTGAAGTAATCGAAGCGAAGTAAAATTCATAGCGCTTGGCACTTGCAGCCGATTTCAGAACGATAGGCCCGTAGCGAAAAAATCGCAGATGCTCGGTTCGAGATAATCACAGGCTGAGATGGGCGGGACAAAAGAATCGTGATGGCCGCCTCGTTCCCATCTGCTAGGAAGAGCGAGAAGAGAGCCGATTGCACGTTTCAGCAAAGTCCGGCTATGTGTGTGTTTGGCGAAGGGGGCCTATCGTTTCGATTTAAGGGTGACATTTGCTTAGCCTGACACTTGGCAGACCGGGCGAAGGCTTGGTGATGTCCCGTTTGATATTCGTGAAACATGCGGCCTTTCCTTCTGAATTGAGCTGCATAGCGTTTGCATCACAGCCAGATTCGAAACGATAGGCCCCCTTCGCCAAACACACACATAGCCGGACTTTGCTGAAACGTGCAATCGGCTCTCTTCTCGCTCTTCCTAGCAGATGGGAACGAGGCGGCCATCACGATTCTTTTGTCCCGCCCATCTCAGCCTGTGATTATCTCGAACCGAGCATCTGCGATTTTTTCGCTACGGGCCTATCGTTCTGAAATCGGCTGCAAGTGCCAAGCGCTATGAATTTTACTTCGCTTCGATTACTTCACTCTCATTTCAATTTCAATTCTTTGCAAATAGCCATCGATATGGTCCAGATCCACCTGTACGTTAGCCTGGCAAGCGCACCCCGTCTGCCAGGCTAACAAGCTACGCTTCACTAACAGCTGCATACTTGCTACGAACATATCCTCAACGTTTTGCTATCTCCTAACCAAAAAAAAACGTACGCTACACAAGTGTTTGCTGTCGTTTGCACAACGATAGAGCAGCCGGAGGTTCGGCCTGGCGGGACTTGAAGCAGTCCTGATCCGGAGTGCGGCACCTACTGCCCACAACCCCGCGTATCAACGTTATATATCAACAGCCGGTCACCAGCGAGCGATAAATCCCTGGAAGCAAACCCTGCGGGAATCGCTCCAAATCCAAAGACTACCGTCATCATTGATTTATGAGTCACACGGACTCTTAATAAATCCGCGCCCATCATTGAATTATGAGTCACACGGACTCTTAATAAATCCGCGCCCATCATTGATTTATGAGTCACACGGACTCTTAATAAATCCGCGCCTGTACTATAGGCGACCCGGTATAAATTAGTAAATGAAACAGTGTCTTGCTTCTAGCCCGTTTACACACTGCGCGAGAATGTTCTCTCGGGGTTTTTATGGTATGGTATTGGTGCCTCTCGGCTACATCATCTACGAAGTTCGATCATTTTGGTTTGTATAGTAAGCTCGCACGAGCATACAGTCGTTTACACAACGATTGAGCGGCTGTCGTCTCACAGAGATGGATGCGGAATTTAAACATATCGTGAGACAGTACGGTTGCCCAGCAGGGTCAGATCTAACTCCCAACTGCCAAGGTCAAGTTCTGCGCTCGTTTTCATCAGTTTCACCCGCCCGACCTGTAAGCGAGCCAGATTGCTGCCAGGATCTGCTTACACCTCGGGCAAAACGCAATCACAGGCGCCGAACTTCCGTAGAATAATAATTACGGTTGCCCAGCAGGGTCAGGTCTAAGATCTAATGTTCAGCTCCCAAGGTCAAGTTCTTCGTTTGTTTTCATCAGTTTCACGTTGTCCGAGCCCCGTCCGACCTCTAAGCGAACCAGATTCTTGCCAGGATCTGCTTACGTAATCTTCCCGATGCGTCTGGTACCTAGTTCAAGCGCTCGATAGCCATAGATAACACGATAACTGGTGCTCGTCGTGTTCAACGATGAGCGCGGCTTGTGAGTATATCCCTTTGTTCCGCTTCGTTTTTCCTAGTTCTGTTATGTATTCAGGTGTATTAATAGCTGTATAGCGCCTCGACTCCCGTCTCAGCGTCTAATACGAGGTACGAGCGTACCGCGAGATTATCTTTGTGCGTGTCGAAAAAGATGCCTCATCGACGCACCGCGGGCAAAAGCTGATCAGAGCGCGCCCGAAATCCGCGAGAAAGGGATTGATACACACACCTAACGTGTCGTAGATAAAGTGTTTTATAATTAGATATTCGGAAAGATCACAGAACATTCATTTGTGAGGAAACATGTAACCTTTGTTCCGCACGAAGAACCGTCGAAAAGTGAGCGAAAAACCGTCGAAAAGTGCTCCCTTTCAGTAAGCATAAAGAAAACACCCTCGCTACACGCCAAAATTGGTTACGCCAGATCGCTCCCGATCGCTACCCAGCCGATTGTATACCTTTGTTCGCAGCGAACATTATCACTTTTCGATGGTTTTTCGACGGTCCCATAGCCTTCCGCTCAGTCCGGAGAATAAAGACAAGAAATCACAATGAAGTTAACTTTTTACTGCAGGGATAAAATCGCTTTTGAATGTGCGATTATTTGACTCAATCGATTGTTATTATGCGCCTTTCCGAAAGCCACTGATCGGCATTTGCCCGTGGTGACGACTCTTCGAGCGTTGTTCGTCGAGTACAAAGGGAACCGTTTCGAGGGGAGAAGAACACGCACATTTTGGCTCAAAAGTTAACATAACGTATCCATCATTGACTCATCAGCCACCATCAAAAAGGAATTCTCAGTAACTATTATTCTGCGGAACGTCGAGCGTGTTTCGTAATCATCCCGATGCGTCTGGTACCTCGATCAAGCGCTCAATAGCCATGGAAAACACGTGCTCGTCGCCTTTGACGATGAGCTCGTCCTGTGAGTATATCCCTATGTTCCGCTTCTTTTTCCTGATTTTTGTATGTACTACAGCTAACACCAGAACGTTAGGCCGCATTTTTTTGTACACACATAGAGCGGATCACCAAAGACCTCCGGCCGTTGGCCCAGACGTGAGCTTGGGCGAATGGGACGCGTCGAAGCCTCTGCGGCAGCAGTGCCATCATCCCGCCAAGTCCGCCTGTGTGTAAATTGATGGCATGTGTCCTAACGTTCTGGTTTTAGTTGTAAGGAGTATTATTATCTGCAGAATACGACTATGTAGTTTCATTCCTGAAACCCTTACTCAATCCTGCATGAGAGCATGATTTATGGGCCACACAGGCTGGTTTACTACCAACCTAGGTGCTCTACAGTCCCCGCAAACTCAGAATTGTAATAATAGCACTTATAAGACCTTACTAAAGATGTTAGATTGAGGGTAGACCAACGATCCAACTGCACAGGCGCAGAGGACGGCCAGAAGTGCATGAGTTGACATAAGTCGTTCACCGCTGTACCGGCCGAGCCACTTCAATTAAGCATAGCACATGAGTCATACTAATGAGTGGGCCTCAGGTATAGTATGGTACCCTTTTGTCGTGTTTTTCCAGCCTGGCTCATAGTTTATGAATCATGAGGGTCTGGCCATGTAGAACGCTGCATTTGCAGCGATACCCGCTACCAGGAGATTAGCAAAGAGATAAGAAGAAGACTAAACAAACCAATACATCGAAAAATGCTACTGATAGTGAGCTGAATAGAAGCCTGAGTAAACACCCATACGGACTTTTTGAATACGTTAACGTGACTGAAAAGCGCAAGGATGGGTACTTAGACGAAGAGAACAAGACTAGCAGCTGTCCGCCACATGCTCCATCTTCATAAAGTACATATTCGGTGCCAATCGACTGAATAAAGCTTCTTGTCTCGGCCTCGTCGTAAGGAGCAGTATCAAAGTATACTGATAGTCTAATAGACAAAAGAGCCGTGGCAAGATGTTTGCCATCAGGTCGAGGAGGGATCCCACCAGCTTTCATTGCGATTGCCAATTCTTTGAGTTTCGGACAGTTCTTGGCAATTACCAGGATCAAAGCAGCGGTGCCACAGGGAGCATTCAGTGGCAACTTGTGCGCATCGGGTTCTGGAGGAAGAAGATCCAATATCAGGAGCTGTGGCCAGCAGCGCGTGAGAAGGTCGATTTCTTCCTCCGTCATGGCGATTGGGATGTGAAGATGTAAACGTAGGACCTGAAGATTTTTCAACAGTCCCAATGGCCGCAGATTGCGATATCCGGTAAATGCCAACGAGTTCTCGTAGTGGCACTCGTGGAGTAAAGGATCATAATGTTGACGGAGCACGAAAGAACGGAGCATCTCACGGCTGGCCATGGTGGGCAGGATGTCGAAAGTTTTCGTAGAATCCGTGTCCTCGATGAATGACTCCAGATCATTTTCCTCCGTGTCTAGGAGTACAATATTCTCCACAGTGGGCAGTTCTACTCTCTTTAGCAGCACATTCCAACGTGTTGCACTTGTGCGGCTCTGTAGAAATAGACGTTTTAAGCGCGGGAATGAGATGCGTTCGTTATTTCCTGGGGCCAATTTCTGCTGACCACGGTGGCTAAACCACATTTCCAGGCACTCCAGAGAGTGAAACGACGAGAGGGAAAAAAAGGAGCTCTTCGTGCAAGCTGGTAGGCAGATCTATCGTAAGCGTTTTCAAGCATGGATTCACGCTAGAAGTCGCTCTTGTGAGGAGGTCGAGGTGGGATGTGTCGCTGTAGCTGCCAGACAGGCAGAGTGTGAGATCGTTCAGAGGAAGCGCTGACAATATCCCAGTCGATGGAGTGTCGCTGTTTCACCATGAGGCGAAGCTGCTCAGAGCCAAGTACCATTGCGGTCATAGTTGTTGGAAAGGGGATATATGAGAGATAAGGCAGTGTTATGGCTTCTGCGTCCGTCCAAACCAGGCATTTCAGCTGCGTGAAATGGATGATCACCTGATCTATATGTGCGTAGGAGTCCGGAGTGGTTTCAGACGTTGTGAGCATGTCTAGTCTTTGGACCCTACTGGCGAGGGTACGAAATCGCCGATGCTGAATCAAATCGAAGAAGTAGATTGTGAAAGTTTTTGTTGACACACTAACATTTCTTTTCAATTGGGTAGTTTATTTTTGAGGGCCAAGTGGGACTCACAATCTTTCCATCCGGTCACGTATATGTCCGTTTGCGTTCAAAGGGGAGAGCGTTGAAGACGTCACTGAGTTTCCGGTGAAACCAAAGGTGTGGCTCCAAAGACGCACACCATGACAAACATACGAATGTCAGCGCCTTGGCAATCTCTCGCTGGTGTACTGGCTTGTTTGATTCCTCTTTTCCCATAAGGGCCCAGATTACAATGCTATCCAGGATCTCGCGTATATTGAGAGCTGGGTGCATTGTCTCAGGGTATATCGCCTGTTTGGTCGGATGTTCTAAGTCCTTTATTCGCTAAATTATGGACGGTCTCACTCACTCTACGAAAAAGAACACGATATGTACGATATAATTCCAAAGAGACTAGTAGAGCAGGCAAACACTGGGCTAGTAAAGAGCAACGGGGCACATAGGATGAAGACGAGGAGAGGGCTGGGAGCGAGAAGGCATAAAACTTAAGAATCGAGCCTGGGCTAGATGTATTATTGTTCGCGAGTTGAATTAGAGTTTCTTCTACGTCGTGAGTACTAGCAAACAAATTTCACAAGGTAATAACTCTCTGATCGGCCTCTGACACTCCTTCAAAACTCCAGACGCCGTCTCCAATGTGTCAGGAGCGACGGAGCGCCGGGTGGTATCGACCATAGCAGCAGCATACTTAAGGCCTAACTGAGGGCGTTGAACCTCGAGTCGTTTAACTGCCACCTGCCACTGGTGTATCTACCGTTGATCATCAGGTTATCTTTGGCGGTTTTATCCGCCCAATGTATTATTCGTCTGGGCGCATAGCTGATAGAGTTGGTGCACGTGTCACAAGCCTTATTGAATGTGGCCCATGACACTCCTGACCGATGCATACAGCATTCCCACAAGAGTCGAGTGATTACTTACGTCGTCATATGAGCACATTACCAACGCGGTTTGTCTAGTTCCGAGTTTTTTTAGGTCTAGGGAAGAAGCCACTCGACTTCAGTGCGTCCCATGAAGTTAAAGTTGAACTATCTTTCCTACGGCGAAGAAGGCTCAGAGCAAATTCCGCGCAGCGGGCGTCTGCCATAGATGACGGCGTGGAAAGGTACCGAAGTACCGCGGCGCTTCGAGTTTGACAATTCGTAGCGGTGCTGTCGAATGGGGCCTGAAGAATCGTTTAATTGTGCGCGCGAGCGCTTTGGAGACCGGACGAAAAGAGTAAGATCACCCGATTCACGGTAAATTGGAGTGATAATATATCCGTGCCATTTCGCGTGCTATCGGGATCTTGGACGGCGTTTCATGCGGTTCCGACCCAGGTCGGTTTTCTCTCACAAGCGCAGGCCCATGCATTCAGCGTTGCTTGACTAACATACGAGTCTCGTGTGAGTCTACGATATTCGCTTGTATGCCGTCAATTCAGAAACTCCCCACTCCCGGGCAAGAGAACAAGAGAAATACATCACATCGGCTATACGTTTCTCACTTCAGACGCACGAGATTTTCAACAGAATAAACGTTGATACGGAAGACCCCTGTAAAGAGGCCCTTGGAACGCAAGACAACATAGAAACACAGGAGAGGGAGGGAATTGGAGCTTCTTCTTTGGGTGCGGTAACGAAAGATCATGATTCAGGTCCATGAGGATACTCGGCATAGCCACCTCATGCGTCTGCGGGCTGAAGCTGGGCAGCAACGCCTAGGCCCTGACCAGCTTTCTCTTCTGGCAGGAAGGGGTGGTTCTGGCGTCTGACTAACGCTGGAGCCCCATTGGCGAACGAAGCCTACCTTCCATCAAGCGTTCTTAACGTAGCAGGTGCAGCCAGCCGCGAATTCGGTCACGGTTACAAACTTATACGGACTGGGGTCTTACATGTATTATGTACACGATAAACGTAGGCTTATATGGCAAAAATATACCTCTAAAAATCATCCTGAGGACTAGATGGATACAACCTGGAATCGCACTTAATATCTATACGCGTACTCATGACGGCAAAATGACTATGGTGGCTGAAGTAAAAAAAAAA
>MQVO02000038.1:0-203800 GCA_001986395.2 Irpex lacteus | reverse complement strand
ACCTAACCTAACCTAACCTAACCTAACCTAACCTAACCTAACCTAACCTAACCTAACCTAACCTAACCTAACCTAACCTAACCTAACCTAACCTAACCTAACCTAACCTAACCTAACCTAACCTAACCTAACCTAACCTAACCTAACCTAACTAGGTATCTGAGTTATCACCGTCAAACCAGACCTCGGTGTCGTCCAAAGTATCATTAAGCAGAGTATCATCTTCGCCCGCTGCGGGACCAGTAGACGGAGCACTATTATCAAGGCCCTGCGCACGACGTAGCTTTTTCTTGAGCTGAAACATAGCTGAGGAGTGCTGAGAGTAGAGATCGTCCATAGAGCGGTGCTGGGGATCAGAGCAAGATTTGCAACCGTCGGTAGTAGATGACGTGCAGCCAACTACGGAGCAGATGCTATAGAGGTTGGCGTGTTTAGAGCAGTACCGGTCACGGTTACTATCCAACGCAGTTGTACAGCGGGATACCGCACAGCACGGATGTCCCATGGTGAGCCCGTCAACAACGACAGCCTCAACACACTCTATGAGCATTGTTAGAAATATTATCATACATAAATCAAAACGGACTACTTACTGAATCCGCCCTCATCCGCGTAGACCCGAAGGCATTTGTTGCAGTAATGCGGAAGTTCGGGCTGTCTGTTCTGCACAATATGCTCGTTTCGGGACTTCATCGCCAAGTCAAAGCGAACAAGCTGCTCGCCGTCATGAGGAACAACGAGCTGTTCTGACTGATGTACTCTTTTGTACTGCAGAAGTGCGAGTATCATCACACCTTGCCACACATGCTCAGGCCGGAGAACAGAACTAAAGCTCCAGTACTCCCCCTTCAACTCTTTGAAGGACGCACTTGCCATGTAAGCGTTGGCACAATTCGTCGCGGAGACCCTGGATTATTACCGCATCAGGCAACAAAATTAAATATGCAAAAAGATGTGAATGCGGGCAGACCATGCAATAGTCATCAGATTACGCCAATCCTCCAGGAGAGATAGCTCAATGTACCGATGATCCGAGACTTGAATGAAGGATGGAGTTTGTTCATGATAGCAGCGCGTGTCCGATGCCACAGTATAGTTATGGCGGTAGGATGTATGACACTCTGTGATGCAGCAATATCAGAAAATGATAGTACGGAAATTACAGCACTGCGCACCACGACAATACAGAGCAATGGACCATCCTGGCTGTGGTCCATCTGCCTTGGTATAGACAGTGACTTGGCGGGCATCGTGCTTCTTCAACGGCTGTGCTTGATTACATAGCGAGTTCGTGCACGTAGACTGCGGTGGGTAGAAGGTATGCTTAGCTGAAAAGTCCGTATATGTTAATTAGTAGAAACCACAGCAGAATTTGCAATGACGCACCAATGCCGTACTTATAACCATACTCCTCGTAATTCCTCGCTACGGCTTGAGCTACTTGTGCCCCACTGTCAGCTGTTCCCTCGTTTGCGCTCTCCCATATGATGTTCCTGAAAATCGACCACAGGGCATTCACATCTAGAAGAGGAAGGGCTAGAGCTTCTGAAAGAAATAGCACAATAGACGGGGGGATAGTGGCTGGAGGGCCTGTCTCTGCGGAGACTCTTGACGGCTGCATGAGATCGATGTCTCGCTTGAGCTCTCTCGCGTGCCATATGAATAGCGTGATATGCTCGGTAGATAGGCGGTAATGCAAGTCAGGATATTGTCGAATGTGACTAACAAGGGTGTCGATATTCATTGTGCGAGTACAGAGGTTCCAAGACGTTACAAGGCTACTATTAATTACGGACGTACGCTACGAAGTTTAGGCGCGTGCGCCACAAAGCTGCCGCGTCGGTTGCTTCCAAATCGGGGTGACTGCAGCGGATCACGGCATCTCAGCCGCACACGGCTGCACACGGCCACACACCGCACTCGCCGCAATGTCCAATTCTCGTATGCTCTCGATCTATTCCTAAAGCCAGAAAAGTGCGAGTTTGAACAAGCCTCTGTCGAGTATCTAGGAGTGATAGTTTCGCACAATCGTATCCAGATGGACCCAGTGAAAGTTAAAGCTATCACTGAGTGGCCAACACCACAAAATCCATCCGATGTGAGACGTTTCCGTGGTTTTGCAAATTTCTACCGAAGGTTCATCAAAGACTTCGGGAAAATCTGCAAACCCCTAGATCGACTGACAGGCAAAGAGCCTTGGAAGTGGGGGGCTGAGGAGCAAGCGGCATTCGATGAGCTGAAAGGGAGATTTGCCACTCATCCAGTACTAGCCATGTGGGACTTCAACAAACCAACGCGTGTGAAAACAGACGCTTCTGGGTTTGCCACAGGCGGCGTACTTGAGCAAAAACAGGATGATGATGCTTGGCACCCCGTAGCTTATCTGTCAGAAGGAATGACAAAAACCGAGCGTAACTACGAGATCTATGATCGCGAACTTCTCGCGGTTGTTCGCGTGTTAGAGAGCTGGCGCCACTACTTGGAAGGGCTCCCTGAGAAGTTCATAGTCTATTCAGACCACAAGAACTTGGAGTACTGGACAAAGGCCAGAAATCTCACGCGACGGCAAGCTCGGTGGGCGTTGTTCCTATCACGGTTCAACTTTGAAATTGTACCACGTCCAGGCAAAGCCATGGGTAAACCTGATGCCCTTACTCGACGAAGCCAACATGAGGTCAAGGACGAGGATGACAATCAGAACCAAGTGATTCTGACACCGGACAGGTTCCGGGCGGCTGCCTCTCAACGGGGACATGCAAGGGTAGTACCAGATAGAAAGCTGTTGAAACGTATTCGTGAATGTTCGACGAAAGATGCAGAAGTAGCAGACGCTCTAGCGAAGGTCCAAAATCTTGGACCCAAGCAACTCAGCAAAGGGTTAGACGAATGGAACACGGAGGATGGATTACTCCTGTTCCGGGGAAAAGTCTATGTTCCCAAAGACCCTGAGCTACGTAAAGAGCTTACCCGACTTCACCACGATGTGCCGGCAGCCGGACACCCCAGTCGCTACAAGACACTAGAACTTCTCTCGCGAAACTACTGGTGGCCCAGTATGTCCAAATTCGTACACGAATACGTGGACACTTGCGATGTCTGTCAACGAACAAAGATCTTCCCTGCACCAGCTCGCGGTCCGCTTCAACCGCTTGATCCTCCCAACACCCCTTGGGAGAGTGTCACGACCGACTTCATTGTCAAGCTCCCAGAAAGCAACGGGTACGACTCCATCACAGTAGTAGTTGATCGACACTCAGGGCAAGCACACTGCTACCCCTCGAAGGAAACGATGAAGGCTCCAGACCATGTGCATGATTACATCACGCAAGTCTTCCGCCACCACGGAGTCCCCAAGCAGATAATCTCAGATCGAGGTTCTGTCTTTGCATCGAAATTCCTCAAGGCAATCTATGAAGCCCTCGGGGTCACGCCCTCCATGTCAACGGCTTACCATCCACAAACTGATGGAAAGACTGAGCGACTCAACCAAGAGATTGAGCAGTATCTACGAGCCTTCTGCGCGTATCGACAGGACGACTGGACTGATTGGCTACCCATAGCTGAGTTCGCTCTCAATAGCCGCGTACACTCGTCAACTGGAAAAGCACCCTTTGAGTTGATCTACGGTTACATTCCCGAGTTTCAAGTCTCGCTGAACCCCAACCCTAAGGTTCCAGCGGCAGACGAACGCCTTCGACTTCTAAAAGATGCCCAGGAAGACGCTCGTGCAGCTCTGGAAATAACAGCTGAACGCATAAAGCGGTTCTACGACCACGGAGTGGCTAATACGCCTCAGTTCGAAATCGGAGACAGAGTCTATCTTGAGCGCGAAAAACACCCTAAGGGTCAGCTGACTAGCAAGCTGGCACCTAAGCGTGATGGCCCCTACGAGATACTCGAAAAGGTTGCACCAATGAACTACCGTCTCAAGCTTACCAAACGAGATAAACGTCACCCGATCTTCCATGTGGACCGCCTCCGCCCAGCGAAAGCTGCTAAAGTTGTACCAAACCGAGAGTTCCCCGAACCACCGCCAATCGTTGTTGACGAAGAAGAGGAATACGAAGTAGAAAAGGTCTTAGATTCGCACGTTCAGAACAAGAAGTTCGAGTACCGGATCAAGTGGAAGGGGTATCCAGATAGCGATAATAGCTGGGAACCCCTTGAAAACGTCAAGCACGCGAAGAAGGCTATTGCTGACTTCCACAAGAAACACCCCGGCGCACCTCGTCCAATTGCAGCCTCGCTATTCCTTGCTATGAATTTCCGATCTATCAACGCCGAATTTGACCCACCACCACCCGAGACGCTTCGTAAAGTTCCAGACTGGGAACTTGGTATCGACAACACCCCAGCCTTCCGGAGAAAAGGCCTTTAGGAGGGGGGTAATGTCACGACTTGGACAATTTTTCCTTTTATTTTTGACTATTTTTCCGATTTTTCTCTCAATTCCTACGTCATTCCTGTACCTGTTCTGAAAGACCAGTCACGTGACCCTGGGACATGGTTATGTAATACTGTATAGTTCTGTCCCACGTCCACATGATCCATAGAAGGCGCTAGAACCTTGTAGAACATTGCACCATATCGCGTCATCATTGCATCATTGCTTACTCATAGTGGTGTTAGGAGTACAGACCCGGTACCAGGGGTCCTCGTAGATACATATATAAGCCCCACTGGGCTCTGCCTGGAGACCTCAGTTTCGACCTCTTGGTCTCTAGGTATGAGTTCCCCTTTGTATTGTCGATAGTATAATGCTAACTTGGTCTCTAGTCATAACTCTATCGCTAGTCCCTTGACGTCGGTGCTCACACACACCACACTTGTCTCTGCGAGGGTCCTGTTTAGTTGTTAGATACTTTTGTTACGCGACCTCGTTACTCTCGACATCGAGCGAGCTCTAGCCTGGTCATAGTCGTGACAGTGGGTAATGAATGGCTGCCGAGAGGAAGCGACAACGAAGCGGGCGGGAGGTGCTGTGTAAAGGTCGGATTGAACTCCATGTACTCAATAGGAACTTCCCGGTATGCTTCTATCTGGCCAGTGATGTCGTACACAGGAACAAATTTACGGCCAAGCGGTACTAAAGACAAAGGTGCATCAAACTTATGATATCCGGTCTATGAAGCGGTGCAAAAATGGGATAACATACCGTTTGCATTCGGAGGTTGGCGGTTGGACAGCCTGGGATCAACCACTCCAGCATCGCCAGGGGACGTCTTTTGCTGTAAACCAATCCAGCGTGAAAGTCGCTGGAGAAAAATTGACTAAACTGATTAACATAGCGGTAAGAACATCACACTCACCGATAGCATTGAAGTTGCAGTAATATACCAATTGTCGATGAATATAGAGTAGATTAGACATACATTATTAAGGTGAGAGCTGGTGACCGCAGGATGAAACGAACGAGACAACGTCGATTTACAGGATTTACTGTCCGCAGGTGCCGTGATGCCGAAGGCGCAAGATAAAATTAAAATATGAACCAAGTGTGGTCAATGAAAATGTTCTGTAAAATAAGTGATATAATTTGTGCGCACCGTGACAAAGAGCGCCCACTTTGCGCCATTTCTGCCTAACGCAGTGTACTGGCCGCTTAGCCGCTATGCGCCAGACGCATTGCCGCTATGCGCCAGCCACCTCGCCGCTATGCGCCAGCCGCCTCGACACTATGCGCCAGCCACTAGTTTCACTACACACAATGACTGTTTATGGTGTTGGCCTTCGCAGTTGTGGCTAAAATACCATTGAAAGACGCAGTATAAGCGTTGCGGTGCGCGATGAAGGCTATAGTAGAGACCACAAACTAGATGTTCAGCCAACTTGTACATTATCAGACTATACGGGTTTCTATACCGTTGTTATATTACCATTCACTTCTATATGACAAGCACTGTGAGTTTAATGGTAGTACCTTTGATTATACTTGTGGTACAAAGATAAGTAGCAAAAGCCTGCCAGAGTAAGTACGAGAGATTGAACCACATTAATAGGCGCTCGTTTGGACACTCTGGCGCAGTGTACATGGCGCTATGCGCCAATGTGGCGGCGCTTGCGCCGATTTCTCTTTGCCCCCGTGTTTTATATATGAACGAGATTTCGACGCCCGATCTGTATACTATGCACCTACCGCTCACTTCCAGAGAAACGACGACCATGTCTTCCACTGAAGAACCCCAACCTCTCGACGCTCACAACTCCCACTTCTTCATCCACCCACCACAAGAACAAAAGCACACCGACCACGCTGATCATGACGATGACGACGAACCCGAATACGACGATCACTCAGAATATGGGGACACGGCCTCTCAACGGTCCATCTCCCTCTCCTCGCCATCTCACACGAGACCTACCTTCACTCATGAACACCTGGCAGTCAACACCGACGATGCCCACGATACAGCACAGGAGCATCCGCTGAGACAAGCCCGTCCCGAGCACAGACTGTCAAGTTTAACATGGTCGGCCAAGCCGGCCATGTCGAGCAGTCACACACAGGACTGCCGGAAATCCCGTCATGCGACCTCTAAGGTAGACTTGCGTACTGGCATCGACTGTTGAGTCCAGCATGGCCGGCTAAGACGGCTACGTTGAGCAGCTGCAGACGGATTTGGCGGAATTCACGTCATGCGGCCTTTGAGATGAGCCCCACCTTGCGTCAACTCACTAGTGTAGCATCGCCGGCTTAGCCGGCCACTCTTCTCGCCTGTGAGTCTCGTCTCGCCCAACACGGCTGTGTAGTGTCGAAAAATCGTGTCGTGATATTGTATGACCAGTAATGAATTCCGACGTAGCAAGTAGTAGGATATTGCTCATGACGACGTACGTGTACTCCCACCTTATATAACCAAACAACGCATTCTCCCGCGAGACCTCGCCAGCGTACACGTCCCCTCAGTCAGCACGCGATACACCGTCTCCGGCGAAGGTACGTGCCCCTCTGCTATACGCACGCATTCGCATTCGCCCACCCGACCGCGAGCGTAAGAACACACCGTCACCGTATTCGCCCACTTGTCTGTTTGCCTACTCGACCTTGGGCGAAGCAGGCGCAAGCGCAAGCGACGGCACGAGCGAGTCCTCGATGGCAGGCTCGCTAGGGTCAGGGAGGGGTCGTGCGAGATGGCGGGGGAGCCGTTATGAGCTGAGCATCTTGGTGTAGCGGGGTTGGACGAAGAGAGCCCTATTGGTAGAAGAGGAAGGCGTGTTAGTTCAATTGTTGTTCGATCAGGGAAAGCGGTAAAGGGGGGCTAGATGCGAGAGGTTGCGGTAATACGAAAGAACGTGAAAGATGAGTCAACGGACGGGCGTGAATGAACGCAAACGAGGAAACGAGTGGGTAAGCGGGCGAGACAATGCAATGGAATAACCAGAGCGCGAGAAAATGAGAAGATGCGTAAGAGGGCGGACGAGAACGAAAGCAAGCGAGGGGGCGAGATAGTGGGCAGGAGAGGGCGAGAAGATGTGGCGGAATGGGATATTGCTGACCAGCGAAGGTGAGAACATAGTAGTGGGATGACGAGCGAGCAAACAGACGGGGAGGACACGAGGAGACGAGTGATGGTGAGGCGTGAGGGTATTATGCCAGGGATGCGCAGGGATTACGCTAGGGGTGTGAGGATGCGAGGGTTTGACGTGCGATAATGGGACGACGAATGGGACGGGATGAGAGGAAGAAAGCGAGCGAAGGACAGCGGAGACGGTAAAACGAAAGATAATAATAGTGTGTAAAAGAGGCGGGCAGGGGGTATTGGATGGGGATAGTACAGGATGGCATGGCGTGGTGTAGTGAAAGCGCGGCGGTATATGGTGGTCGAGAGAATGGAATGACGCATGGGACACGATAGGAGGAGCAGCGAAGACGATGAAGGGGTGGATGCAGCTGGAGGTTAGATGGGGATAGTATATAATGACGTGGCGTGGTAGCATGGAGGTAGTGTAGGCGAGAGGGCCAGAATGCGACAATGCGAAGGTGAATGAGACAGTGGTACAGCACATGGGATGAGATGGAGAGTGAAAGGGCGAGTAGGGAAAATAGAGTCGATGGACGGCGTGGAGACAGGAGAATGGCGAGCGTAGCGAAAGAGTGCGGAAGTGGGAAGGGAGGAAACGAAAATGTACATGAAGATAGGACTCACAGGTGCAAGATAACTCGGGTTCAGCGTTGCTGTGACCCCGACCTTCTCAATAAGGTTAAGCAATGCCTATCCAACATTCCATAAGCACAAACACGAACCCAAAAGAGACACCGCGCACGTACCGTCCTCCACAAGGTCTCATCCAACAACGCCGCCAATATCCCCCCATGCACGATCCCCTCATGGCGAACAAGACTCGGGTGTGACAACTCCCTTGTTTATCCTAGACAGCGGAGATGGTCGCGCGCCTACACGCACCCTCTTCGACTTCGACCCACTCCATACCTATCGCCTCCGAGTCCTCCATTACACCTCGAACAAGGAGCGAGGTCCGCCACATTATATTGAAGAATCCACTGGGAAGTTGTCGAACCATATCAGTGTCGAGAAAGCAAGTACCTAGTGGTAGTACGTAGCAAGGGAGGCGAGGCAGTTCAGCCCGCGGAGAGGTTGTCGTCGTCACGGAGGTAGTCGTAGTTGTTTTCAGCAGTTTCAAACACTAGACAAGTAATCTTGTGCAGTTATTGACTATGGCGCCGGATGGCAGTTACAGTAAGTAGACGAGAAGATAAACGAGATATTGGCATGGTGGTCGTGGTAGGAGGATGAGATGTGTGGCGCTTGGCATTCGTGATACGTACCGCATCGATGTATCTCTCATAATGGCGACCGCAACAATATTCTCAGAAATGATCATGAATCTCATTGGTGTAACAATACATGCAAGGGCGTCGGCTGTATAAACATATGAGTCATAAAGAACATGAAGGAAATGTCTGCGATGCGTGAGAGTACGTGAGGCACATGAATACTTACAACTACGTGAGTGAGCATGAGAAAAGGCAGACTTGAAAGAAATGTGATGAAGTAATTGAGAGCAATGAACAGCGAGATGATGTGTTATAGATAACAGAGCGTTGCACAGAAAATGCAGTTACTGAAGTGAGAGACGGAGAGAGAAGGACTGACGGAATGATTGAGGTAGATGAGAATGAGAATGGACGATGCAAAGGACGGAATGGGAATGAAAATGATGTAAACAGTGAACGAAGAAAAAAACAAAGTGATGAAACACGAACGAGCTCAAGCGGCCGCAACGATAGTTGTACGCACGGCCAGCAGCTGCCTGAGCTCGTCGTTACAATCGCTACACCGCGCGTGAACCTCCTTCGCGTTCTCCAACAACGGCCTAATATTTTCTGGAGTCATCGCCAACGACAACGGACTCTCGCTGAACCCCGTACTGTCGAGTTCGGGGAGGTAATGGTAACTGGGGCTGGACAGCGCCGACGGCGGTGAGCGTAATGATCCCGTGGTGCCAGTGTTCCTGCGTCCGCCTCTCGATATCGGTCGTTTGGGACTAGGACTGGGGGCATGCGAGGATTGAGATTCTCTTCGAGGTTTTGAGAGCCGCCGTCGATGGTGTCGTCGGTCTTTACCTTTCTCCACGAGTTCTTGAACGTCCGAAAGCTTCGTCGTCCGTAGATACGACTGCGAGACATTCGAACTAGAGGCCGACGGCAAAGAAGCAGACGCCGCCTGGCTCGAAGACTCCCAGATGGACGAGCGACTTCCGTTCGTCAACGCCCTTCCAGGTGAAGTCGACGCCGAGTCCAGGGGCAGCTCGTTCGAGTACGGCGACCAGTTTCTCGTGCCTTTCAACGTAGCAGCTTGTGGCGGAGATGGCAGTTCCGACGACTCGACCTTGTCCCATTCCTCCTCCTCAGTGTACACACTAGAGCTTTTGTCGTCATGCGCAGAGTACTCATGACCCGAGCCAGACTGGGACGACGATTTCCTCGAGCTCTTCTGCCCGAGCCTGAATATCGACGCGAGAGATGGTCTGCGTGGAGAGGAGCGGTGGCCGACTGAGGCGGAGGTGATGTACGGGTTGTTCGGATGGCTTTCACGGAGGGACTTGACAGATTCAGGTTTCGCCCGACGTCGTTGGCTGGTATCCATGTCTCGCGCCTCATGAGGCAATCCTATCGACGAATCGGTCAACGCTACAGACGTAGACGACGCAGGGGTGTGGGGTAAAGGCGGCCTTGGTAGGTCCTGCGGAAGTAGAGGTGGTGGGGCTCGTTGATGCTTCACCTGATTCTGCGAAACGCTCTTCCTCAGAGACTTCAGCATATCCCTCAGCCCACGCATCCCCAACCTCGTACTCTTCCTCTTCTTCAGCCCTCCCACCTCCTGTCCGTGACCGACAGAAGACCCAGGCAAACCCAGTATAGAATCCCGATGTGAGGACCCACCCTCGCTAGGCAACGTCACAGAACTACTCCTCGCGTCGCCCCAGTGCCAATCCCTGTTCAACGCCTCCTCCGATATCCGTCCACGCGCCGTAGGGTAGTCAGACCCGCCACCGAGCATGTCCCTCAGCAACAGCAACTGACGATGACTGAGATCGTGTCGCCCAGTCGACGCACGCCAAGCCTGCGAGTCACTCTCGACGGGGCGTACGACAGGGATAACCGGTGGCTTCGCCTCGTCGGCACCTAGCGTCACAGCACGTTCGCGACTGCGTCGAACCTCGGGGTGTCCATGCGTAGACGGTGTGATTGTTGACTGCGACTGTTCGAGTGACATCGACGTTGACAACGACGTGGACGCGGAAGGCGGTTGTTGTTTAGTAGTAGTAGCAGCAGTCGGAGGCGGCAGCGGTGGACCCCCTCCAAGCTCGACGAGAAGCTCAGCGCACTCCCACGACATCGCATACTTGGCCTCGATCGCACGATACGTCGTCGACAGCTGTCTGTGCAACATCGCAGCGCTCGACGTCGCGGATGTAGACATTTGGGGGTTCGTGTTCGACCTCGTGCGTCCGTGTCGGGGGAGGCCAGGGAGACCGAAGAGGGTGGGGGACGTGGCGCGGGGTTTGGAGGGTTCGTCGGGTGGGACTGTCTCGAGTAAGAGCGTTCGTACGTCTATCACTAGAGCTTCGTGTGTCGATTGCAGCTCTCGGAGTTCTGTCGTTCGAAATTAGCATCATCGAATACACCACGCCAGCCATTCATGCAACACACGCATCGAAAGATAAACGACGGCATCGACACAGAGTAAAACGAAAATCAAAAACTCACGATCAACACTACTAGCAAACTCCCTAACAAGCCCCAAATCCCTCCTCAGCCCAATCTGCGCCTGCGAGATCCTCGCGGGGATCTTCAAATCGCCCAACGAGTTCCTCCTCGCTACATCTTCCTTCGGTGGGTGCGTCGAGCGGCCTAGCGACGCGGACTGCGGTGAGCGGGTGAGTGACGCGGATTGCGGCGAGCGGGTGAGTGATGCGGATTGCGGCGAGCGGGTGAGTGATGCGGATTGCGGTGAGGTCGGATGGAGTGGTTTGGTCGTCGAAGCAGGTGATCTTGCGGTCGACGAAGGCGATCGCATGGAGGAGGAAGGGGATCTCATCGTCGATGAGTGCGTTGAAGGCGATCTCATCGTCGTCGAGTGCGACGAAGGAGACCTCGCCGCCGTCGCCATCATCGAAGGAGTCGTCGACGACCCCAGCGGAGCGAACAACGCCTCCACACCCATCCTTCCAGAGCCATGCACGACAGGCTCCGACCTCGAATTCCCCATCCCGAGGGTACGAGGCGGGGAAGGGGGCTGCAGCTCGATCGGTGGCAACAGCCCTTTGTCTCCATCTTCATCCCCATCCCCATCTCTGTTCCTCTCGTTGTCCCGACCGCCACCAGAGACCCGACCACCACCACCAGACACAGACCCCCGCCTAAAGACCCTCGAAGGTTTCGGCGTCGTATCGTTCCCTCCCCCGCCCCCTCCCCCACCGCTGAATGCAAACTCCTCAGGGAGACGAAAAGGAACAGCGGTGGCTTGCGTAGACGTACTCGGTCTTCCTACTGTTCCGTCTTTCTCGCCCTGCCCCTCCCTGTACCGCTCCCGGTCGATGTCGCGTTCCATATCCCGGTCGATGTCGATATCACGCTCCATGTCGCGCTCCATATCGCGCTCGATGTCGCATTCAATCTCGAGATCCTCCAAACTCTCCACGCTGACCTCACTGCCCTTCGCCCTGTGCCCGTGTCCACCACCTCCACCGCCACCAGTACTTCGAAGACTCAACCTTCTAACGTGCCCCATGAATCCTCTCCGTCCGCTCTCCCTCTCCTTCTCCCTATCCCTCCCTGTATCCCGAATCCGCTCCCGTCCCGTGTCGAACTCACCACTCACCCGTCCCTTAAGCCCCACCTTCACCTTCGTAGGCGTCCTAAACTCCTCTGCCCCCTCCATTCCCTCAAACCCTCTCAAATTCCTGCGACTATGCCCACTCACACTCACAGAACTCCCACCACCACCACTCCCACCGACACCACTCCCACCCCCACCCACACCGCCCATCTCAACAACACTCGAACTCCTCGACCTACTCCTTCCACCCCCACTCATCCCCATCCCCTCGCGCTGTCCATAACTCTCACTCGCCGCTCTCCCACCACCCCCTCCTCCTCCCCCTCCACTCTCCCTCGCAGCAGACGAAGAAGAAGAAGCGGTGGAGAAAAACTGCATGGAACTAGGCCGCCTCGGTGAGTCCCTCCCACTCCCGTTCCATCCAACAGTGCTCACCCTCGAGCCTGTCCTCCACGTCTCCCTCTCTCCACCTCCTCCCCCGCCTCCCACTCCACCTATACCGCTACCACCACCCCCACCCCCACCACCACCAGCGATCCTAGCCAACAACCGATCCACACTCGTCTCATGTCTCAGCGGCAGGGTCATACTCATCGAGTTCCTATTCAGGCTCGCATTGTTGTTCGTATTGATAGTGTGATGTGGTGACGACGCCGACCCTGCCTCCCTCTCCCTCTGAGTGTAAGAATGGGAGCTACTTGCGGCGCCACCATGACGAAAAAACCACGAGGCCTTTGATATCGGTGGTGAAGACGTGGGGGGTATGACGACTGAATGCGGTCTCGACTGTCCCGATCCCGAGCCTGAGCCTCTCGAGATGGGTGGCGAGGTAGAGGTGGGTAGGGAGGTGGGTAAGGAAGAGTCGTGCGCACCACCGACGCTGGCGCGTTTCTTACGCGCTGCGTTCCATTTTTTGCCGACGGAGCCGATGCGCGAGGCTAGTGAGGATTTGACTGCGTTTGGCGGGGTTACTGGCGCTGCCGCAGGGGTAGGATGAGGATGGGGAGGGGTGACTGCGTGTGTGTCGTCGATAGAGGACGTCGAGGCTGCTCCTACGGCTCCTACGGCGCTTGTACGCGGCGGAGAGTGGTGTTGTGGGGTGACGGGTCTTACAGACGTGGGCAGGTCTTCGAGTTCGTATATGTTCGGCTCGACGTGCGCAGGACGGGACTTTTTCCTTAGTCGTCTGCGTTCTCTTGACTGATGGTGCGTGGGCGGAGAGGGAGGAAGCATAGGATGCCCGAGCGAGCTGCCTGACAATGTCGGTCTGAGTGCGAGGTGGGCGGTGGAGGAGTACGAGTGCCCAGCGACAGAGTCCCGGCCTGAGACGGGTACGGAGAAGACTGACGCGGTGGGCGAGCGGGGAAAGGGTGCGGGGTCGCCGACGGACATGAATAGGGAGGGGATGGGTGGTACGGGCGGTGGTTGGGGAGAGTGGTCTGGGTCGGGGAACGCACCGTGTCTGGCTCTGGACGTGACCGTTCTGTCCTCGTCTCTCTCAGCAGCAGAGAAGCCGAGCTCGAGCTCCTCGTCCGACGAGTCCCACGTGGCGCTCCTCTGCGACGGACTGACATGCTGGTGGTTGTGGTCATCGTCGTCCTGAAAATCGTCGTCCCAGTTCTCGTGTTCCGGACCAACAGATGGACGCTGCCGTCTCGACCGACGCGTGGACAACGGCGACGCGTCCAGGACCAGTGATAGCGATGAGGGGGCGGGCCGCCGTCTGACCGGGGAGTCTGAGCTGTCCTGAAAGTCGTCGTCCCAGTTCTCTGTCTCGCGCTCCTGGCCATGACGCTGCTTCGAGGGCGTCGACGGCCCGGGCTCTGACCACTCGTGCAGCGCGAGTTCGTTCGCCTTGTCTTTCGTCAGTGGGCTCGAGGTCGAGGTCGAGGCGGCATTGCGCGTGGGTTGGAATTCAAAGTCGTCGTCCCAGTTCTCGGTCGTGTCTATCGTTCGATGTCCAACGCGTGAGGTTGACTATAAGTATCCCAGATGAGAGGAGACTGCACTGCACACGTACCCGCGAACGCCATACATACGACTCCAACGAGGCGTCTCTCCTCGTCTCTCTCGCTGTCGTATCAAACAACACGTGCTGAAGGTATCCCAGTGTCGATGAACGATAGGAACGAGTGAAGGAATGGAAAGAGAGAGGAAGGAGGTTGAGGTTGGTCGCAATACAAGAACACGCGCCTGCCGGATTTAGTAACCTCCCGACATCAACGCTGATCCCATCGCAAGACGCCCGTCAACGCTTCGTATACACGTGGCTCGGGTGCAGTGCCGTTTCAGGACGATAACGGTCTCTAAACATAGTCGTCTGTCTTTCTCAATGTTACTTCGGCGGGGTCCACAGCTGGCTTTGACACGCTCTTTCAAATCTATTGCAGTAGTACAGTACAAGAGACCGACAAGCAACACCATGGCAGTGCGAGGGCCCGAGGCCCCTGTGTAAGTGCGAGGACTCAAGTACTCACGACCGAGTGACGATACGTGAATCACTCGAATGGACAGCAAACACCTAGTATTCCTAACATATAGCCTTCAAATTGAGCTTTCCTCCCTCACCCCCACCCTCACCCCTATCATCTTCCATCCTCCGAATGTCCTTCCCTTCTCCGCGAACACGACGCTGCATCATCCTCCCAACAGCGCCACAACTAGTCGATCTCCCAGGCGGCGATGCTTGTATGGACATGAGGGGATCGTGGATGGGGGACGTTGCTGGATGAGAGCTTAGGGCTTAGGGAGGACGGTACGTGTAGTTTCTCTCGTCGTGTTCGTGGTTGTACTCATGGGTCGAGTCACAGCGACACTGAACATTAGCTGTCGTGCACACCAGGTACGTCTCTCGTTCATCCACCCGTCTCTTGCTCACACCAATCTCTCAGTTTGTCTTCGTTCAAACCTTCGGCGACGAGCAAGGTACGTCTCGGGTCGTATAGAGGATATCGAAGGGAAGGTGCGCAGTGACTTATTGACGAAGTTTGAAGGTAAGCTATCACAAAGCCTATATTTCGTATTCATGAAGATGAGACCTTGCTGACGCGTCCGTTATCAAATCACAGAGACCATACGGAAATACGATGACATACCTCCGTCCTTCTCCGCAGTTTCCAAGGTCTCCTTCAACGGCGTCGTGGTGAATCTCCTTCAAGTTCGGGGCCTGGACGAATGCGAGCCTCTATTTGAATGATGGGGAGATCAGAGCACTCGCTGACTGTGGGAGAATAGAGAAGGTTAGGCCATCTTGGCGACGGCAGGCTGGAATACGGGTTATACTTTATGGACGCATTGATCCCGGGCTAAAGGATGGAAGGAAACATGTTTGTTAGAGAAGGAGAGAAGGGTGTGGTGCATTGTCAATATACGTGTGAATACAAACGTCTGAATGAGTGATCTTCTTGGTTGCATGTCAACGAGGGGTTGTCGTCAGAACAAGAAGTGAACTGATTCGACCTGAGGTCTGACCGCCGCGAATTCGAAGGGACGAGGTTCGGACAGGACCCCTGACAATTCCCTCATAGGCCTCTTTTGGCTGACTGGAAATCGGCCAATTTCGTCCGGACAAAAATCCGGATTTTGAGCTGATTTCGTCCGGATTTCAAACAGGGCTGGCCGCTCCGCGGCCATTTCATCCGGATTTCGCGAGAGACCTCAAAATCTTGAATATTCGTCCGGATTGGCCAATGAGGCCTCAAAATGCATCATCTTTCTCGGTTTTGCATGTAACGTACACATCTGATGGCTACCAATATACAGCTGAGAAAGTATCAGATCTAGAAGCCGCCGAAATGAACCTAAACACCAGTTCACGCCCAGTACTGACATGAAGCGCGAATTCTGTGAGACGTATTGAGACAGACATGATTTGCTGCGTAGTAGATATCTTCTCGTATTCGTGATCATACAGCGAGAAGTCTATGATATACACGGAGTGCTATCGGTTGGCCATCCACCTATATGACATCCGAGTCGGACGTACTAATCCTCGCTGTCTGCATTCCCCGCACGTTTGGCAGCTTGCCGCCGCCCTTTAACGAGCTCCTTCACGGCCTCCAACACCTGCAACCGTACTGAAGACTTGTTGTACTCGAGGAACGTTCGTAGAATGGCTGAGTCCACGATGAGAGTTTTTCTATCCCGACTGAGTTCTGCTGTCCCAGCAAGCCGGCGAAGGATGCAATCTACCGAGAGATGAGCGAATGCGGATGTTCTGACTTGCGCGTGCTTGTCAATATCACTACGAAACCGATTCTCGTAGGAGTATTCGAAAAGCTGCACTACCACGTATGATGCAAGGCCAAGGTTCGTGATACTTTTAGTCCATCCGTGCGTAACGGACTTTCCTCCAGAGCCGACATACTGTGTGACAACTAATAGATTTTTGATTAGTCTCGTCTGCTAGAGTTAAAGTCCAATTATTAGATATTCACCTTTTCCGATGAATAAATCATTCTTCACAGCAACCAAGCAGAGACTGCCGCGCTGTAGTTCGTCGTGGCCAGGTTGATTAATCGCATTTCCAACAAGGCCGGTGGACAGAGTGTCGAGATGAGGGAGCCTATGTTTTTCGTATACACGCGCCCGTCGTTGTATCACCTATAATTTTCGATATGAAGTCTCTTTCTGAACCAGCAGACGAAAGATCGAAACTACTACTCACTGCAACAGCACGCTGTCCACTCGCTAGTGCTGCGTTGGCAGAGTTCCCAGTCAGCGGCGTAGCCTTCCAATGTGCCTGTCGCGTGAGTCCAGAAGTAGGGCCTCTGTCGGAAAGCGCATAGCGTCGAGAGATTTCATCGAGCTTGGTTTTCAGCTCCTGTCTTGCGGACGGCTTCTTGGGCTTCGAGCCAGATGTGGTCATTGCCGGCAAGTCCGCGATATCTTCTGCCCCTGACTTGGAAGATTTGGCACGTACTGATTTGGCCGCATATGTAGTCTGGTGAGAAAGGCGCAGTGCAATGAGAGGTGAGAAGTCTGTTGAGTTCGGGATGTGGAGCGGCCTGTCAAAAGGTCTGATAGGCTCTGGCGCAATATTCAGCTGCGGAAGGTGTGAAGCAGCAAGGCGAAATTGGTCGATCATTTTGCGATCCTCCGCCTCGAAGCGTTCCAGCTGCTCGTCACTCACGCTGTCCTGGATCTCTTGCCTGAGACGGTAAGGTCAAAAGTTAGTTAACGGATGTATACTCCGATCAAAACAGTAGACTTACATGCGGGCTGTGTCACTTAAGGTGAGCATTACCGCTGCACATGCCAACTGCTCGACACGGTTGTCATCTTTCATCTTGCGACCAGACGCTGCCAACCCGCTGTTGATTGTGTTTCGAAGGTCGTCCTCCGAGACTTCATCATCCAGTGGTAGATTATCCTTGTAGTCTTCTGATGCGCTGTCGGTGTCCTGGACATTGAGACTGAAGTCGAACGGGTCATCCGACGCTGAGAACTCTGTTGCTGATGAGGTATGGGCTGGATCATGGCCGTCCTGCCACCATGAGGATATACTAGGCAGAGCCATGGCACTAATGCTGGCACTACTAGTCGTAAGTACGTGTCGGGCAGATACTCCTAAGACATCCCAAAGCGACTCCTGTTCATCGAAAGCGACAGAATTCAGTACGTTAATACGCTCATTGGAGGGAAATTGCAACAGCGCGGCAGCATCAACTTCACCACTGAAGTATATATGCGAGTATCCAGACGCTCTCGCTTTTGCGTCACTAGAAAGCCCCAGATGAATGATGCCCCGCAGGAGAACATGAAGCTTCGGAACCGAGTATAAGAAGTCAAGGTAGGTGAAGTCCTTGACTAATTTGCGACATTCACCGAAAACGTGCTCGCAAGTCTCAGTCGAATGCAACCACGGGAGCAAGGGGCTAGAGTGGTCGTCTGGGAAGTCGCGATACACGAGGACAAGACTAATGATGCCAAAGACGAGGCGTTCGACGATATCGATGGCCTGGCGGGAGATGCAATAGCGCGCTTCAGGATATCCTATAAAGGCGAGATAAGCACGCCAGGTGTCGAGGAAGTGGTATGCACGGAGGGCCATTGTAAGGCGTTCTTCGTGGTTTATGTGTCGATTTTGATAGGCGTCGATGAGATCCCCAAAAACGAATAGATATACAATGAGACCAACACATTCCGGATGTTGTTCTGCGAGAAATTGAACTGCGGATGCGGAAAATGTGCGAATAGCGGCGTTGTCGTCCTGTCGATCGACTTTCTCAAAGTCACGATGGTAGCATGGCCCTGGGACGGCATCAAACGCGAGCTTGCGAGCATCTTCGTATGTTGCCACATCGTTTCCGAGATTCAGCACTCGAGCACCGGACATAAGGTTGTTGCGAAGAGTTTTCCTTCCGTGGTTCGAGTCTTGTATCATAACGATGGGCTTTGCGTCGACAAGAGCGATCTTGATGACAATGTCCTTACAGCCGGACACAGGATGTGGGAGGGTGTATGTACGATGTTGAGGTGCGAGTTCGACGAGACTATTCTGCACTCCTCGTTCGGTATCTGTTCCATCGCAAGAATAAGAAACGACATTAAGATTATGTCGTCGACAGCCATGAATAATAAAGTTGCTCATTTCGGTAAGCTCCGGTACTTTCAGGTCGTCAGGGATTGCTTTGGCTGCAAGAATGATCGGAGGCAACTTGGGGACACCGACCATGTGCAAGCACCAAAGCCGAAGCTTTCGAGTTGCAGGTTACAAGAGTTCAATTTAGTACTAGTAACGTAAAACAACATAAGTCAAGAGGCTCACTTTCGAAGCTTTTTGAACGTCCAACTCTTGTAGAGCCTTCTCAAGCTCTTCCGGGCTTGCAACAATACGTGGCTCACCCACTCCGCCAATGAGAATGTGATTCTTAGTCTCCGAGTCCCAGCAAGTGCGAAGCGCTGCATGAAGCTTTGTATCATCACAGCTTAAAGCGAGTGGGCCATTGTACTTCAGTTTCAGCAGGTATTCTGCTGCACGAACGAACACGCCTTCAACAAGACCAATGGGGAAGCGTGGTACACTTGATTGCACTCGCCTACGTTTGATTCAGAAAAGCATGACCAACTTAAGAGGTTAAATAACATACTTGATAGACCGCTCGTTTGGCAACACACCGAGTGTTTGCTTGATGATACGGTAAAGCTGCGGGCTGATAAGAAGAGCGACGTTCGCAAACTCTAGGAGAGCAGGGCCGTAGGTGAAATTCTGCTTTCCTTTGCCTCGGTCCTCTCGTTTCCTTAGCTCCAGTAAGGCCGTGAATATATCTTTGAGTACATCCGTATCAGGTCCCAGGCTTCCGTTCATGAGAGCGACTGCAAGCTGTGCGAACTCAGAGTTTTTCTATGAAGTATAGTGAGAAAGAGATGTCAAGACTAGCACAAACATTCACAGACGAACCTTCGATTTACCTCCCACAAGGATATCCTCCAGACCACGGTACTTGGCAAAGATCGCAACCACTGCCTCGCCAAGATGCTGTTTATTAGCAAACTTGCGATTTTCAGGCTCAGGCACGGGACGTCGAATGGCTGATCTGAAGTAAGAGTCCTTGGAGAGCTTACTACATTCTGCACAAAGCTGGAGCGAAGACCTCTGTTGTTCATCGAGCAAAGAACTCGACGAGAGATCAAGTGTGGCTGGCACGCGAACCTTCTTTAAACATTGCGTAGAGAAGACGGCACTCAACGCACGGTCAACATGCCACGTCTTTCCATGTCGATGCACCCGGTCTACTTCGCGTCTCTTCTCGTCATCCAGAGCACTGTATTTAACACCAAAGAGCTCTTCAGCAATCTTCGGTTTCGCGCGAGCACCACCTGTCCCATCGGTCGCGCGCGAGAGATACTGAGTAATAAAAGAATCAACAACCTCAGTCACGCCAGCACAGGGAACAGAGCGATATTTGATTTCTGGGGATCGTGAGCGAGAACGAACTCTAGGTCGACTCGAGGGAGTGGTGGTTAAGGGAGAATCAGAACCGACTTTGCGCCGCACCCAACCTTGCTGCGCGGCAATGAAATCCAAAGTATGGGCGCTCCCAGAGGCAGTTGTGGGTTGTGCGGTTGACCTGCCACGAGTTCCTTTTGGTTTGCCAGAACACTGTAGGTACTGTATAAATCATACCATAGCGGATGAAGGTGTGACGCGTGACAAAAAGTTTCATTGCGGATGAGCGGACGAGCGACGGATGAGCTGTGACGGATCAATGTTAGCGGACGATGTCGCGACAATGTGACATGGAGTGACGGAGGCGGGATGTCACGATTCACCAGCCAATAGCGTATCGGAATCATGTATCAGTAATTTTAGCCTCTGAAGACAATACTACGTGTTTGCCCAACACACTTGCAGTTGCCCGCATAGTGAGCATGGCTGGAGCAGCCATAGATCTTACTCATGACGACCCAAAGCCCGACACCGCACTCACTGTTCCTGCTACAATCCAATCCGTCGCTTTACCTCCTGCATGGATTACGAGTTTGCTGAGATACGAGCAGCTTCCGCACGTCTCAGCCGCACATCTTGACTCATCCCTGGAAATCGAAGAATGGTTCTCTCATCTTCCGCCCAGTGCAGACACTGGACTCGCTACACTGGCAAGTGTCCCGCTGCCGTCACTTGAAGTCATCACGAAGCTTGCGAAGGCAATTGAAGAGTCCAAGCTCACCTCATTACAATCCATCATCCCACACCATCTAAACCCTCTGCATCATACTATCCCTGGCCGATTTCCGCTCTGGATCATTACATTCTGGCAGAGAGCCTTCGAAGCAAGAGAGCATCGCCGTGATTGGGCGGCAGCCGCTCAGTGGGTCGAAAAGCATGCCTGCGGTACATCAGAGGGCCGAGGCTTACAGAAGCGTGTGCTCAGTATGTTTGCTGAGCTACGCTGGGAAGACTCTGTGTCAGGTGCAACGAGTGGTCGCTTTGTCAGGGATCTGTCGCGATTCCTAGGCAGCCGACCTTTACCTGGAGAGCAGATCCGTCAGCTGTTAGAGCTGCTACGCATAAAGCAATCCCTTTCCGGAACGATATCGTCAGAAGCCATCTTGGATGTAGAGTTTGTTGAGGCTTTGGACACCGCACGGAGCGCAGATCCGAAGACCATTGACAGTGACAAACGTCTCAAGACACTTCGTCGCATCGAGGCAGACATCATCGCTGGCTATAAAACGGTCGTTGGTGGCATCATATTCATTAATGAGAACCATTGGACATTCTTCGTACTTGATTTGAAAGCACGCACCCTGGGTTACGGAGACTCCTTCGGCGGGAAGATGCCTGCTCATATCAGGGCAGTGTTCACTTGGTGGCTTGACAGGTTGGCTGGACTCGGGGCAGTACCTAAAGAAGACGGAGGAGGAGAGTGGCCTATTCAGACACTTCCGGTGACACAGCAGAAGCCAGGGGACATCTGGTCCTGTGGAATACTTGCTGTTAACGGTCTTGAGCAAGCTCTACTCCGCCACCCGCTGGTACAACCTGATCAGGAGAGCATTGCTCACCTGCGGATGCGATATTTCCTGGAGATCTGTCAGATACATCTCGACAACGTGAGTACCAGCAATTCGAAGTCATGACATTTTGTATTGATCACCTATCCCGTAGCGCGTTGAATCGTTGCAGTCTGCATTCCGATCTGCATCGTTTGCTGATAAAGCCGTAGGCGCGAAGTTCACGTTCGTGTCCCCTGTCAAGCGTTCATCCTATGCGCTAGCTTCAAGTAGCAGTCGACGTACACCGGAGATTTCCATACCTGTTGTGTCTGCGCCTTCAAAGCATACGTCACCTTCGACCACTGCTAAGGGGAAACGAATCCGTATGACTGATTCCGATGATGAGGCGATAGCACTGGCAGCAGAATTCGACGCCGATAGTGCACTCCCCACATTCAAGCGTGCGCGTTCTGGAGCATACCACTCCGACGCATTCTCTTCCTCCAGTCGTGCTGGCTCAGACTTGGATGAAGACGACATCTCAGATGATTCGGAAACTTACACTCACCATAATGAGTCTAGTGCACAGGTCGAAGACTTGAGTACTAGGAAGAAGACGGCTGGGCCTATTACCGACTTCTTTCCCAAACTATCGAAAGAAGAAAGAGAAGTACAGGAAGCACGAGAGTGGGCTGCCGTGGCAGAGCGCCGAGAGAAGCGTCTTGAGGCGGAGGAAGTGGACAGGCAGAGGGTGGCAGACAAGAAGCGAGAAAAGAATCGCAACCGCCAGCAGAAGCATCGCGCTGCAAAACGAAAGGAGAGAGAGTCAGAGGGTATTCCAGTGAAGGGCCGGTCGGTAAAGGTACGTTACCATCTGCAGCGGATCACCGTCATACGCCATACTAATTCCCATGACTCTAGACACGAAAGCTGAAAGCCTTCGATGATATCGGGACATCACAGAATGAGTCCACATCGACTGTAGCTGACGATTCACGTCCCTATCGCCAGCTGAAGAACTCGTTACTGAAGACTCAGAGTGGAAAGCGAGGTCGCCCTAAAAGCGAGAAGACACTTACCAAGAACAATACTGCAAGTCGCGTAAACTGGCAGCAGCCTGCGTTATGGAAACAGATTCTTGATGCATGCGACTACGTGGGAAGACCCTGGGAGCCTACCAAGATTCGAGATCGCCTTCGCGCTGTCAACCCCCGCAGCTTTGCCCAGTTTCAGGCACAGCGCATATCGGACTGGCGCGACAAGAACTTCCCTGACAAGCTTGTATGGACTGAAAGTGTGCAGCGACGAGCAGCAGATGGAAATCTCGCAAGAGGGAACGTTACTAGGCAAGGAATTTTGGTTAGTTTATCTATTCTTCTACGTGGAGGAGACACTCACTTAGATGTTCCCAGGCTGCGCATCCACAAGTCGCCACCGCAATCAAGGATCTGCTGAAGTCTCTGCGGTCGGCATCTGTCAAGCTTGACCTTGTTACCGTTCGTGGTCTCATGATCGGGATCATCACGCACCACGCCCCCGAGCTCTTCGAAACACCTGTACACGGAAATCAACGCTTCGTTTGTTCTGAAGCTTTCGTTCGTCGTTTCCTCAAGCGGAATCTTGGCTGGTCACTTCGTCGAGCTACTCGTGCGGGACAGAAGGTTCCGTCAGACGCAGATGAGCTGATACGGCGGCTGTCTTTGCGCATGGCAGCTGCTATTCGTGACGAAGACATCACTGCTCCGTTCATTGTTAATACCGATCAAACACAAGTCGTTTACTCCACTGACGGGAAATTCACTTACGACATTGCAGGAGCGAAGCAAGTCCAGGTCGAGGGAAAGGAAGAGAAGCGAGCGTTTACTCTTGTCGTAGGGGTTTCGATGAGTGGGGAAGCCCTCCCATTCCAGGCCGTCTATCATGGTGCAGCAAAACGTTCACTCCCTTCCTCAAATGCGAACATGACAGATCGCGCGACGGAGCTCGGCTTCAAGTTTGAATTGTCCCACTCGAAGACGTATTGGTCAACTCAACAAACGATGCGCAGCTATGTTACCGACATTCTCGCGCCATACTTTACCAAACAGAAGGACCTCTTCGAGCGACCTGATCAGAAGTGCCTGTGGCTTATCGATATTTGGTCAGTCCATCGCTCGCGCGAGTTCCGGGAGTGGATGCAGAAGACGCACCCGTGGATCCTCATCAACTATGTTCCCGGAGGTTGTACCGGTCTTGCCCAACCCTGCGACGTCGGAATCCAGCGCCCTCTCAAACACGCCATAAAACGATCAGCACATAAACATGTTGTCGAAGAAACGATGGAGAAGCTTCGCGAGGGCATACCTGCACCAGACATCAAACTCGACAAGTCGATCGGCGTGCTGCGTGACCGATCCGTTGAGTGGATGGTACGAGGCTACGAGGCCATTAATGACAAGGAATTTATAACAAAGGTACGCACAGAATATGTTCAAGCTGAGTATCCACGAAAGTTAACTTACGTTTTCCGAATAGGTTTGGGAGAAATGCACGGCCGGAACGTTCAACCTGTCGTACAAGAGCCTTTCAAGCCCCGCTATGCGCCAGGAGCTTAACAGGATCGCCCGGACGGCATTCTACACGGAAATTACAGCAGGACGTAGTCAAGACGCCCCTACACCTGTTGACGAACCTGTTGAAGATCAGGTTCCGTGCGAAGACGACGAGACCCGTGACGATGTCAGTATCCCGGTACAGAAGGTGAAGAAGAGAGCCGTGAAAGTTTCCCGCCGGAAGCGCAAGCCTGCAGTGCCGGTGCTTTCTGATAGTGATAACGACTCTGGAGTAGAGGGATACGAGGGTATAGCATTGGTGAATGGAGAAGTGAAGTCGGTTGCGCCACTCCGTAAGTCTGGTCGTGCACGAACCTTGAACAGTCGGTTCGGTGACCCGAACTGGATGGACAATAATGTTTCGACCTCGGAGGACGAATCGGAATGATGGATGTGATTATATATGGAATGTACTAGATTACAACTGCTATATAGAGTTCATTCAAGTGCGCAAAGAGCCTCAAAACACTGCGATCATGTTTTGAATGTCACAACCGGACACAATCCTTGTGACGTGTGACATTAGGACAATAGCGGACAGGATAGAATACGCGTTACGCGTGACCATCCGCTGTGGTATGATTTATACAGTAACTTCAAGTTCGAGTTGACAACAATGAAGCTTCAAGTTGACGTATGACTTGCGCACGACAGGTCCATCGCCATTACCAGTCTATAAAATAGCAGTGTTAGCCGACTTAACCAAGTTACTTACTGTACTCCGATACTTGGCTACGATACGTAGGACAGGGACGATGACCAAGGAACGCGTGAAGAGAACACGGTAAACACGATCACGTGCGCGCCTCCCCTCATTTGGGAGACGCCATTCGCGGCCTCTTTCACGGCCACCGCCACTTCCTCGTCCTCGTCCTTCAACAAACTCTAACCTCTACCATTACAGATTTGCTTACATCCTTCAAATTCAATGCGACGATGACAAACGAGCACCTCTTCCCCGACGTGTTCTACTACCTCTCCCAGTCTTTATCCCCACAACGCCGTTCCCAGCTCTCGCGCGTCCTCGACATAAACGGCGCAGTCCCCGTATCCCTCACCGACTCCCGTCTCACCCATTATATATCTAATACGCCTCCAACCTCAGACTCATTGGAACCCCTCCCACCCTCCTCCCAACACATCCACCTCGTCACCCCCCTCTGGGTCGAACGCACCCTCATCCTCGCAACCCCCCAAGACCCAGCCTTCTACTCCCCTGACCCCAGCATGCTCTTCTCCGGGATAGTAGCCACCTCCTGCGCCCTCTCCTCCTCCGACAACGACGTCCTCTCCGCCGGTATCACCTCCCTCGGCGGCCAATGGCGCACCGCACTCACCAAAGACGTCACGCATGTCTTTGCGCTCAGTAGTGGGGGCGCGAAGTATGAGACTGCGATGCATTTTAGGGAGGGCACGGGGATGAAGGTCGTACTGCCGCATTGGTTTGATGATGTTGTGAGGTTGGGTGTGAGGGGGTTGGATACGGGGATGTATGAGTGGCCTGAGCCGGGGTTGTTTAAGGCTTTTGGCGTCGACGGCCTTAACGATGGGAAGTCCGTACGTAAGACAAAACCTCTCTCGGAGGAGAAGAAAGCGTTGTACGACACCGCCCTAGGGGACCCAGCATCAGGCGACTTACCACCCGTCTCCCCCATCTCTACATCCACGTCTACGAACGCACTATGGAAAGACAAAAAGATAGTCCTCGGCTCCTCCCTGCAGCTCAACCCCAGCCAACGCAAAGCCCACAAAGCCGACATCGAGCGCGAAGGCGGGCAAGTGCTCGAATTCGCCTCCGACTCGGTGGAGGAAGAGTTGGAAGTGATTGGGGAGGCGGATGTGTATGTTACGCGGTATAGGAGTGGGCGGGGGTTCGTCAAGGTACGTCTTGTCTTATCTGTATCCTCTATCCTCTATTCTCTATTCTATCTATCGACGTCGGTTGTGCTAATGCTGGTGGTGCGTGTAGGCATACAGACTAAACAAAACGATAGGCACACTCCCGTGGTTATGGTACGTACGTGCTACGGGGACGTTGACGAGGCCCGTGGACCAGCTGTTGCATTATCCCATACCGAAACGACCTATAGAAGGGTTTGGCCGTCATGTACGTTCTCTCCCTGCCCTCTCTCCCTCTCTCCACCACTCCTCTGCTATCACTCTCCCTTTATTACCAATTCTGTACTAACGCTCTATGATGATGACGCTAACACTCACGCGGTGATAATGCAGATAATAACAGTAACGAACTACACAGGCAAAGACCGCGAGTACATCAAGAAGCTCATCACGACCATGGGGGCCGAGTTTACGGCGAGCATGAGCGGGAAGAATACGGTTGTTGTTGCTGCTTTGTGCGTTTCCCTTCCTCTTTCTCCCTCCCCTTCCCCTTTCTCCTTACCTCTTCTCCCAACCTCCCCACCATCTCCCTCTTCCCACCTACACCCCTCCTTCGAGAAAGAGAAAAAGCTGACTGTGGTTGATACAGCCAATCAGGAACAAAAACAACAAAAGCCACCTCATGGCACATCCCCCTCGTCAACCACCTCTGGCTCGAAGACTGTTTCCTCCACTGGAGGGACCTCGATCCCGCAAGTTCGGAGCGGTATGTGGTGTTCCCGCCGGCGGTGGATTTTGGGGGTGTTGTTGCCGAAGAACGTGGATTGGGTGTGGTTGGTGGCACTGGAAAAGAGGGACATAAGGTGTATGAGGAGTGGGAGTTGGAGCGGATGGAACGTGAGGACAACGACCTCCTCGAGCAACAACAATACGAAGAGATCGAGAAGCCGAGGAGGGGGATTCTGAAGAACGCGAGTAGGAGCGTCGAGGAAGTCGAGCACGTCGCTTCGTCTTCCTTCCGCGCTGGGTACTCTCAGTCGCGGGATCTGGAAAGGGAGAGGGAAGGAGGGATGGGTGTAGGGGAGGTGAGTTTGGGAGGGTACCAGGATATCGACGTTCAGTTGGATGGGGATGGGCGGTTGGGGTTGTCTCAGTCCTTCTCCCAATCTCACTCTCAATCCCAATCCCAATCCCGTTCCGAGGATCACATGGACGTCTCGGTAGAGGAAGGAGACAAGGGGGAGGAGGGGAAAGGGGAGGGGCCGGTGACGCCTGTGAAGAGGGGGCGGGGGAGGCCGAGGAAGAATAGTACGGGTGGGAGTAGTGTGGGTGGGGGTAGTAGGGGTGGGAGTAGGGGTGCTAGTGGGGGAAGGGGTGGGACGCCTGCTAGGAGGAGTGGGACGCCTGTTAGGAGGGCATCTACACCCGCGAGGAGGAGCTCGACGCCCGCACGGAAGGTACGTCCAGAACTCTCCTCATCTCACCTCTCCAACGAATGAATTGCTTGCTAATTACGGCTGTTGATATTTATCAGCCCGGCCGTCCACCCTCCTCAAGCAAATCGAACGAAGCCAAGCAGAACGATAACGACAAGTCAGACGGAGACGGAGAAGGGCAGCTGCTGTCTGCGTCTGCGAAGACACCTGCGTCGGCGTCGAAGAAGGGAAGCGTGATTAAGACGTACCGCGCGAGGTCTAGGAGTCAGAGTCGGTCGCGCGGGGCTACTCCTGGGACGGGGAGGAAGGGGAAGGGGATGGCGATTCAGTCTAGTGATGAGGAGGAGGACGACGAGGAGAATGTGACGGCAAGGAAAACACCCGCAAAGACACCCGCGAAGACCCCAGCAAAGACGTACGCGAGACGTAAAGTGCCGACTGTACCCACCGACACCGAAGCTGAGGCCAGTGAAGCTGAGCGGGGACGGAAACGTGGCAGAGGGAGACCGCGGAAGGTTAAGGCTCCTCCTACCGCTACTGACGACGAAACAGGAGAAGAAGGGGAAACAGCGAAGGGAGGGAAGGGAGGTGTCGGTTGTGTTGCCTACGTTGAAGCAGGTTAGGAGTGCGTCGCGGTCTCGGTCGATGGTTGGGGCGAGGGTTAGTGGTGCTGGAGAGGAGATGGATGTTGGTGAAGATGAGGAGGACAAGCATGAGAAGGAGAAGACGAGTAAGGAGAAGAATCAGAAGACGAGCAAGGAGGAGAAGGAGAAGGAGCCTGCGAGCGCACCCAAAAAGCGCGGTCGACCGAGGAAGAAGCCGCTTGCCAGTGAGGAGCCTGCTGTTGTGAAGCCTGCTGTATCTGCATCTGAGCCAGAGGACAAGCCAAAGTCGAAGGAGAAGGAGAAGGAGAAGGCGAAAGTTGAAGTTATGCCGCCTCCGCCTCCTGTGACGGCTAAGGGCAAGTCTAAGGCACAAGAAAAGGAGAAAGAGACGAAGACGAAGAAGGTGGCACCTCGCAAGTCCATACCTACCGCTCAAGAAACACCCGAACCACAAGGTCAAGCTGGACCGTCTCACGAGCACGAGGAGACACCACTGACAGCACGAACGTCTAGCAAAAGGAGCGCAGCCACAAAGGCGACTCGGAGGCTGCACGACGAGGTCATGCCTGATCTTGTGAACTTTCAGAGGGAGCTGAAGAGCGGGAGTGTCAAGGCTGCTGTCGACGTTACAGTTACGCCTCAACGGGGGTCTGTTGATCGGGAGAAGGGTGGGAAGAAGAGGGGTGGGGAGGAGGAGGAGGGGGATGGGGAGAAGGAGGAAAGGGAGAAGAAGAGGTTGAAGGGGGAGGGCGGGGGTGTCGTTAAGAAGGGGAGGAAGTCGGAGGGGTCGCCTGCTAAAGCCACGTACGTCTCGCAACTCCCCATCCACCATCCTTCCACATACTCACACCTTTCTAGCTCCCCAACCGACCCAACCTCAAACCCAGTAGTAATGACAACCCAAGTAACCCTCTCCGACGACCTCACCAAAGCCTTCACCAAGCTGGGCGGCCGATTCACCACCAAACCCGCCGAGTGCACGCACCTCGTGGCGCGCAGTATCGTCAGGACTGAGAAGTTTTTGTGTGCGATGGCGGTGGCGGAGTATGTGGTTGGGGTGGGGTGGGTGGAGATGTGTGTTGAGAGGGGGAGGATTTTGCGTGCGTGTCTCTCTTTTCTTCTTTCTCTCCTATTACCACAAATTTAGAAGCGACTGACGTCGTTGGATGGACAGCGGCAGACCCCTACACCCTAAAAGACCCCACCTCCGAAGCAAAATTCGCATTCAAACTCACCGACGCCCTCCGCCGCCGTCGCAATGGAAAACTCTTCGAGGGGGTGACGTTCTACGTCACGCCCAAAGTACCCGTCGACCCGAAGTTGATGAGGAATGTTATTGTTAGTGGGGGTGGGGTGGTGCGTGTCTTCTCCTTGCTCTCTTCTTCTTTCCTCTCTTCCCCTTCCTCTCTATTTGAACCTCGAACTTTGAACTGAGAGCTGACGACCCGTTCGTAGTTCTCAACCCAAACACCAACCCTGCGCATCCTCAAACCCTCCACCACCTCTCACACCTCCTCCTCTTCCACTCACCCCTCCCCCAAACGAGTAATAATCTCCTCCCCAGCAGACATAGCCATCTGGCGTCCGCTCGCCGAAGCCGGTGTGCCGATCTACAGCCAGGAGGTGGTGCTCACTGGGATGTTAAGGCAGGAGGTTGATTGGGTGGGGGAGGGGGGAGGGTTGGGGAGAGTTTGGGGCTTGGGCCGGGTGTGTAGTGGGTGGGTTAAGAGAAGGAGGGGAGAGTGGGCTTTAATGCGTTAATGAGCCAAGGGGAATTTAATGGAAGAGCGGTGTAGGAGGTTTGGTTTAGTGATAATGGCACGGGCAGAGCGAGAGTTGTAGTATATCTGGATTCATCTTATTTCACGTCTATTTCTAATTTGCTCGTACAAGTCGATGTATCACTAACACTAGCACTAGTACTGCTGCATGGTAAGTATTGTCGTACTCACTATACAAGGTATACGTACTTGCTCGACCTCCACGGTTCGATTTTCGTCGAACTGAACGTCTCGGACGTCGACTCGAACGTCGACTCGGACGTCCGCGGACATTAGTTGATGCCCTCACTTTCATTTCTTAGCGCTAAGCACTTCTTCTACTTGCTCGTCACCAGCATCTCTGAGTCTCCGAGTCAAGTACTGAAGTACTCACCGGACGACGTGGACGGCGACGCAGAGAAAAAGGCTCGCTCTAAAGTAGACTGCGAGCTCCTCTGGTTTCGTCTCGTCTAGTCTACTCGTCACTAAATACTTCGACCTCCAGTTGCTCGACGCCGACCCAGACACTCGCTTTACAGTAACCTGCGAGCTCTCCGTAACTCGACATGCCTCCCCTTTCCGGGCTCAGCCTCCGTCGAGCAGTGACGATCCAGAGCACTGGGATCCGGAGATGTACTTCGACACGTCGAATACGGTCATTCGCGTCGACCTCGTCGACCAGTTCAGCCTCGGAGACAGGCAAGGACGTCGTGGATGAGGTAAAGAAAGAGGACGAAGACGACGTGAAACTATACATCCTACCGCTCGACCCTACATCCCCTTCAGCCTCTCCCTCTCCAACCTCCCCTTCTCCCTCCTCCTCTTCTCCCACACAGTCAAACCAGAACTCACAACAAGACACACGAACCCTCCTCGCCACACTCCCCCTAGGCCTCACACAAAAGACTCAAAAGGGCGAGAAGGCTGCGAAGGTTGGGAGTGTGAGGGTCGTTTATGGTGGGGGGAGCGTGACTGCGATATCGTCGTTGGGGCCTGGTTGGTGTAAACCTCCATCCCTGACTGCAAGTAAGAAGAAGCAGGTAGAGAAGGAGGAGAAGGAGGGGAAGGAAGAGGAGAAGGGGAACACGAGTAAGGAGGAGGAGAAGGGGAATGGGAATAGGAAGGAGAATGCGAAAAGAGAAGAGCACGAAAACGCAAAGAGAGAGCTAGTACGCACAGCCGTCGGGAGCGCCGTCCAAGCTCTCAAAGCCCTCGGGGAGAACGTCCAAGGGAGACGCGTCAGTGTTGACTTGTCCCACCTCCGCGCTGGCTCAGGCGAGGAAGGGGGAGGGGATGGGGATGGGTGGTATGCGAAGGAGGCGGCTGTAGGCGCACATTTGGCGGGGTATAAGTTTAGCTTGAAGACTACCGACGCGAAGAAGGGGAAGAAGGGGTTTACGTTTGCGTTTGAGGTATCTGGGGCTGATGGCAAGGAGGGAGAGGGAAAGGAGGGAGAGGCAGAGGGACAGGAGAAGGAGGAGAAGGAGGGATGGAAGGAAGGAGAGGTGTACGCTGAGGCGCAGAACCTCGCGCGGACGTTGATGGAATTGCCGGGCAACATGCTTACGCCTACGTTGTTTGCTGAGAGGGTGCAGAGGGAGTTTGGGGGTTTGGAGGGTGTGGAGGTTGTTGTTAGGGATGCTGGTGAGTGGTTTTGCTATTATTTAGCAAGGAGAAATATTAATGGAGGTTTGTTGGGTGGCTAGAGTGGGCGGAGGAGCAGGGGATGAGGAGTTTTCTGTCTGTGACGAGGGGCAGCGCGCAGCCTCCCAAGTTTGTCGAGATGTGCGTTCTCTCTCCCTTGACTTGTATGTGTGGATGCTGATTTTGAATTGAATAGACACTACCGCGGTGCAGAGGACAAGGACGCGGCGCCGCTTGTGTTTGTGGGCAAGGGCGTGACGTTCGACTCTGGCGGGATCAGCTTGAAGCCCGGTGCAGGTATGAAGCTTATGCGAGGCGACATGGGCGGCGCAGCGACGGTCGTCTCCGCCTTACTCGCCATCGCCAAACTCAATCTCCCGTACGCATCACATCCATCTCCCACTCAATTCAATCATCTTTAATTAAACTGAACTCTATATTCAGAATCAACGTGAGCGTGGTGACGCCGCTGACAGAGAACATGCCAGGGCCCGCAGCGACCAAGCCTGGTGACATCATCCACGCCATGAACGGGCTGTCCATCGAAGTCGACAACACAGACGCAGAAGGCCGGCTCGTCCTCGCCGACGCGCTCTACTACGCCACGTCCCGCTTCCACCCACACACAATCATCGACGTCGCCACTCTCACAGGCGCAATGGACATTGCCCTCGGGTCCGTCTACTCGGGCGTCTTCACGAACTCTAATACGCTATGGGAGGAACTGGACAATGCCGGAAGGAGGGAGGGCGATTGGGTGTGGCGGATGCCGTTGAGCGAGGGGTATAAGTGGCAGATTGGGGGCTCGAATGCGGATTTGTGTAATGTTGGGGGTAGGTCGGCAGGTGCTTGTACGGCGGCGTTGTTTTTGAAGGCGTTTGTCCCTGGCCTTGAGGGTGAGGAGCCGAAGGAGGGGGAGCAGGAGGGGAGGGTTAGGTGGGCGCATGTGGATATGGCGGGCACTATGGAGGCTACTAGGAAGGGGGCGTATCAGGAGGCGGGTATGACGGGCCGTCCAACTAGGTGAGTTGTGTGTTTTATCTCATGGATGTCGCTGACTTTTTGAGTAGGGCTTTGATTGCGCTTGCGCAGGGGTATGCGCGATCATAGGATATACTCACCAATGATTCTTGGTTAATACAAACACACGCTTTGTTTTCCTACACTCCAGATCTCCTTGCCTGCACCAAATGCACGACTGGTGAGCACACCAAACATGAGCTAACACCACTGACGTTCGCAGCCTCTACGCCTTGAGCAATGTGAACTTGTATAAGCGCAGCTTGCAAGGTACCCAATTTATCTACACTTCACCTACTCCCACTCCTACTTCGCTCCAACCCAACCAAAAGCCAACCAAGAGTCAACCTGATCGTCCGTGAACAAAGACGAAACCCTTGCTGTTCAACCCACACTGACCCGATACCGACACCAATTATTGTAAGAAACACAGCACCTCAGCCAGTCGTAATGGCCATCCGCTCGAAACGAACACTATAATAGCGCATCTCGACGTCGAAGCGTAAAATAGTGATTTATGGTATACTTATACATACGATGATCAAGTCGTCGAGACCGAAGACCCAGGATGACTGCTCAAGGCCTCAAGGCCTCACCACCGGGATACAGTCACAAAAGATGCATGTACTAGTACTGTTAGTTCTAGGGAATCAGCCGTCAATCTTTGTAGCTATGAATTGCAATCGAAGAGGAGCAGTGCACTCGAGGGCGTTAGTGTTAGTTTTCCATAGTCCAAAAATTCAATCGAGATTCAGAACGAGCGTATAGAAAGGAGATAGGGGAAGACGAGGATACGAGGCCTCGTAAGTTCGCATCATGTGATCATGAGAGTACAATCCATCCCTGGATCTCTTCCTCTGGGTCGCCCACAGTTTCGCTGTGCGACCTGGAAGGGAAAGAAGAGTCCCTCTCTCCCTCTTCTGTGTGAGCCAGGGACTGCTCCTGCTGCTGCTGGACGTCGTCCTCTGAGTGTTCGACTCTCAGTGAGGAGGTGGTGGCGGGGGTGTCGAGAGGGGCGGCCCCGCTCTGGTTCGGAGTATCGAGGGGGCCAATCTCGCTCTGGTCAAGGAGACCATCTTCGATGGGACACTGCTGCTGGACACTGCCCTCCGAGTACATGGTGATACCGCCACCGACTACCAGTGAGGGTGCAGTGGCGGAAGTATTGTGGGGGATATCCTCGGTCTGGTTCGAAGTATCGAGGGGGACGACCGCGCCCTGGTCAGAGGTACTAAGGGAGACCGCTTTCTTGTCCTGACTTAACCAACTATTCTGCGCCAAACCTCCGTTCGAGTTCAATCCAGCGGCTTGACGCAAATCATCGTGCTGGGTGAAAGTGCCGTTTTCGAGACGGGCGACCGCGTTTTGGTCAAGGGTACCAAAGGAGACCGCTTGGCGATCCAAAGCACGCTCCTGACTTGACCCACTATTCTGCCCCAAACCTCCGTTCGAGTTCAATCCAGCGGCTTGACGCAAACCATCGTGCTGGGTGAAACCGCTGGTTTGACCTTGAACGTCAGTTACGTTCGAGCTTTGAGTCTGGTCTAATCCCGCGTCTCCGGTTCTTTGACTCAAGTCCAGGGGGGCCAAGAGTTCTACGAGCTCGCGCGCCTGGTGCTGCTGCTGCTGCTGGCTATCATCGCTGGAGACGAAGGCGAGCACGGTAAATAATGAACTCGCAAGATAAATGTATCTGCTACTTACTTGTCTGCGGGAGGCATCGTAGATTCTGCCTCCATAACGGAGGGAAGAGCCCTCATCGCATCCCAGTCACCCGGGTACATCACCTCTTGCAAAGTCTGCACGACCTCGTCCTCCTCGTCCTCGACGAGCTTGCCGTGGAATATTGCTACCATACGTAGAAGCTTCTCCTTTGGATTGCCGGTATAATTCTCGAACTCGATCTTCCACGACTTATCGGCAAGGTAATCGAGCATGAACGTGATGTCCCGGGTGTCGGTGCGTACTTTCGAGCGCGTTTTAGGGCGTGTAGACTGGTGCGTGTGGTACCAGCGGTTGAATTTGGTGAGGATGAGTATCGTTGGGTGGAGGATTCGTATGCCTTAAAACAGGGACATGAGCGCTCCGTTAGGTGTGCACGGTGGAGAAAGAGGGCTGAGATTACCTTCCTCGCTCACTTCATACACTGGACCAGCGACTTTAGGCAGGCCTAGTGTACCCGCCTTGAGAGTCTCAATGAGGACGTTATCTCTGTTCCTGCGCACGAGTTCTGCGTTGCGAAAGCGGGGATCGGGGCTCTACAGATCGGCCCCCGAGCCATGAGATGGCTATGAGTGGTATCGCAAAAATGCGGATACAAACCTGAACAAAGAATAGTTTGAAGCCGGCAGTCGCGAAATGTGCATTGGCCTCTTCGAGACGTCTGCGGATGGCCATTATATCTTGGTCTTCACCTAGCTGTATCAGGATGTCGATATCGTATAGTCCCACAGGTTAGTTAGACATATATGCTGGTATGAGGATTGTTATGGTACTCATCTCTGTCGGCCGCGAGCTGCCAAGAAGAGCCCAGGCGAATCCTCCAATGTACGCATGATTGCATCCAAGCTCGACCAACCTGTACCATACAGCAATGAAACACGCACATCACTATGTCAGATTCGATTGCTTACTGTTCTGAAAGTGACTTCGCTGCCTGACGTTGATGAGTATGCGAGGTTGTGATTGCGATGGTCGACGACATGGTGCAAGGCGTGACTCGAGATACTTCCAAATTCGGACGGTTTGTCATATAGCAGCTCAAAGCGCTTATCGT
Organism: Irpex lacteus; assembly: GCA_001986395.2. NCBI lineage: Eukaryota > Fungi > Basidiomycota > Agaricomycetes > Polyporales > Irpicaceae > Irpex > Irpex lacteus. Next base: position 168,383 of record MQVO02000038.1, on the reverse strand, counting down.
GGGTTATAGGGTTAGAGCCAACCACCATGTCTACGACCATCACAGCCACCTCTGTACTTCCAGAATCACTCCCTCCATGGCTTGCTCTGAATACTAAGACTGCAATAACAGAGGAGCCTATATTACATGATCCCTTTGACAACTTACCCTCTGATCTCGTCGAGGCGGCATTGGCGATGCTCTGCAAAGAGAGCATTCCGCTGATTGCTTGGGGCTCTCTGCTATACAGAAACATGAACGTGCCGAAAGTCCTCATAGTATGCTCACTTCAACTCTGTTTCATTGCTGCCGCTGAAGAATTCCACGCAGCACTTCCAGTTTCTCGTGCCAGATGAGCTACTGGACATCGCCTCACGCAAAGTATCAGCGATGCAACTACCCCTCACATTACCCCCATCCTTGCTTCTCAAGATACAGGGGGATTTGATACGCAAAGGCCGTCTTCATCGCCTCACTCGAGATACAGAGCCGGGGTCCGTGCAGTACCTCCATCTGCTCCCCCTGTCCTTCGCTGGCTTTGAGCCATCTGAATGGACTACGGATCGCCACCCGTCTTACACCGTCTTTGTCCCTCGACCTTCCGCAGCATACGCAGCTATTCTGCGAATAATGGCCTCCTACCCTCGCAAAGGCGCTGTCCGCTCGTCTCTTGAAGCCGAACTTGAGCTTCTTCTCGATTACCACCTTCTTGACCTGCAGCTAGGCTACATCGACCCAGACGATGATGAAGCAAGAACCGCGCTTGATGTAGATTCTCGAGTGGAGAAGGCGGTGTGTACCGTGCGTAATTGGGGCGCTGATGGTGAATGGCGAGACGGAGAGGAGTGGATGGGCGATGCGTTGATTGCTCTGCTAAGAAACTCTATAGGGTTAGAGTCAACCACCATGTCTACGACCATCACAGCCACCTCTATACTCCCAGAAGCATCTCCTCCATGGCTTACTCTGAATACGAAGACTGCAGTACCAGAGGAGCCTATATTACACGATCCCTTTGACAACTTACCCTCTGATCTCGTCGAGGCGGCATTGGCGATGCTCTGCAAAGAGAGCATTCCGCTGATTGCTTGGGGCTCTCTGCTATACAGAAACATGAACGTGCCGAAAGTCCTCATGGTATGCTCACTTCAACTCTAGTTCATTGCTAGTGCTGAAGAATTCTACATAGCACTTCCAGTTTCTCGTGCCAGATGAGCTACTGGACATCGCCTCACGCAAAGTATCAGCGATGCAACTACCCCTCACATCACCCCCATCCTTGCTTCTCAAGACTCAGGGGGATCTGATACGCAAAGGCCGTCTCCACCGCCTCACTCGCGACACAGAGCCGGGGTCCGTGCAATATCTCCATCTGCTCCCCCTCTCCTTTGCTGGCTTTGAGCCGTCCGAATGGACTACGGATCGCCACCCGTCTTACACCGTCTTCGTCCCTCGACCCTCCGCAGCCTACGCTGCCATTCTGCGAATAATGGCCTCCTACCCTCGTAAAGGCGCTGTTCGCTCGTCCCTCGAAGCAGAACTCGAGCTTCTTCTCGATTACCATTTACTTGACTTGCAGCTAGGCTACATCGACCCAGACGATGATGAAGCAAGAACCGCGCTTGATGTGGACTCACGAGTGGAGAAGGCTGTGTGTACCGTGCGTAATTGGGGCGCTGATGGTGAATGGAGGGACGGAGAGGAGTGGATGGGCGATGCGTTGATTGCTTTGCTAAGAGACTCTGGTGATTCCGATTATTTACCCTGGAACGGTCGTCGATGAGTTTTCTGACTGTCAGATATCTTGTATATATAACCAGCTAATATAGTACACTACGAGCATCGTCATCGCCAACTCCTCTCTTGACACAGCGGCCAGGCGTGTGTCGTCGTGCATACTATATGACTCAGGACGCCATCCATGGCCTGCAACGCCCTAGGGAGTCAACTCTGCCAAGATCAAGGAAACAACGTCTACATGTTTACCTCATATGTTCATGAAAGAATGATAGTGACGCACTTCGCTCGTGTTTCGGCTACCGGTACCATCCTTCCACACAACCCCGGCACACATTCTCACAAATTGGTACGTCTTCTCGTCAGATTTTATTGCCGCAACGGCCATTTACACTACCGTGGGTAGTTTGAATGCATATCCGCAGTTAACCTCTGGCAAGCCACGGCTCGGATTGATGCCAACTACCATACAGTGATCAATGCTCGCACAATGGACTCGGCCGTAACTGTGATCTCAATGGATGTTACCCAGGTCAGTACGCCAAGATATGCATGCCGAGAATAATACATGCGTGGTGTGGAAAAACCGACCGACGGAGAGCCGTCCCACTCGCACAGAGGAACTACTTAACCGATTCCGTTGGCATACACGAGACAACGCTGCACCCCGCAGTGGCTCAGACGTGATGAAGTGGCTGCATATCCCTCTTCTCTTAACGTTCCTCGCTGCATGCTCTCTAGCGGCGCCGTCAGCTCCTCAATGGCGCTTCGATCTCAAACAAACGCGTTCTGGTATCGTGGCTCTCGAGGCGATCGTTGTGTCACCATCACTCGTGGTCATGTTCGATCGTACGTATTACTTCGATATGACATTTTTGTCTAAACATTGAGTGTCCCTTTGCAGGTGCGAGCGATGACCCTCTTCAGATCAATAACCATTCTGCTTGGGGAGCCCTTTGGGATCTTGAGACGAGTACCGTCAAACCTCTCGATGTCCTTACCAACTCCTTCTGCGCCAGTGGTGCCTTGTTAAGTAATGGGACCATGGTAAATACCTCACTTTTCTTCCTTAGCCGTATCACTCAAGCGTTTTCCTAGGTGAGCATTGGTGGTGATCAGCGAGGCTTCCCCGGCAACCCGGCCATACACCCCGGAAACAACGCTATCCGCATCTTCGAACCTTGCGCATCGCCCTCTGGCGATGGATGCCTCCTTTTCGAGGACCCAGTCAATCTGCACCTTGCGGCTCCCCGTTGGTACCCCTCGTCTGTCCGGATCTTCGACGGAAGTTTGATGATTATTGGAGGTGAGTAGAAGAAACTTCTGGTACGGTATAGTATAGGACGGTCTCCTCATCTCATGTCAGGGACACACGTATCGGCCAATTTCTACAACATTGATCCCGAGAACTCTTTTGAGTTTTTCCCACCCAAGGACAACGGCGCCGTCCGGCCCTCTGCATTCTTAGAGAGGAGTCTACCTGCGAATTTGTTCCCCCGGTACATTGCTTCACGTGTAATATCGCTGCTCGTATTGATTTTGCCCTACAGTGGATTTGCTCTGCCCGATGGCCGGGTCTTCATAGTCGCAAACAACCAATCGATAATCTACGACATCGAGAAGAACACCGAAACCATCCTTCCGGACATTCCCAACAATGTTCGTGTAACAAACCCCATTGACGGATCTGCCATCCTCCTTCCGCTTTCTCCTCCAGATTATACCCCCGAAGTTCTTGTATGCGGAGGTGTCGCGGTCGACCCTGCCATACAACCTGCCAACTTATCCTCCCAAATGCCGGCAACGTCGCAATGCAGTCGTATGACACTCACAGACGAGGGAATTGCCAAAGGCTGGGAAATCGAGCATATGCTCGAAGGGCGCACGATGCCAGAGCTCATCCACCTCCCCAACGGCCAAGTTCTCATCATCAATGGAGGTCGTTCTGGCTTCGCAGCTATCCGCCAAGTCAAGGACCCAATCGGCAACTCCAACGCTGACCACCCCGTCCTTACACCTTCCTTGTACACGCCAAATCTACCCCTTGGCAAACGCATCAGCAATGCGGGAATGCCATCGTCCGAGGTACCACGGTTGTACCATTCGACTGTGACGTTGACTCCTCAGGGAAATATTCTGGTTGCGGGAAGCAACCCGAACGGTAACACAACGCTGCCGGGGCCCGGTGTAAAATTCCCGAGTGAATTTAGGGTGGAGACTCTGGACCCGCCGTTTATGTTTGTGGAGAGACCGACGCTTGGGAGTCTTCCGGCCAAGATTCCTTTCGGAAGCAACGTAACCTTACCCATTACGATTCCTTCTAATCTAAAGGGGGAAACTGTTCGAGGTTCGTCTTGTGCTCTCTTCCCCAGCTTGTGCGAAGCTGACTGCTGAATGGTTTATCCCGACTCATACATTAGTTTCGTTGATGGACCTTGGGTTCTCCTCACACGCGTTCCACTCCAGTGCACGCCTTGTGTTCCTAGAGCATACCGTGTCCAGGGACCGTAAGTCCATTACATTTACCGTTCCACCCAACGGGCGAGTGTTCCCTCCGGGGCCAGCAACGATCTTCCTGACGGTAGACGACGTGACGAGCAAGGGTGTGCAGACCATCGTTGGCAGTGGGAACCCACCACCGACGTTGGAGTGAGTGGTATGTAGTGCGGCTCATTCTTTCTACGCAGTATTGTAATAGTGTCGTGAATTTGGAAAGAAAATAACTATATGCACTCGTACAGAATGAACATTGTATTGCTCGTGGCTGAACCTGCGCCGATGCAGGAACAAATACTAGAGCTGCCTAATTTGGCCAAAGACTGATCGGCAACTCAGGCCAACCTTCCAAGCGCGCGACACACGATTTGTTTCTGTCTTCTCTTGGAACCTGCGTGGTGACTAACACGACCTCAATACTTACTCAGCAGAAATATGATACGGAAATAATTGTTTAATCGACAAACTTTGTCGTCTGTATACCACTGGCATCGGCGATCTCACGAAATTAAGGGCTTCTCCGAGGCTTGTCTCACCAGGTTCATGGACGACTGTTCACTCAACGCTTCAATAGAATCGCCGTTGACTGTCTTGGGTGACTCCGTGAGTGTGGTTATGGCTATTGTGGCATTCTATACCAGCTTCACATGCCCCAAATTGACCTCATTACTGCATCACAGGGACGAACGTTGCGCATGTTTGGGCCCACGGGATTGTACTTGTGTACCAAAGCCCGGCACCCGTTCTCACAGAGTGATGCGTATTACTATACAGACCATATTCTTGTGATGTTTGCTTATTCTACCGTGAGTTCTGTATACATATCCGCAGTCAACCCTTTAGTATGCCATGATTCGGCTCGAACTACATATCCGTACAATGGGTAACTCCCGCAAAAAGGACGCGCCGTCTGCCATATTCTCAATGTATGCTACCCACGTTTCTGCCCAGCAATACGTCAAGCCAAGCCAAGTCAGGTACGCTGTGGACATAATCTGCCAAAAACGACTGACGGAGGGCCGTACCACTCACACAGGAAAACTATTTAAGAAAACGAATTTTTGATCGTGTAGTTCTACAGCTGCACTCTGTACGAGCTTGAGTCGGCACGATGAGGTCACATCTTCTGTTCTCAGCACTGCTCGCTGTACCCGCTCTTGCAGCGCCGTCTGCTCCTCAATGGCGCTTCGATCTCAAGCCGACTCGTTCGGGCATCGTCGGATTGGAGGCCATCGTTGTCTCCCCGACACTGGTTTTGATGTTCGACCGTAAGCATGTCAAACGCTCAGATAGTCGTCTACAAACTCACCACTACGATTTAGGCGCGAGTGACGACCCTCTGCAGATTAACAACCACTCAGCCTGGGGAGCCCTTTGGGATCTCGAGACGAGCACCGTCAAAGCCCTCGACGTCCTCACCGACTCTTTCTGCGCTAGTGGTGCGCTGCTTAGCAATGGGACCATGGTAATTACTCTTATACAGCTGACGTTTGCTGTATTCTCACCATGCTTCTAGGTTAGCATCGGAGGCGACGAGAATCTTTTCCCCGGCAACCCAGCTGTTCGCCCCGGGAACAACGCTATCCGGATTTTTGAACCTTGTGCTTCGCCCAATGGTGATGGCTGTCTTGTTTTCGAGGATCCCGTCCATCTGAGTCTCGCCGCTCCTCGCTGGTATCCGTCGTCCGTTCGCATCTTTGACGGAAGCATGATGATCATTGGAGGTAAGTGCTATAAACTATCCCAATGTGGACACACTACTGAGTTCCAGCTCCTAGGTACACATAAATCTACCCCATTCTACAATGTCGACCCTGAAAACTCTTTCGAGTTCTTCCCACCTAAGGATGGCGGGAAGGTTCGACCTTCGGCATTCTTGGAGAGGGCTCTTCCTGCGAATTTATTCCCGCGGTATGCTCTTGTCTTGTATCACAAACATATAATTAACCTTTGCTTACAGAGGCTTTGCTCTACCGGATGGACGAGTGTTCATTGTGGCCAACAACCAATCGATAATCTACGACATTGAGAAGAACACCGAGACTATCCTTCCTGATATTCCCAACAATGTTCGTGTCACCAATCCCGTCGACGGATCGGCCATCTTACTTCCACTTTCTCCTCCTGACTTTACACCCGAGGTTCTCGTTTGCGGCGGTTCTGCCATGGACCCGTCGACGCCATCCGATGAACTCTCGTCTCAGATGCCAGCGACATCGCAGTGTAGTCGCATCACTCTGACAGAAGAGGGTATCGCCAAAGGCTGGGAGGTCGAACACATGCTCGAGGGACGTATAATGCCTGAGCTTGTTCACCTGCCTAATGGCCAACTCCTCATTATCAACGGCGGTGGCACCGGCTTCGCTGCTATCTCCTCGGTCAAAGACCCCGTCGGTAACTCCAACGCTGATCATCCCGTCATGACTCCCTCATTATACACGCCAAATCTACCTCTCGGCAAGCGGATCTCTAACGTAGGGATGCCGACCTCCAATATCGCACGAATGTATCACTCGACCGTGACTCTAACTCCTCAGGGAAACTTCCTTATTGCTGGAAATAACCCGAACAACCACACAGTCCTTCCAGGACCTGGTGTCAAGTTCCCGAGCGAGTTCAGAGTGGAGACCTTAGACCCGCCTTTCATGTTCGTGGAGAGACCGACGCTTGGGAACCTACCGGCCAAGCTCCCATTCGGGAAGAGCGTGACTATACCCATCACGATCCCGAATAATCTGAAGGGAGAAAAAGTTCAAGGTTCGTGTCTCATGAGCTATGTTTTTGGTTCCCTGTGCTCGTTGCTGAAAAATACTTTCCGTATTGATTAGTGTCGCTGATGGACCTTGGGTTCTCCTCGCATGCGTTCCACTCCAGCGCTCGCCTGGTATTCCTGGAGCACACCGTGTCTAGGGACCGTAAGTCGATTACTTTCACGCTTCCACCGAACGGACGAGTGTATCCTCCCGGACCCGCAACGATCTTCTTAACGGTGGATGACGTGACAAGCAAGGGTGTGCAGACCATTGTCGGAAGTGGAAACTCACCGCCGACGTTGGAGTGAGGAATGAGAATTGTGCGTTTCGCATTACTACAAACAAATGTCTGTAAGGAACAAATATGTGTAAATGTACAACAAATATGTATTTCAGCTTGAACGTGCTATATGAGGATGATCACTAAAGTTGCCTATCTGGGCCCGATGGATACCTTGATCGGGTGAGATGCGATTTATGAGGCGCGCCACAGTGCGCGTTGTACGCGTTCAGTGCAATTGTCTTTCTCTCGACTACCTTAACCGCGTACAACACCCGACTCAAACTCACGTATAGCTTCAACAAGCGACTGGAAAACAAACATGAGCACCTGTCCTCATCTCATCGATCTTACGAAACTTGAGCCTCCTCGCTTGTCTCAGCAGGTTCACCGCGAGGAGTGCACGCAATGCTTTGATAACCAGGTACGACTACCACCAACAACTGTAATAGCCATGATTTTTGACTTAATGTTTGCACGTATACTTTTGATCGTGCCCAGGACCAACCTCTTGGTGTGGACGTCTGTCTCGTATGCTTCACAGGCGGGTGTCTCGATCGCGACCGATCGCATATGCGCCTACATGTCGCAAAGTCGGGGCATGCATTCACTTTGAACGTGAAGAGGAAAGCAAAACCATCTGCTAGGGTGCGCGTCAGACCATAACTTTATGTATTGATACTGAATAGCCTTGCTTGATCGCACTTGTACAGGCCGCCTCATCCGACCCAGACTCCCCGCCACCCGCCAAGATGACCAAGCTTGCCATCCTCGAGGAACGCGAAGAAGACAAATGGGAACATATAACTGTACTCAAGTGCTGGCGTTGCGATCCCTCCAACGGCCTTGAGCTTCCTAGTCTTACAAGTACTGATGCGGCGACGGACGTAGGGCAGAAGGCAAAGGAGCTGGTTGACGGAGTCATGCATAGCCTGAGCAGCGCGAGGCAGTCTGAGGTGAAGGCATGGGAAGAGGAAATTGAGGCTTGTGAGCATACGCTGCTCTTGCAGCCGGAGCCGTTGGGTCCTATCGAGGCTTCAGGTGCGTGTATTATTGATGGTATCGTCTTTATAAGTGACATATATTCATATGATATACAGGGCTGGCGCATTGCGCACGGTGTGACCTGAAGGAGAACCTATGGCTGTGCTTGACCTGTGGCGCACTTGGTTGTGGAAGAGCGCAGTTCGGAGGTCTGGGCGGAAACGGACATGCGCTGAACCACTACGAAACAACCCAGCACCCTGTATCGGTCAAATTAGGTACCATCACTCCGGAAGGCAACGCAGGTATGTCTTACTGTCTCTTCAATTTACCACTACTGATTATATATTGTGCCAGATATCTACTGTTATGCCTGTAATGATGCAAGACTAGATCCGGAGCTTCCCCACCATCTGGGCGCGTTCGGTATCAACGTTTTGACCCAAAAGAAGACTGAAAAGTCAATGACAGAACTGGTAACAACTTCGACTGTTTTCTGTGAGGGCAGACTCTGACTTGGGTTAATACCAGCAAATCGAACACAACCTGCAATACGACTTTTCCTTGACGGATGAATCTGGAAACGCCCTTGAGCCAGTGTTCGGCCCAGGTCTCACTGGCCTTGCAAATCTCGGAAACAGGTGCGTCACGACCCACGAACTGATCATTGTCTTTCGTACTTACGTATTGTAACTCTAGCTGCTACATGGCCTCTGTCATACAAACGGTTTTTGCGCTGCCATCTTTCCAGGCGCGTTACTCCGATGCACAAAAGCACTGGGAGACGTGCACTCAGCCACTTCCCGCCGAATGTCTCGAGTGCCAACTATACAAGCTCGCAGATGGCCTTCTCTCTGGTCGATACTCCCATCCGCGCCCCGCCGGCTCTCGAGACCCCTCCGAGCCGAAGACTACCAACCCGCTCGCACATGACTCACCGACACCAGTGTTCCAAGAGGGAGTGCGGCCGATGACGTTCAAGGCCCTCATCGGCAAAGGCCACGAGGAGTTCTCTACGATGAGGCAACAGGACTCGGAGGAGTTCTTCACGCATTTCGTGACTTCTTTGAGGAGGCAGCTGAAGAAGGATGGAAAGGAGGGTACACCCGAGGACCCCACCGAGGCGTTCAGGTTTGGATTGGAACAGCGGTTGCAGTGTGGTGAGTGCGGGAAGGTGAGGTACAGGGTGGATGGGAGCGATGTTTTGAGTATACCTGTGCCGAAGAGGGACAAGCCGAACCAGGAGTTAACTGAGGAGCAGAAGGCCAAGGGAGAGTCTCCGTTTGAGGATGTTGGACTTGTCGAGTGTTTGGATGACCTGACGGGTTTGGAGGCTCTGGAGTATTCTTGCCCGAGCTGTTCAAAGAAGGTCTTTGCCAGGAAGTAAGTTTCTCAGGTTTGCCTACCTGGAAATGCGACTCACAATCTTTCGTTTACAGACAGACGAAGTTGGCGACGTTCCCATCTGTGCTGGTTATCCATGCTAGAAAGTTCCAGCTTGTCAACTGGGTGCCTACGAAGCTCGGTACGCCGTCTGTTTTACATAAAGATAGCGATATTGACTATGACCAGATATCCCTGTGATTCTCCCTGATAACGACGTTCTGGAATTGGACAAGTATCTCGGACATGGCGTCCAGCCGGGCGAGGTCGAATTGCCAGATGAGCAAGCTGGTCAGTGAAATTCGCTTTACCGCTTCTGAAGCTTGACTGACATCGTGCGCAGCCGAGCCGTCGATGACATTCAACGCTGAGGCTATGGCGCAGCTAGAGGGCATGGGCTTCCCCACTGTCAGATGTCAAAAGGCGCTTCTTGCCACAGGGAACAGCGACCCAAATGCCGCGATGGAATGGTTATTCTTACACATGGAAGATCCAGGTCTGTCTGCGCTGCATTACTCACAATAACAACGATCATACTTAAGAGTCATCTATCACAGATATCGATGCACCTATCCAACTACCTGGAGCCGGTTCGTCTACGTCAGGGCCTGAGCCGTCTCCGGAGGTAGTTGGCATGCTCACCGATATGGGATTCACGCCCGCACAAGTGAAGAAGGCGCTTCGCGAGACTGTACGTGCCTCCTTCATTTCCGTCTCCTTATGTTATGTCTACGGCTGCTTTTGCTGACATGCGGCGTGTTGGATAGGGTGGAGATCCAGATAGAGCCGTCGACTGGCTGTTCAACCATCCTGACGACTCCGGCGAGGAGGCGACGTCATCTGCTGAAGCTGCGCCTGCGAAGCCCAATGTCGGAGGATCGTCGACGCTGCCCGCGCGGTTCAGACTCAAGGCTTTCATCTCGCATAAGGGCCATACCGTTCATTCGGGTCATTATGTCGCGCATATAAAGGTTGGGGATGACTGGGTGCTGTTTAATGACGAAAAGGTTGTGAAGGCAGACGCGGAGAGCGTTGCGCAGTTGAAGAAGCTTGCGTATCTGTATATCTTCGAGAGAATATAACCTGTCAGTGGTGTGTGCCTATTTTTGTTTTGCGGCGCCGTACTCATCTTTGCGGCATCCAGTAGTATTCCAATCTATGGAAAGCCACCCAATGCATTACCATCAGCCACCCCTAATGTGGGGTATGATTGACGTTCGATGTGTATGGAATGCAGAGAACTTTGCGTCTATCGATGTAGAATTAAAACCACTGTACAAGTAAACGTAAACTTCACGTCGCAAACTGTAGATGACGATCATGAGTTCTCGAGTTCCGGGTGGTTATGAACTCCGACCAGCTGAGTTGATTGAATTTGACCAACTACAGGAAACCCCGCCCAAAATACTACACGCGCTGTGCAATCAAATTAGATCTCAGCCACCGCCAGGACTTTCTTTGAGCATCGCACGCGCGGAAGACAAAACTTCACCTGCAACGTTTTCTACGTCTCTCAAGTCCTTACCACCACCACCTTCGCACCATGTCGTCCTCCATCCCTATCAGCCATCTCGACCCTACCGCACCGACGCCCCAAAACACTCCCCTGACACACGCACCCATCGCCCAAGGTCTCTCTCGTCCTACCGTCCCAGATATCACGGAGAGCGAGGAGCCCGAGGATGAGGACGTTGAAGGAAGCTCGCTTCCTGCTGGTGCCCAGTCTGCCATGCTCGGTCTCGTGCAGGGCAAGCTCGCCGGACTCGTCGGCCGGAGCTCGGGGTACGTCGAGAGTCTCCCGGTCGAGGTGAAGCGCAGTGTCGAGGCTCTCAAGGGCGTGCAGGCGAAGCACAACGAGCTACAGAACCAGTACAAGCGTGAATGTCTCGAGCTCGAGAAAAAGGTACGCGTTTGTCTTTTCTGTATCCACACTTGTTCCATTATCATTATTGGCCCTCGGACACGCATATCCTGTTTGATCTCGCTGATCTCGTTATCTCTGTGTCCTTTTCTTTCGTTGGGGGTGACAATCGGCTGATCTTGCAAATCGGATGGTAGTACGCTGAGCTTCAAAAGCCTCTTTGGGAGCGCCGTCGGGCGATCGTCCTCGGTGAGGCCAAGCCCACACCGGAAGAGATCAAGGTGGGCGAGGAGGAGTCGAAGAAGGACGATGAAGACTACACGCCTCTCCCTGCTGTCAGCGAGCCGGAGGCTGCTGCTATTCCCGAGTTCTGGCTCACTGCTTTGCGCAATCACCCCGGATTGAACGAGATAATCAATGACCGTGACGCAGCCGCCCTGAAGAGCCTCACTGATATCACCGTCGAGTACCTGCCGACTTCGGAGTCTCAGCTCGGATTCAAGTTGTTGTTCCACTTCCAGCCGAACGAGTTCTTCACGAACACTGTCCTTGAGAAGACGTACTTGTACCAGAAGGAGGTCGGATACTTTGGAGATTTCGCTTATGATGGCGCCATCGGAACGAAGATCGACTGGAAAGAGGACAAGGACCTGACCAAGTCGTTCGAGATCAAGAAGCAGCGAAACAAGAGTAAGTAGATAGCTGAACGCGATTTTCATGATTTTTAACTTGGCTTTTGTAGACACCAACCGCACGCGTCTGGTTCGTAAGGCTAAGAACGTGGATTCCTTCTTCAACTTCTTCAGCCCTCCTAAGGCTCCCTCAGAAGAGGCCATCGAGAGCGGTGAAATCGACGAGGAGGAGCTCGAGGCTGTTGAAGAGCAGCTTGAGATAGATTATCAGATTGGAGAGGATCTCAAGGAGAAGGTGCGTACCCTTATGTGTGCTCAAGTTGTATGAAAGCTAACGACCATTTCTAGATCATCCCACGTGCGGTTGATTGGTTTACTGGCCGGGCACTCGAGTTCGAGGGCTTTGACGAGGATGATGATGACTTCGAGTCTCTTGAGGACGATGACGACGATGAGGATCGTTTCGAGGATGTAAGTACTATTTGTTCTCATTCGAACGAGCACAGGAAAGTGACTGACTGTCAAGGATGATGATTAGGAGGACGATTCGGACGACGATGTGCCTACCAGGAGACGCGGACCTCCCCGACGTGCGGCCGCCTCGGACAACGTCGATGCTCAGGAGTGCAAGCAGCAGTAAGCTTGGTAGCTCTGACCTGTCATGCACATAACCCTCCGTTTCTCTTGCAAATTGGCGTCTCCACTTCCCACTCTCCCTCCCCTGAACAATGTGCATGTGTCCGCTGCATCTGCTCCACGTTCGATAAAACTACGTTGTTAATTTGTACATAGTGTTCTCACTATGCGTGTAACTTGTATGCTGTATCCTCTTGGTACGATTTCCGTCCTCTGATCAAGGTGAAGCGTCGTTGGATCCTCCTCGTGGAGGTTTAGTTTCTGTCGTAGGTTGTGTATCGCGGTCTTGGGATATCTTGAAACTGTATATGAACTTCCATCAATAAACAATACATGTATCTGCTTTTCCACCGTCCCAGGAAATAAGCTTGAAACTGCTATAAATGTCCTTCTCAGAGATCGCCGCCACGGTGTTTGTGTGTCCATGTCGTGCTCGGCATTTGCCGGCTCGTGTGCAGAGTCAGGTCGCGTTCTGGCGTCGCTTGCAATGCATCAAATGGTTTGGGAAAACCGCCTCTGTGCTCTTCTCTCTCAGCAGCCTACTCTCGTTCGTCGGCGAGCACATCTCATCTCACGACGAGCAGACACAGCCTATTTCCCTCAGCTCGCACTTGATCGCACGGCGCCAAAAGGAGGCAAGAAGAAACTTGGAAACTTGAGCTGCAAACGCGTAACAAACGACCGGCTCAGTTCACCGCGATCCAGGCAGATTGGGGTCGCATTCGCGTAGGACAGGGCTGTCGCGTATGAGAAGACATCAAAGTCCGCCTCCACGTGAACGTAAACGAAAGAAGCTGTCGTCCTCGTCGCCATGTCCTCCAACCAATTCTTCACCCTGGCCAACTGGGACGGCAGTCTCAACCAGCCTGCGTCCTCTGCATCAGCAACAGCATCTTCGTCCTCCTCCGCGCATAGACAGGCGGTGAACTTGAACCAGGGGGCGCAGCGTACTACTGAGGAACAACGAGTGGCCGAAGAGGAGTTGCGGAGGCAAAGTGCGTTGGCTATGCCGCCGCCGCCGGTGCCGCAGACTCCTGTGCGCGGCGGAGGCTCGAGCTCTCAGTGGACGGCTCATGCTTCGAGCTACGATCCTCTCAGGCGTAACAGCTGGTCGGCCATGTCGATCTCGTCGGACTCGTCTTTCTCTAATAACGACGAGGAGCGTCGGCGTGTGGAGGGTATGTTACTTACGTCGGACGACTTGATGGCGTCTTCTCCTCCAAAGGTGCGTTTAGAGATATTCTTTGGTGCGTTGGTAGGCATCTGACGGATGTATAGCTTGAACACCACTGGCAAGTACCGGCGACTGTGTTAACTCCCGAGATGGCAGACGAGAGTAATACCTGGAATCCTCAATCTCACAAGGTATGTACGCCCAGCTGATAGCATCATATCTCACCCGTCATCCCTATCATAGTCGCCGTCAAGCTCTGTAAGCTGGCTTCAAGCAATACCACCCGCTTTACTTGACGAGCATGGACAATTGACGTTGATGGACGTCATTTCGTCTTTGCCTCCTCCTGTCGGCCCTGCCATGAGTCCCACAAGCCAAGGGTCTTCTTCTTCGAAACGAAAGTCCAGTAGCGAGCCAGAAGGCCTCCAGAATATTTCAACCTCGGACGAAGAGGCCCGCCGCTCAGTACCTCCAGCTTTGTCTTTCTCACCTTCCCACTACCCCACCTCTGAGCTACCCGCCTTACTCGGCGAAGATATGACTCTCGATTCACAATCTAACCAACAAGACAGCATATCTGCTGCTGTATCTGTCAGTGTCACGATTTTATTCATTAGCATACAGTCAACTGAGCTTGCTCACACCACCGAATAGGAACACAAATCTTCCCGCCCTGAATCTGATCCCATCGCACCTCCGACGCCCACGTCACTGTTGGATTCTTTCCATGACGCTTTTAACACTTCCCCGCGACGCCTATCACCCGAAGCTTCTATGGCCTTTCCGCTTTTACAGCCGAATGCGGATCCTCAACCTAATACCAGTTTGTTTGGCCCAGCTAGTTTTTGGACGGGGCTGGATAAGGAAGCATTCGTTGCTCTGGCTATGGGTTGTGTCCCACAGCTGTCTGAAGGAGCTGAGGGAGGTTCAGACCCTACGGTGGCTCGACCGGATTTGCAAGTCCACACTTCCGTTCAAGACGGTCAGTCGATACAGGTGTGTTCTATGCGGGTTGGTCGTTTTTTGCGTATGCTTAGGTTGTAACATCCAGGATTCTGACTCCAGTCGCGTTGAGGCCGCTCGTCAAAGCCCACAGCTTACTTCGTCCAAGGTTACTCCGATCCCAGTGTCTCTACCTGCAGCATCACGAAGGGTGAGTTTGCATGTATCATGAAGGGTGTACTTTCACATTAACAATTAACTGTTTACACGTATAGGAGCTCTCGGTTGTACCAGAGACGCCACAAGCTACTTCTCCCATCTCTCCTGATGCCCCACGTCCTTCGCATTCTCCTGCGCGAGAGGACGTCAACATGAGATCGGATTCACCTATGCGTATATCACATAGTGACTCACCGGCCAGTGGTGAGAACTCGGGTCCATTTGGGTCGAGAAGTACCGGTGAAAGTACGCTCGTGGAACAGCAATCGCATCAGGTAAAGAAAATCCCAATGATGTCTTCTCGATGACTCAATAATGGTCTAGGTCTCGCAGAAGGTGACTAGCGAGGCGATTTCGCGGTCACCGCAGGGAGACAAAGAGAGTGGCGAGCGACAGTTTGTCTCGTCGCCCCTATCTTCACCGCCTTCGCCGATTAAGCCATTGCCTGTGCCCGGTACGAAAACGTTCTGCGTCGACGTTCCTCCGCTGTCCGCACACCACACCCGAGAGCAAGCCCGCCCCATATCGGCGTACATTCCCAATATTCACGAGCTACCTCCGCCCAGAAAACGCGGTCGACCTCCCAAAAATCAAAAGCCAGGCCCACAAACACACCCACCGCAGAAACGGAAACGCTCAGAGTCTCATCCTCTACGTCCCAAGAAGCCTCGTCTCAACGACAAGCTTAAGTCGCCTGCGTTCCCGGAATCATCCCCCTATGAGATCGGGCTGGAGTCGCTGGGGCCAGAGGCGCGCGATGTGTTCGCGCGGTATCTCGAGTATCTCGAGGTGGAGATTGACTGTAATACGGATACGGACAGGTTCGAGGAACGGTATGGTGGTGAGGCGCGCTTGGAGAAGATACTTAGGCTGGTGTTGTTTCGTAGGTTTGGTTTCTCTGGGGACTTGCAGGAACGGAGGAAGGAAGCTTTGGCTGTTGTTCCTTCTGTGACTTCTACCACACTTGCGACTCCTGCGAGGCTTTCCAAGACGAACGTTGGGCGCTCGACTGCTGGCGCCTCGCAGAAGTCCCCGTCTCGACGCCGAGTTCTGAAACCTGCCCCTCCACCGAAGCCTGGTCCAAGCTCAGAGCGGCCTGACACCGTTGTACAACATCAGTCTTCAACCACAGTACAACATCAGTCTTCAGCCACTGTGCAACATCAGCCTCCAGCCACTGTACAACACCAGCCCTCGTCTCAAATCGCACAGTCCAATGCGCATGCCTTTGCCGTTCATCCCGACTTCAAGGTGTTTCCTCCTCCCGCTGAGGACCGTCTGGACCGTCTGACTGTGGTGAGGGACCGCGACGCGTTCCTTGGTGTCCAGGACGAGCCATACGATGGCGGGTCATTCATACGTAGCCCCCATGTCGAGAAGGATGACACACGCGTCGAAGCCTATGGCCACCCGTCATCCTCGTCACCCCATTTCGACGAGGCACCGAACACATCGTATACAGGCCCATCATACATAACTCCAAATTTCGGCCACGAAGGCGCGGTGTTCTACAGTACGGACGGGACGATTGACCCTACGCTCCTTGCGCCGCCGCCTGCCCTTATCAACCAATTCCGTACGCCGTCTCCTTCACCCACGCCGTCGTCCCTGGATTTGCCTTTGCGCACGTCACTCTCGCGAGCTACTACTAGTATCTTCGAGGACGTGGCTTCAAGCTTTGCTGTAGAATCTGATGCTACGAGCGATTCGCAGGACGAGGACTTCAGTCCTCGTCAGAAGAAGAGTAAAGGGAAAGAGCGGGCGAGTGATGTCGGTATTCGCGCTCGACAGGCGGAGGCGGACCCTGATTCGCTGACACAGCGAGTCGTTGGAAGGCGCGACCGAAAGCCGACTGCGAAGGTTGTCGAGGCGAGGGAGTCAGTTGACCCAGGCAGCGTTCGCGTTCGCGGGCTATCAGTGTCAGGCGCAGCTCAATCTTCCAGCAAAGTCGTACGGAAGTCCGTTGATGGCTCGTTCAAGCCAACGAAGGGCCCTAAACCGAAACCTATCAGGAAGATTGGCCCCAACTTCGAGGGTGGATTCTGTCATCAGTGTCGGGGCAACAACAACTACGCGAAGATGCAGTGTCGTGGCATGCGGGCCTCTGATGGCCAGCCCTGTCTCCTGCTTTTTTGTGAAAAGTGTATTCTCAAGCGGTAAGCTGTTGTTCAGTTAATTCTACAGGCAGGTGCTCGAATCTGACGCTATGCTGGGTCCGCCTTGTTCCTTCGCACGGTACTAGGTATCCGGATTCGCAGATTCGCTTCGATCTCGACACTCCGAACTTTATATGCCCCAAGTGCGACGACTATTGTAATTGCACAACTTGTGCTCGCAAGCGTGGCGAAGTCTATGTTTCCACCAAACATGTCAAGACAGCCCTCGAGATTAGGACGAAGAAGAAAGCTAAGAGACGGGACGACGACGAACGCGATGACAGTGACTACGGATACACTGAGGATGGGTACTCTGACGTACAGATACCGGTCCCAGCTGCACTCCCAGTGGGACAAACCTTCGGCGCCGTTTACGACCTTACCGGCCGCAAGCGTATCGGCGTAGGAATCGTCGCAGACGGACCTAGTCAGAAGATCGTTCTCGTCTCCAACGATCCTCAGCCCTCCGCCAAGAAGGCAATAAGAAAGCGTCAGTTTATCGGTCAACCTCGTCCCAAGTGGCGCTCGACTGTGGCTGAAGAGCCTGCTGATCCCCTTCTCGGTCGTGCATACGTTGGCAAGCGGGGTCCATTGTTCAATGTCGCGGCATACAAGAGTTTTGACGCTTTGACGTCTTTCGAGGGACCGCTTACACCACCTTCCCTGGATGCCGAAGAAGGAGACGAGACGAATGCGAACCTGGATTCCCCATCTAAGCCACTCGATGCCGCTCAGCTGTCTTTTACCCTTGCAGACCTACTTGGAACGCTATCTCAACACGATGCCGATGATAGAACACCCTCCGCGCCACCTTGATTCCTCGTTCTTGGTCTTACGACGATATTTTTGGTAATCATATCTGTAATACATACTTAATCCTCGAAACATCCCTATCATCGTGGAAGCCTGCCGACGATGGCAAGGCAACACTCAGACGGAAAAGTGATTTTTTACGTGTTTTATTCTTCGAGCCGGGGGAAAGAGACTCAGTAAGTACAAGGTGTCGCAGAGAGAGACTATAAGCATACCTTCGAGCCGGGGGAAAGAGACTAAGGAGGCTCGAAGGGCGGGGAAGGGTTTATAAGAGCGTACGGTACGAGAAGGGGACCAATGAGAATGTGGGAATAGAAATGGGGGGGACCAATGAGAGAACGTGAAAAGGAGCGTGAACGCAAGTGAGCGCTAAGAGAAATAACGTCCGGAAAAGGAAGTTGAATAAGAAATAATCGTCTGTGTGATCCGCAGGGTTACACTCTCCCAGCCTTTAAGAACTAATCATCTCCTTCGGGGTCATCGATACCTTGTTCTCGCAAGAACTCGGTAAGTTGAATGAGATCCTTGACCTCGCGCCCGGGCAACCAGGAGTCGTGGTTTGGGCCAAAGCCAACCCAGCGCACAAGGTAACGGTAACCACGGCCGATTTTGCGTCGTTCAAGGATTTTGTCAACGTATTGCTCAGGACCGTCGGGAGTGATCACAGGAGGAGGTTCAGGGTGGGAGCGGGAGGGGAAAAGATCGACGTTGTTAGGAGTGAACGGTTTGAGGAGTGACGCGTGGAATGTTGGGAAGATGCTGAGGTGGTCGGGAAGGTTGAGCGTGTAGACAGAGGTGTCAGGCCAAGATTGTACAACTTCGTAGGGTCCGTCGTATCTGCACATGAATTTCGCCACACGTTTATCGCCCTTCTGCATGTACTCGCGGCGTCGATGGAAAGTTGAGAGCATCACGAGGTCGCCGGTCTTGTATTCTCGCTCAGGGGCGCGGTCGCGATCTGCAGCCGTGACTTGAGCGGTCTTAGCGAGTAACAAGTTGTCTTGGGCCTCCATGACGTCGGCCTCAAGCTGCTGCACGAGTGCCGCGGCGTCCACTTCTTCTGCAATGTCGAGTTTCTTTGCGAGAATGGGCGGAATGAGTAAGGGGGAGCGGCCGTGACGAAGCTGGAAGGGGGAGAAACCCGTGGAGGCGTTCACCGTGTTCATGAAGTTGAAACGGATGTGCGGCAATGCACGAGCCCAGCCGCGCTGGTTGCGCTGCACGTGGTAGCGGAGTGCCTGGATGAGTGTCTTATTCGATCGTTCACTGGAGCCATCCGTTTCGGGGTGATACGACGACGACATCTTAAGTTTGACACCGGTGAGCCGCGTGAGAGCCTTCCAGAACTTTGAAACGAACAGCTTGTCGCGGTCGCTGACGATGTCCAAGGGGAGGCCGTTATTGCAGTACCATTCGCGAAAGAAGAGCGCAGCGAAATCCTCGGCAGAGATGTTCGTCCGCGTTGGGACAGCGCGGAAGTCGGAACCGAGACGACAAGTCATAGTCACTATGCAGTTAAAGCCGTTGTCCTCTGGTAGGGGACCGACGAAGTCAATCGCGACAGACTGGCAGCGGCCGTCGGGTACAGGCAGAGGGTGCAGTGGACCGCGAGGCTTATGCGTCGGCGACTTGTTACGCTGGCACTGTTCGCACCCAGGTAGATAGAGGCTCTCCATATCTTTACGCATGTGCGGCCAGTAATAACCGGAACGGAGGGCACCGTAGGACTTGTCCATGCCAAAGTGGCCAAGTGCGTCGTGAGCGAGCTGGAACAGGTCTTCCCGCAGACTGTTGACGCGAGGCACGACGAGGCGTTCTCCAACGTAGAGGAGGCGGTCACGTACAGTGATGCCCATGCGAGAGTGCTCGTCCAAGAGTCCGGCGTCGAGAGCCTGGAGCGGCGATCTGTCGCCAGCTTCAGCACGTCGCTCCGCTGGTAACGTCGACCACAGGGAGTCTAGCAGCTTGACCGTCCAGTTGTCGGTTGCGTAACCGTCACGGATGTTTTGCAACCAAGAGGGGTCGCTGGAGACAGTTAGGTGATTGACAGCGTTGACAGCGGTGATGGCGGCGGTAGATTTAGACCGAGAGCGAGACAGCGAGCGAGTAGCCACCCAGACAGCACCGACGACGTCGGCAGAGACCACGTCAGGACGGCGGGACATAGTATCCGCAGGGGAATTGCGTTCTCCTTCGATATAGGTGATAGTGAAGTTGTATTGAGCGAGTTGTTCCTGCCACCGAGCCTGTCGTCTGGATAGGTTCTTCTGCTTGTCGAAATTCTCAAGTGTTCGGTGATCCGTGAAGACTTGAAAGGGAACGCCAATGAGATCGACGCGCCACTTCTTGAGGGCACGAACAATAGCGAGAAGTTCCTTTTCGTGCACAGGGTAGTTTAGCTCAGCCGCGCGTAGGGGTTGCGATTCGAAGGCCACAGGACGGGCGGTCTCGACCGTTTCACCGAAAGAGAGAACGGCTCCAGTGCAGAAGTCGCTAGCATCACAGGAGACGAAGATCTTCTTCGTGTCCAGCTGTGAATGGTCTATGGTGGTAAGACATTGACGGGAGGTCACGAGGGCCTTGATTGCGTCGAAAGCTAAGGCGTGCTCCACCCCCCAGGTGAAGTCCTTCTCAGCTTCCTTTGTTGTCAGTTGGTTCAAGACACGGGTGTGCTGTGCGAGTGCAGGGAGGAAGGCAGCAATGTAACGGACAAGTCCGAGGAATGAGCGTACGTGTGTAGCCGAGCGGGGCGTTGGCCACGAGAGGACGGAGTCGATTTTGAGACCGTCGGCCTCGATGCCTCGTCGAGAGATATGGTGCCCCAGGAAATCGAGCTCCACACAGAAGAGGTCAGTCTTCTTAGGTGAACAAAAAAGGCTGTGGGCGCGGAGTGCTTCGAGGACCAAGGTAACGTTTTTGCGATGCTCTTCCAGTGTGCTTGACCAGATGATAATGTCGTCTAGGTACACATGACAGATGCTGCCAATGTAAGGCCGTAAGGCGTTGTACATCCGACGTTGGTGGGTTGCTGGTGCATTTCGGCAGCCCTGAGGCATAACTGTCCACTCATACAAGCCGAAGGGTGTCGTAACGGCGGTGTATTGCTGATCGTCAGGGTGAACTCTGGTCTGGAAGAACGAATTCGTCATATCGAGCTTAGCCCAGAACTGGCCTTTGCCGCAGTCAGACAGGATCTCCGCAATGCTCGGGAGAGGATGTACGTCCGGGACAGTGTTAGCGTTGAGTGCCCTGTAGTCGTTTACCCAACGAGGTTTCGCGGTGGGGTCAGATTTCGGGATGAGGAAGCAGGGCGATGCGTACGGGCTGGAGGAGGGTACTAAACGACCGGCATCGAGATGTTCGGTGAGTAGTTCCTTCCAGACTTCCCGATACTTCTTAGGACATTCGTACTGACGTCTTGCAATCACCATGTCGGGATCACGAAGGCGGAAACGATGCCACACATCGGTGGGGAGATCGCAGGTGGGAGGGATGTCACCGAAGCAGTCTGAGAACTTGGCGCGTAGAAGGGAATCTTCACGTTTCAGTGTATCTAAGAACGCAAGTGATTCGATACGGTCCTTCAAGGCGGCAAGCACTTGTGGGCCGTCGGTCTCGTGAGGCAGCGCGGTAGAGACACGAGGTGTGCGTCGCGTTGGGTTGTCCGTGTGGTCGGTATCTCTGAAGAGCATTTGTAACTCGCGTACGACATCGCGGTGTTGCGTGATAGCGAGCATTCTCCGTAATTGTTCCATCTCGTTCTTCTCCTGTAAGCGTTCGCGAGGGCTGCGAGTATCCTTCGGCGGTGGCGGTGAGGGATGTAAGAGGTCAGAGCCGGTCGCACGGTCAAGGAGGGTACAGGATACAGGATCGATATTGCAATCATTGCTAGCGAAGAAGGGAAGTCCGAGAATTACAGGAGAGAACAGACCAGACACAACAATAGCGCGAACACTGCGCGAAGTCCAAGCCAAATTTGCCGAAGACACTCTCAATTTCACCCATTCCGTAGCCACTTGTTCCTCTCCACCCCATGCTGTTGTGAACGATTTCTGAGTTGGTAGTTGACGACGACGGAGTTGAAGTCGATCAACAAGCGAATTATCAACTAGAACAACGGGGGACCCCGTATCGATCAGCATGGGAATAGGTTCGGAGATGGAAGAGGGAGCATGGACGGCGGCACGGAAGATGAAATGGGGACGAGAGAAGGCAGAAGGCACGCACTCGGATTCGTCGCTGCTGCTGAATTCGTCATCCGCGCGACTGAGAACCGCGGAGGGTAAGGCACGAGCGGTGTTGCGAGTTGGTTGCGAGCGCACGGCGGCGACGAGAACAGTGTCGTCGAAGTCGTCGATTTCGTCGATGGCGGCAACACGATTCTTGGCAGGAGCTTTGTTTGCAGCGGCAGTGCGAGCGTTCTGAACGTCGGAGGCAGTCAAGGGCTTGTACGAGCGGGCATCAGGGAAGCCATTAGGACAAGTGCGCGAGTTGTGATCAGCAAAGGGGCGGCGACACTTAAAGCAACCGCTGTTGTCCATGAGCAATTGACGTTCGGCGTTCGACAGCTTAGGTAAGGCTGGGCGACCAGCAGTAGGCGCAGAGTTTTCGTCACGAGTAGGACGAGTCGACTGAGAGTTGCGAGAGGCAGAGCCCGAGCTAGAGCCAATAGCACGTCTCGCAGCGGCACGGATCTGAGCGAGATCTTCGCGACGTTCTTCATCGCGCTGAGAGAGATAGTCTTTGAGATCGTCGTATGTCGTCTTAGCGGAGCCGTCGATCGAAGAGGCAGCCAAGCGAAGCTTCAGACAGGAGTGGAACTTGATATGCTTACGCAGTTCCTGCGCCGGAAGGAAGTACTCGGTGTCTGTGAGTAGTTCGTTGAGTCGCTCGATCTTCTCGATCCAGAGGTCGAAGTGGTCCTCGTCGTTCATGTTGGACAGTTCGAGCTCCGTACGGATGTTGTCAGCCCAGTTACGCTTGAACCAGCGCTTTCGGAACTCCTTGATGAAGTCTCCGAACTTCATCGCCTGGAAGCGTGCTTCGTTCGTGAGGAACCAGTTAGCAATACCCGAGTCCTGAAAGCTAGGCGCAACAGCTGCAACTTGGTCGGCTTCGGCGATGCCCTTAGCCTTGAAGTAATGGCGGCAGCGTTGCATGAAAGTCAAGAGGACATCTGGCGTTACGTCGCCTGCTGTCATGATGGGAGCGTACTTGACACTTGGCGCGACTACTTCAGCCATGGTCTTAGCTGTCTTGCGGTCCATGTTTGCGTTAACGAAGAAGTCGAGTTCGTCGAATGATGATGTGGACGAGGTCGGGGATGCGGGTATATGCGTCGGAACTGGGGTGATAACCACGTACTCGTCAAGTTCCAAGTCGTCTACGTCTTGAAGATCTGTTTCCGAGAGCTCTGAGAGTCCAGGTGTCGGCGTCAAGTTAAGTTCTCCCAAGAACAGGAGAGAACTGAGCTCGTTGTCGGTAAGTTCCCAGAAGGGTAGACCTTTGGTGAGTTCAAGATTGATACGAGAGGAGATGCGAGTATGAGGGCGAGTGGATTCCAGTTTGACTATGTTGACGAAATGCGATCGAGGTAGGTTCGCGGAAGCAAAACGACAGGGACAGCGAGCGGACGGATCACGCTGTAGGCGCGTGCGGACAGACGGTGACGGAGACGGTGACGGAGACGGTACGGCAGAGATACAGAACGTAGGTGCGTGGGGGTCGCGGTGTCGTCGCACCAATCCCTACGCTGCGAGAACGTAACACACAAGAAAATCAAAAAAAAAGTGGAAGCCTGCCGACGATGGCAAGGCAACACTCAGACGGAAAAGTGATTTTTTACGTGTTTTATTCTTCGAGCCGGGGGAAAGAGACTCAGTAAGTACAAGGTGTCGCAGAGAGAGACTATAAGCATACCTTCGAGCCGGGGGAAAGAGACTAAGGAGGCTCGAAGGGCGGGGAAGGGTTTATAAGAGCGTACGGTACGAGAAGGGGACCAATGAGAATGTGGGAATAGAAATGGGGGGGACCAATGAGAGAACGTGAAAAGGAGCGTGAACGCAAGTGAGCGCTAAGAGAAATAACGTCCGGAAAAGGAAGTTGAATAAGAAATAATCGTCTGTGTGATCCGCAGGGTTACACATCGAATAGTTTGAGAATATATTATGCTTGGGTATCGTGTGGCTTCTCCGCGAACGTTGCTGCAAAGACAAGTGAGATCACAAAAGGAGCGAATGATGGTCTTGAACCGAATCTACAACATGTAAAGAGGTACACATAGTATGATAAGATAATGCGGGTAACGAGTGTGTGAGTGTGATAAAGGTGGCCAAAAAAGTGGTTGAAGATGGTATACAATGCTATCGAGAAATATGGAAGGGTTTAGGGCGAGCTTGGTGGGGGTGTCGACAACTGCAACAGAGGCTTCTTCCCATCCATATGTGTTTCCTTCCTCAGGTGTTCCACAGCGACGTCGACGACGCCTGAATGTTCCACAAGCGATGATAGATCGAGTGCATAGCTGCCAAAGACGACACGAGCCTTCATACGGAACCGACGGTATTCGTATCGCGCGAAGAGAGACATGGGGATGGGGACGAAGAAGTCTAGCCCAAAGACCGGTCTGTCCGTATGTGGCTTCGCCGGCTCTGACTCTGCAGCGTAGTATCCGAACTCGCATGATTCGCGGATAGCGATACCTTTCGCGGTAGACACTTTGACTTCTTCGTGGTGGGCGAGGACGTGGCCAGAGTACGTGATGAGGAATTCGGGCTTGTGGATAGTACGCGAAGGACTGGGTTGGGTGGTGCCGGGAGACGAAGGTGGGGTAATGGTGATTGGTTGAAGCGCACCGGAAGGTGGATCTTCGATTGAGAAGAACGCGATCTGCAGGTCTTCTACAGGTGGATGATGATACTGGAGGGGAGAGTCGTTAGTGCGGAATGCCGTATCTTCGATGAATATTGTGCCTTTCCACGCTAAGATGTCTCTGAAAGCACAATATCGTGAGCTTCGCAAAGATGTGGAAGACTTGTGATCACTTACGTCGTCTTAACGTCCCACACCGTCAAGTGTTTCTCCTTAGGCTTGACTTTGACGTCGAACCTCCCTCGTCTCCAATCCTTCATCAACGACGGATCCTCCGTACAGGCCGTTTCGAACGTACGCAGAGCGGCTGCTTTATGACCAGTACTCTTGCGAGTGGCCTTACGTTCAGAAGCAGCGGCGGGACGAGCCTCAGATACAGATGCGAGCATATCGCCAAACCCAGAGTCGTGTACACCGTTCTCCGCCTCCCAAATCTCCTCCGCGAGTGCACGGTCTATGGCTAACTCGGAGTCGTCCAACTCAGAGGGGTGTGGTAGTTTGGAGGTCAAAGGGGTTGACGTTCCGGGAACATGGGATATAGTTGGGCGAGAGGGTTCACTCTCGGAGACGATGGACATCAAGGAGGAACTGGTGCGCGAAAGAGCCCTGGACGTAGTAGATGAAGACTTTGGCATGCTGCGTAAAGCACTATTCTCGTCAAGAACCGATGTTATTGACATCATGGAAGAGCTTGTGCGAGAGAGTGCTCGAGTGGTGGTGGATGAAGATCTTGGCATGCTGCGTAGAGCTCTCTCCTCGTCTACAATCGACATCATCGACGACGACTGGCGGGCAAGAGGTTTCGCCTTCTTCTCCTTTGCCGGGAATTCGACTTTGGAAGAAGACGCCTTTATGTCTGTTGCTGTCGCTGAAGTCTTCGAAGAAGGGAAGGGAATCCGTCCATCCTTGAGAGACGACTTGGGCAAATCTTCTGAGCCCACTCGGTTATGAGACGTCGTGCGAGTGAGAGCGGCTCTCGCAGGACCAGCCCGACCAGGATTGAGGTGCATAGAGGCCGGGCGAGTATATCTCTTCTCCGCCGTGTCAGCAGCTCCACGTACAGTATCTCGACTGGACGTCCTCTCCAAGTCAAGAGATTGAGAGAAGGGCCGTATGGTCTCGACAGAAGACGTGGAGTCTGTACGCTGACGTACACGCGCACCACGAGATGCAGCAGCGGAAGACGAAGAGCCGTTTCCCAGGTCGGACTTATCTGAATCGCTGACATCGACCTCTCGGTAGCTACGTTTCGGACGGACGGACAGTCGGCTCGGGTGGGAGATTGTTGGTGGGGGTGTTACAGGTTCCTTGGGCTTGGAATGCAGGATATCGCGGACCTTTTGGGAGAAAGAGAAACGTCTACGGTTTTGGTTGGAAGACATTGTTGCTGGTATATGAGGAAGATGATTGCAACCTGACTGTAGTGAGTGGCAAGGAGAGTGGGTCGGCGATGCGAGCTCGTGAACCTGCAGCGAGCGTATTTCGGACGATTTCGAGGAGAGTGGGCACGAAGACGAAAGCGATGAGCTTTTATACGTCGCGGTGTACGATGCGGCCTAAGGGAACGTGTGTAACGTGTGTTCCAGCCAGGAACAAAGGCTATTTTGGCCTAATATGATGGCCAAACAAGAGATATAGATCGCTTTAATCTAGATTTGTTGTCTAGACCGGAGGGGAGATAGACTCACCTATTGTCAGCTTCTTTCGTTCCATCCTGTAGCTGCTGTATAACAATGGCCATGGACAAAAGAACGGGTTGCTTAATCAAATATCCTGAGACTCGAGCGAAAGCATCGACGACCAAATTTCAGCGATTGATCGGCACTGAACTCTGCGGGTTTGTTGACGAAAGACCCTTGACGACCTTTGCCTTTGCTTAGGCATAAACGAGTATGAAACGACGTAGAAAGGCTGTTACGCTTGTGGATGACGCTATTGCCGATTGCTAAGTGGTGGACGTTTTTCTAGAGTGCGTGTCTTTGGGATTAGCGATCCGGACGGTTGCACTGTATACGTTGATAAAAAAACATATTCCTACGCTAGCAAAGATTCAATGTCACTGAATCGGGCGCTGGTGCACGGTGCTTATACCACGCCGGAGGCTGCGTCTGTTGTGGACCCAAGGGCAAGGTCACTACAAGTGCCACTTACCCGTCTACGAGGTCCGCCTTCGTCCCAAAGTGTCCGAGAAGCAGTAGCTTTCGCAGGCATTCGAAGGTCGCCCTTGACTCTCGCTAGGCTTCTATGAATGCAAAGATTGGACAACACCGAGATGACTAAGTGTTCGAAAGATAGTCAATGTGTTACTTGGGGGAGAATGTACACGACAATAAGTCGGCGCGTTAGGTAGCGCGACGACATTACTATGTATGCAATGAAATTCAGCACCGATTTCAGCAAACTTCAGAGGGCAAGGGAGACATACCTGGACACATCGTACGTTCAAGCAGCGAGAAGTTGCGCAGTGCACAAATACTTACACTCCCTTCCGAGCTTCACATGTCATGCATCCCAATGGCTCCGTTGGACAACGTCTGACCCACAGCTAAAATCAAACGTGAGACTGATCCATTTCACCATAGTACGAGTCTGTTGAACTGGCTCATCGTGGCCGTCCAGGAAGAGGCGAGAGGTCGAGCGCCTGTAATATTTTGGAATGAGCCAGCGTCTCATCCTCCTTCACAACTGATTCTAATACTGACAAGCTTACTGATGTCGTGTATCACAACATTTATCTTCATTGGGAACCTTTTTCAAGTTATGGAGATACAAGTAGCTTACCTGAAGACAATCCGAGATCAATGTCGAGTGTCACTAGCCTGAAATAATTTGGCACGAGCAGGAATCGAAAAGACGCGCCGAACAAAATGAAACGCGTCCGAACGCGTTTCGCGCCCTCTCACCCTGACTCTATCCTCCACCGCGATATTTCCAGTCCTCATTACAACCATGGCACGCTCTACACAACGTACACAACGCGCCTCACAATCTCAGTCTCAGTCTCAACCATCTCAATCTCAACGTGCTCCGCGAGGCTCACAGCGTGCGCGTAGGAGGGACGCAGACGAGGAAGAGGAAGAGGATCCAGATGAAGAGGAGCAAGAGAACGACAACGATATGGACGTCGATGGCGGGAATGATGATGATGCGGTGCGTAACGTGCATCCTCGCTGTGTGAGACGCGTCGAATGACTGTGTGTACGTGTTATAGGACTTGCAAAGACGGGCCTATGCGCTCGTCCGTCTTGCGCTGTTCAACGAACAACGTAGGATTCCGCTGAGACGAGACGAGATATCGAAGAAAGGTGCGCCGTTGCGTCTCTTCTACCGTACTTTCCTTCTAACTTGTTCGTGGACGTGTTGCAGTTCTAGGCTCAAAAGGTAGGAGGTTCGCAGAAGTGCTGCAGTTCGCACAACACATCCTCCGTAAAACCTTTGGCATGGAACTCGTCGAGTTACAACGCGCACAGGCCGTCGGTGATACGGACAAGGACGGGAAGAAGCCGAAGAAGAACACAGACGCGTTGGGCATGAAGAAGAAAGGTACGTCTTGCTCTCATACACCTTGACCTTACCTTTGCCTATATTTACACACATTCCTATGCACACAGCCGCACCAACGGGCACAAAAACATGGATTCTGCGCTCCGTGCTCGACCCACGTCTCATCTCCGCCGCCGTCACCCCCGACGACGCCATCAAAGCCGTTGAGCAACAACCCGACAGTGACGAGGACGACGACCCAGACGACTCGGCGGTCAAATCAGCCAATACTGGCGCCATCGTGGCATGGCAGAACGCGGACCAGCTTAGCGCGATCGGGATATTGTACGTCGTGCTGGCTTTGGTGCTCGTACACGGGCGGGCTATAAGCGACGGTGCGTGTTGTCCTCTGTTCCGTCCTCTGCTCGACTGATACGTTACGGTACACACCAGCCGACCTCCGCCGCCTCCTCAAACGCCTGCGCATCCCGCTCACCGCCTCCCTCCCTCTCACAGCCCGCTCACCCACGCAGCTCACAATCGACGCCTTCCTCGCCCAAAGCACCCGGCAAGGCTACCTCGAGCGGCACCGCATCGGCGAGGCCAAACCAACCACCAAGAAACGCGGCCGGGGTGCTCCAGGGGGCACGAACAACGACGAGGAGGGCGAGACGTGGGAGTGGAGGTGGGGGCCGCGGGCTATGGCGGAGGTGGGGGAGAAGGACTTGGCGGGGTTCGTTGCGGAGTTTATGGTCGGGAGGGCGTTGGTCGGTGGGGATGGTGATGGTGATGAGGAGGAGGAGGAGCAGGAGGTCAGTGAGGAGAAGAGGAGGAAGGACTTGGAGGGGATGTTGAGGGGGGTTGAGAGGGCCAGTGGGGGTGATTTGGTGGATTGTGGTGTTGTGGTTGTTTAGAGTGGGGCTTGATGCAGATGTGTGATGTGTGGGTTTGTGGGGGTGTGTATTTTGTCCAACTCTGGGTACTGCTTATTAATTGATATTAATCTCGATATCCTATAGGGGGATTAGGTGGTTAGTAATGATGCCCTCTACACCGTACAAATGTATTCTTGTTCGATGCTTCATGAATCCGACAAGTAGCTGGAACAATTACTCCCTCATGCGGGTACTTACTATATATGCGGTCTACATGGATACTAAGCTACATCTACGAGATCACACAAACGCTGGGTGTATGCTACAGTCGTCAATACGTATTATATATGCCCGCGGCCGGACCAACATTAAGCTATACTCGATCATCGAAGCCCGGAATCTACTCGTCCACAGGAGGCATCATAGACACCTCTTCCACCACAGGCAAAGCCCTCATCGCGTCCCAATCATCAGGGTACATCACCCTCTTCAAAACACGCGCCTCCTCCTCTCCCTCCTCCTCCTCAGCACGGGAGAACTGCGCCACCATCCGAAGCAACTCCTCCTTCGTCTTCCCATTCTTCCCTCCCACCCCCTTCCCACTGACAGCGTATCTCTCAAACTCAATCTTCCACGCCTTCTCATCTAGAAAGTGGAGCAGGAACCGGATGTCCTGTGTGTCGGTGCGCACTTTCGCGAGTGTCTTGAGCCGTGTGGAGCGGTGCGTGTTGCACCAGCGGTTGAGCTTTGTGAAGATCAGGATGGTGGGGTGTAGGATAGTCAGGCCTTCCCGTGGCCATGAAAGTGAGGGAGGACGGCAGGTAAAGTGGAATCTATGAGTGAATATGTATGGTGGGTTGATTGGCTTACCGTTTGTCTCGTAGGTGGGGCTGACGACGGACGGGAGGCCTAGTGTGCCTGCTGCGAGCGTCTCGATGCAGACGAGTTGCCCTTGCTCCTGCGTAGGAGCTCTTCCTCTGGGAGATGAGGGTCCGCGTCTGGGCTCTGAGTTAAATCCCAATTGTAAGGTGAACTCAAGTTGACGTTGTCTCCCGATAAAGATGACAATCATACCTAGACAAGGAGATAGCCAATGCCAGCCTGAGTGTGAGCTCGAAGATTCCTTGGCCGATGCGCATCGAATCAAAGGCTATACTGGTGGTACGGACCTGGACAAAGAAAAAATTCAGAGTGGTCATGGCAAAGTGCACGTCCATCTCGACAAGACGTCTCCTGACAGCCATCATATCCTGCCCCTCGCCGAGTTGCACCAGCACGTCTATATCGTAGATTGAACGTCACGTCGGTCAGACTGATAAGATACGCAAGTTAAGAAATAGGTGGTGGTGTACTACTCATCTCGGTTGAACGCGTGCTGCCGAGGAGAGCCCATGCGAACCCTCCAATGTATGCGTGCTTGCATCCCAAGTTGGTCAAGCTATAGCGTGTACAAAGATCAGAGACGGTTGGATAGACCTCAGCGCTGGTACTATGTAAGGCACGGAAATACCGACTGGGTGGTTAGAGTTTTTGCTGCACGCAGCTGGAGAGTGCGATCTCGGGTGACGTTCATAGCTACTAGTAGAACCTGAGGATACGCTCGGTGGGATGTCGACCTGTAAAAAAATGAGAGAACGTCTTACGAAATTCCTGCCAGAGATACTATAATTTGTACGCAGATCCGTGTCTCGATATAACCCCTGAGTTGGCTCCGCGGCCGAGTGAAAAGTTGACGATCGACAGACTCGGAACCGAAGCTGCACGATTTGGATCCCTAGTATGCGGTGTGCATATTAATTTTGTAGACCTGAGGCCTGCCTCAGTCAATGAGTAGGTGCTCATGCTATCGATATTGTAGCATGTTAGGGCCTTTCGTAGATTGATGATAAGCCATAACTCATAAATCGCATTGTGACCGCAAAATGTTGAATGGGAGGAGTGTTAGGCTGAGAGGTTTAGTCTTTTAGAAGAAAAGGCTGTTTGGCGTTAGCGTCGCTGCCATGGCCGCTGAGAGGACTCAGAGGCTCCTAACTTCAAGCTTAGATGAAAGGTTGACGAGTGAATTGCACACACCAAGAGGCATCAAAAGGCTGTCTCATACCGTGACGAATTTCACACTGGCAAACGAGAGAACGGGTATCAGGGTACATTCGAATCCGATGATGTTATGCTACCGGAGCACGTTACAAGCATCAACCGAACAGTATGGTATCTGTAAAAATGGTTTCACATATCATCCTCTATCTATCATCTCGACGCATCCAAGTCCAAAGCCGACAACGGATCCTCAATCCCTAGTTCCACTCCACCCTTGCCGTGAACCGCGCCAGCAACCACAGGAATTTGGTCGGGCGTGATTGGCCCTCCGCTGTACGACTCCGTCGACGGTGTCGGGTACAGCTCAACCTTGATGGGTATAGGTGCCACCCACTGAGAGGGGAAGCTCTCCGAATCATCCTCTTCCTCCACCTTGTCGCAGATCGTAGCAGGTGGAGCGTTATTACACCAGGATGCTGAAGGCTCCATCTGCATCTGTGCCAGCCACTTCTCGACACGGACGTCAGCCTCTCGCTTGGGTCGAGGAGCCGCGGCGGTGGCGGGTGTCTGACGAGGTGCCAGTGGTGGTACAGTGACCTCCTGTCCGCTGCAGAAAGACTCAATTCGCTTGACCGTGTCAGAAGCACGCAAGATCTCGTCGTTTGACATCCAGAACGTGTCGATGTTTTCTACGGCGCGGCGGAGCTTAGAGATGGACGGTCGTGATCTCTGGGTGGACCTGAACAGGGTGTAGAAGAGTTTGGCGGCATCTTCGGAGATGGGGAGGGCCTTTTGGAAGTGGAGAGGATCCTGGTCTTTGAGGAAGGCATGGAAGAACCTGTCCTTGTAGACAGCTTTGTTCCATGGAAGGTGCGCCGTGACAAGGTTGAAGAGAATGACGCCTAGAGCCCAGGTGTCATTGGCGGCGTTGCTGTACGCCCGACCAGCAAACTGGCCATCTCCAATGCACTCTATAAACGAGAAGAAATTGATTGATAAGTAAGGGCGCTTGTTCATGACTCGAGACAAAGAAGCTTACCAGGACTCATGTAAGGCGATGTACCACATTTGTGAATTGAACTTGTCGTGTGATTCGTGGCCAGACCAAAATCGGAGATGTGCACCTTTGTGCCCGAAGCATCACACAAGATGTTCTCCAATTTGAGGTCACGATGATACAGGC
Source organism: Irpex lacteus (assembly GCA_001986395.2). Lineage (NCBI taxonomy): Eukaryota > Fungi > Basidiomycota > Agaricomycetes > Polyporales > Irpicaceae > Irpex > Irpex lacteus. The sequence continues at coordinate 135,890 of MQVO02000038.1, read as the reverse complement.
CAGTACGATGGCAGCCCTCAACGGCGTCGAGGATCTGGAGGAAGACGCTCTTGACCAGCGCGTCCTCTCTCCAGAACGTCAACTTGCCCGTCTTGGCATCTCGTTCATTGGCCTTGCTGGACAAGCTGCCACCAGGGCACAAGTCCATAATCATGTACGAATAATCTCCCTCCATGATGAAGTCATAGAGGAAGACGACACCATCGTGCTCGGAGGCCAAGTTGTGCAGCCTGGCCTCCCTCCATGGGCGCGAGTGCTCACCCGTGCCGGGGAGAACCTTGATGGCGACGGTGGAGGGGAGGAGAGAGTCGATGATGTTGTCTCCTTCACGCGAGGTGGGGTGAGACGCAGCACGTCGGGTGAAGGTGGCGCGGTAGACGACGCCGAAGGCACCGGCTCCAAGCTTTTCGACGAACTTGAAACGGCCCTGGTCGATGGTGCGACCAGTAAGGTCGGGGATGGTGGAGCTCTTCTTAGGCACAGCCATGATGGAAGAAGTGACGGAGAGTGAAGCGAATGTGTGTGATAAGACGAGATGCGAGTGTGTTCAAGAGTGACCAGCGCACTTGAACGTTTGATTTGAGTGAAGTTGAAGTTGGAAGATGTGATGGGAGGTTTGAAGCAGGGAGGCATGAGGCCTTATATACCTTTTTCGAATCCCAGTTGTACGCGGATGCATAGCACGTAAGTGCAGCAGCGGATGCGTACCTTGTGATCGATCCAGCTAGAGGTGATCGAGTTGGCGGAGCAATGCGGGGAACATCCATGAAAGGGATTTTAATCGAGACCGGGCAATCTGTCTAGAGTGTAAGAATCGTATATTCGATGTCGTCAATGCTACTGCGTGTGTTCGGCTTTGGGTAAGATGCATACCTTCGTGAACAAGATACCTCTACATGTCTGTTATTTTTTCAGGCTGAGTCGAATGTTGGCCGGCTCATGCATATAACACGCCGCAAGCCCATTGCGCTTGAGATTCAGGTTCTAATCGTGACTGAACCTGCGGATACGTTGCTGCGTTTTCAGATTATATCTACAACTCGATCACTTGCGCATATGATCGACGCGATCGCCAGTCTACACGCCGATCATCATACACGAAGTTGTTCGAGGTTTCGTATATGCTAATTGGCGTGTAAAGCGTACAGCAATTGGTGCATGACGACAGATACGGCAGTACAATATGTATGTCGCACACACTGCCGTATCTGTCGTCATGCACCAATTGCTGTGATAAAGCCAAATATCAGTTCCCTACTAGAACCATAGGCCAAAAGAGCACGACTCACGCGGACGATCAGCGGAAGACGTACTGGTGGGACTTATGCTGTATTTGGCAATAATCGCTCGATCATCAACGGATCGAGTGCTTATCCGGCAAGCCTTGAATGCGAGGATACTAAGAGACCTTTGCCTGTGGACGTGTAAGCGCAGTATGATAATTACAGGCTCTGGCAACCGACAGAGCCTGTCATCGTCATAAACGATGCCTGTTGATCAGCAGACCGTCTACTTCCACGGCTGAGGCGATAGCACAGCCTAGTCATTGTTCAGAATATAGGTCGGCGTAACCTTATAGACGTCCTAGAGAAATTAATAGGAGAGATTCGGAGAACAGTGAAATATAGCTGTCAATGCTCGTCGGCTTTCTATTACTGGAGTGATTAGACTTATTGCCTTGGTTGGGGTTCGCACCTCTATAGCAATGAAAGATTAACAGGACTGGTATAAATCGAGGAATGTACTGTCATACGGACACTCATATGTCAATGTAGTTTTTGGCCCTTCCGAGTACTAGTTGACCCGATTCCAAGAGGTTTTCTCTGTTCTCCTCGCCAGATGAATGGGTAGACTACTGTAGCAGTATGACCTGATGTTCGTCCATGTGACGTGTGACGCGTAGATGTTCAAACTTTTTGATGTTCAAAGCTCTTTGTGACCTGTGACCGAACGTTCATGTTCAGTAGGCGCTATGAACATCTGCAGCACCGTGCTTGCTACTCTCTCTGTTACCGTCTTTCAGTGGCAAATCGACGAGTGCGAGGGCCACAAGAAAAAAATTGAAAAAAATATCACTAACCGCCCATGTCACGTCGACAGATGAATGTTCAAACGTGCTTGTGACGCGTGACCAGATGTTCAGTTCACGGCCGTTCATCAGGTCATACTGCTACAGTACTCACAACATCTAGATCTGTGGTATTAAGCGAGCAGATCACATCTTCCCTTGATCCATATCAGCATTGAACGAGTAGGTATCAAGTACGTGCCTTCAAGTCGACATGAAAAGGACGTCAACGATATGTGCGTCCGGTGCAGTATGCATACCTTGGCCATGCTCGTACGTAGTAAGTGCATGCACTGAATACTTGCAGCATGGCAAGAGAGCGACGAGACCTGATACTACTTGAGTGTCGAGTGAAAAAGAAGGAGGTGAAGACTGGGACTTGGAGTTGTGGGAAACCCTAACCTTACTCCGCTCAACCCGGCGTACCTACGGATCACCCTGGTCAATTGATCCTCGATGCACTACAACCGCAACCACGACCTCCGAAACGACGGAGACGACACCGACGACCACGACCACGACATTCACGACGTCCACTAGGGCTGTAATATACCACAGTACAATACTGGTGCTCCTTCGACCCTCTGTGTCGGATCGAACAGTCGCCAAGGCGGGTTGTAGATCGCAGTAGTCGCAGTTTCAAGGTGTTCAAGGCAGCATGGTCGACGTTCCCCACGACGCGGGTGTGTGTATTCCACCATGAATTATACAGCTAATCTGAGCTCTTGAAAGTGGCTATATTCCACTGTTCATTCCACCCGACCCGGGGAAACGTCGTAGACTGGTCGCTCAAAGCGTCAGACGACGTCGACCTTACCAACGTCGAGTTCAGCTGTCTGCCTAGCGGACTGCACACAATCGAGGAAGATATTGTGTGAGTGTTATGATTTGAGAAAGAGTCGGTCCCCGTTCATGAACCAGCTAATGAACCTGCGGTGTGTGAAGGTACTTCTCTCGGGGCGACCACCCCGGGTTGTGCGTCTTTCGTCGGCGACGGACAGAGGAGCACGGTCACCGCGGGTACCGGTTGTCCTCCCTCGGTATCCTCCTTGCTGCGCCTACGACATCCGCCTCCTCATCCTCGACATCTACGTCTACAACTTCTCAGCCTAAACCATGGCTACACGCCCCCTCTCTAAAATTGCTTGTGCAAACTATCTACTCGTCTCTCGAAAATCGGGACATACTCGAACCGACTGAGCGAGACTGGGAACCTGCGCGGGCGTGGTTCGAGCAAAACAGACTTCCTTCCTTAGCCACGACTTCTAGTGAATCATCTCCTAACCACCTTACTACCCCTATCACAATCCCCACATCAGTCCCGGATCCTTCTACGCGCTTGCCCTACATCCTACAAGCGTCTTCCCTTGGACCGTCCCTCCTAACCATCTCACGATTCTTACTTGCCCGTCGTCGTGTGCTTATCCTAACCAAACCTCCAGTCGAAGGCGCGTGCGTAATGTGCTGGGCTATCGGAGGTCTGTGCGCAACCGAGGGCGTTGATGCGGCTCCCTCCGCATCCACATCTGCTCAATTGGCTGACACAGAGGGTCCCAGAGTGCTCGGTATGGTCACATTACACGATATAGACCGACTAGAGCGTTCCGGTAAGGCTTCTGTTACCCAGTCTCAGGGACATGGACGGGGATGGATAGCATGTACGACGGACTCTGTATTTGTGGACAAGACGAAGTGCTGGGACCTGCTGGTTGACGTCACATCCTGCGAATTCTCTGCTTTGGCATTTCAGGCAGCTGTAGGTGGTCAAAGCGTCAGTGGTAGCGAGGGAAGACCGAAGATGTACGTTCCCAAGGGGAGCCTCGATGGCGATATGGGAGACCGCGCTGGGAAGAGCGGGAAGAAGGAGGCCTTACGGTTTGCGTGGAGTGATGTCAAGCTGGTTAGTACTATACTCTAGGATATGCACCAACAACGCTAACAAAGTCTTGATGTAGTGGACAGACCTCGCTCGTCTCGCTCCGGTTCCAGGTGTTCCAATCCCCGCAAGTATCAGCTCACATAGTCATACACATAGCCACTCCCACGCATCTTCGTCGTCCTTGTCGTCACCTAGCAGCCACAGGCCTCCACCGGGCCCCTCCTCACTACCTCTCAATCTCGTACCACCATCGTGGCTTGACGCAGGCAGAATATACGAAGACGCGTGTATACTATGCGCCGGGATGTGGTACTCCTCTTCCTCCGCATGGCAAGAAGAAGGTCAGGGGAGAATACGGCTCAACGGAGACGACAGTCTCGCTACTCCGACCTACGACAAGAGCAAAAGCATGTCAGTCGAGCACGGCAGACGGCGGTCTCCTTCGGGGGACAGTAGAGCAGACTCGACGGCCCATGGGAGCAAGCGGGTAGAGCGTGTGTTCAGGCGGATGAGCGAGAGTTCGACGGCGGTGTTCACGAGTCGAACATGGGCAGGCAAAGGAAAGCTTACGGAGGAACCGGTGGAGATCTCAGCGTTGGATGTCGACGGTAGCGAGGAAGACTTCGAAACGTTCCGAGCCAACGCTGCTGCATCCGTCTCGCGAGCGTTTGCCGCATATCATAGTCGTTTGCTGCAGAGACTGAGTTTGTTGGTGGAAGAGTCGTCGGTTGGTGGTGGTCAGTCTAATGATTTGGGTCTGAGGACTGTGATGCTCTCCCCGAGGGACCTGGCGTCGTTGGACTTGGGGCCGCTGAGTGTGATCGACGCGCGGTGGATCGAGTGGCTGTCGGATAGTCACCCTGGGGTTGTGGGAGGCGGTCCGGGAGAGTCGAGGAGAGGGAGGACGGTAGTTAGGGTGAGGAGGGCACGTTGGCGAGACGTATTGGGCGCTGTGTTTGGGTTTAGTTGAGGACTGAATTCGTTGTCCACTCTTGTATGACGTTTGGTTTGGTGCTGCAGATGGACTTTGCGACCGCGGTAGTAAGTTCGCGAATTGTGAGCGTATGATTTAGCTGACGAGAGCCTTTGTAGATCGATATTAGTACGCTGATCATGCTGAGTAATACCTGTGCGGATGGGACATACTTCCATCCGGCCTTTGGTTCATATATTTGAGTCAAGACACATACTCCGGAACCCAGCTGAGTAAGCTATGCCAAGCTAGGTGGTCGTATTGCTATGTACATCGCAGCGTGGGTGGTAGTTCAATCTCGGTAGAGACGCAAAAGGCAATTATTGGGGTGTGTGTCATCAGCTGGTACGTGAGTTGTGTTGTGGCCAGGCGCTTGGTGCATCTCGTGCCTGATTGCCGTGCTCTGGTGCAATCTGACGTGGTAATTCTACTGCTCGTCTACAGGTTACTCATGTCTTTTACGCTGCGTTAATAATGGAGGAGATAAGATCAGATTCAACTTTGATCATGGTCGAAGATGCCTATATAACCAGCCACTCCCATCCCATAGACATGCCAAGCACTCACCACGTCTACTCATCTTCTCTTGTCCACGATGACTGCCAGCGAAACCACTAATACCTCTGAACAGAAAAGCATTCACAACTTTGCGGACAAAGATGGCCAGTTCCGTAGACAAGTGTCCTCTTTTCGAAGCTGGGTCTCCCCAGACCCAAACGCAGAGTTCCCTGCGGAGAAGGATCGTTATGTACGTCTCTTGTACTCCTTATGCGTCCTTGATCTTATTTATGTTGTATTAGGTCTTGTATATAAACTTAGGGTGCCCATGGGCACATCGCACCAACCTGGTGCGATCTCTGAAAGGCTTAGAGGATATAATCCAGCTCGTAGTCATGGACTATACACTGACAGAGGAGGGCTGGTGCGCATCATGCGATTCACGATAGCTCAAACGGCTACTCATGTGCATCTTCCATCATCCCAGGGTGTACACAGGCGTAGACGGCACCGACCCGCACGACCCACTCTACGGATTCACCAAGCACAAACAGCTCTACCTCAAAGCCGAGCCATCCTACGTAGGCCGCTACACCGTCCCCGTCCTCTGGGACAAAAAGCGGGAAACCATCGTCAACAACGAGTCGAGCGAGATCATCCGTATGTTCTTCACTGCATTCGACGGACTGCTCCCACCCGAGCGTAGGGAGTCTGCGCATGGCTTTGGAGGGTATTACCCGGAGGGTCCACTGCGCAAGGAGATCGACGAGTTGAACGAGTGGGTGTACAATACCGTCAATAACGGCGTGTACAAAACCGGCTTTGCGACGACGCAAGAGGCGTACGAGGCTCATCTCTATCCATTGTTCGCGTCGCTCGATAGGCTCGAAGCTCTGCTTAAAGGGAACGTCGAGAGCGGCAAGGGACCGTTCTTGTTTGGGCAGCATATCACGGAGGCTGATATCAGGCTGTATACGACCATCGCACGTTTCGATGTGGGGTACTTTACGTTGTTCAAGGCCAATTTGAAGATGATACGGTACGAGTATCCGTACTTGGATAGGTGGTATAGGAGGTTGTACTGGGATGAGACGGACCTCACGCGTGGGGCTTTCAAGAAGACGACGAACTTCGAACATGTGAGTAGAGGTAGTATGATTGATGGTTGTGCGTATACTGGTGCTAATGGGATGCGATGTGTGATACAGATCATTCGAGGGTATGCGGCCACATTCAAGTACAAGACGTATCCTCGGGGGCCAATACCATATATCTTGCCTGCGTTGAAAGCCTAAGCGGGCTGGACAAGCAGTTTGCTTGGAAGCGTGCGGACGATGTGGAGTGTAACGATACTTACTGTATATTTCGAATATAATGCACGCATATAAACGCTAAATACTCAGCATCACCGTGAAACTTCACATTGACAGTCGAGTGAAAGACAAATAGGTATAAGACAGGTACTAGCACATAGCGACCTTATTCGCTGATAGGAGGAACCGCGAGAGTGACCTTCTCCCCACCAACCTCCGTCGCACTCAGATCGACTCTTCCATCATCTCCAATGAGTATCTGAACCTCCAGCTTAGCCTTCTTCCCGCTAGCCTTCTTCGATTCCAAGAGTACTGCGCCCAACAGCTCAGACTTGCTGATGAGCTTATCCTTCACCTCAATCTCCTCCTCCTCTTCTTCCTCTTCCTCAGGTTCGTCCTCCTCAGGCTCGAGCTTCGGTGGCTTTTCAAGCGTCACCTTGATACTCTCGTCGACCTGCCACAGCTCGAACCCAACCTTGTTCTCATCTCCGACCTCGACCTCAAACCTCACGGTCCTTCGGCACGGCAATGGAGTCTCACGTAGCACAAGAGGGATCCACTGTCCGCCCAAAGCGTTCTCCTCCTGTCCCTCAGCAGATGCCTCAGGGAAGACCAGCCCGATGCTCTTGCTTGTGACCTTTGCACCCGTCCAGTTCTCCGTCTTCTCATGGAACGCAGCCTTGACCTCCTTCTCCTCCTCCGTAGTCTCGCCGAGGCCAGCCAACAACTTGGCCTGCACGACTGCTCCACGGCTGAGAAGCGTGGTAGGGTCTCCGACACCGCCTCCGACGACTGAGCCGTTGGAGAAGGGCGTGACGACGTCCTCCTGGAAACCAATACCAGCGAGGTGTTCGTCCAACCCGGGAAGAGAGGCACTTCCACCGACGTAAACGATCTCGTCGACGTCGAACAAGTCCAAGCCAGCAGAAGCAACGAGCTTCTTGACTTGCTCGCCTACACCAGCGTAGATGCTTCGGACTTCGATGTCGAACCTCATACGGTTGATCGAGCCTGTGTAGTCCATACCATCCTTGAGGGACTCGACAGAGCACGTTGCAGCACCGCTCGAGGCGCTGACGGTGCGCTTGGTGTGCTCAACCGCAAGACGCAGTTTAGCTTCGGCGCGCTGATCTTGCTTGGAGTCGGCGGGAGCAGGTGCGACGGTGAGCGGGACCTTTGTCTTCTTGGTGAACTCCTTGGCGAAGAACTTGATGATTTTGTCGTCGATAGCGTCTCCGCCGAGGCTGTGGTCCGAGACATAGGCGAGCGAGTGGATGAGGCCTTGACGAATGCTCAACAAGGAGAGCTCGAGCGCTGAGGCTCCAAGATCGACGACGAGTTGAGTGCGGTCCTCTGAGAGCTCGGGGCCGGAAGGAGTTGGTGGGTTGGAAAGAACAGCGACGGCAGCTGCACCTGCCTCTTCCAAGAGTTGAAGGACAGTGACACCAGCGTCGGTGGCGGCAGCCTCCAAAGCCTTCTTTTGTTCAGAGTTGAACCACGCTGGGACAGTGATGACAGCTCCCTGAACCTTCTTGCCAAGGAAATCTTCCGCAGATTGCAGGAGGGATTTGATGAAGATCGTAGTGACTTCGGAGACGGAGAGGATACGCGTCGCAGGTGTGGGCTCAGAGCGCGGGGTGGCTACCTGAGAGGCAAGAGGCGTGTTTTGTTGAGTCGTAGTGGTTGAAGTGGGCAATGGGAGAGGCGCCGCTTGAAGAACTTGCACTTTGTATGCGGGGACGCCTGCCTGCTCGGGATGCTCAATGACGGGGGCAGAGGTCGTGGGCTTCGATGTATCGATCTCTGAGAATCTAGGTAGAGGACGCCGTCACTTTCCAGCGCGGATTCATGCGTAAACGATAACTCACTTCTTGCCTAGCAAGTTCCTGAAGCCAGTGATCGTGTTTTGGGCATTCTTTACGAGTTGGTGTTTCGCTTGGTTTCCAATGTACTAGTGAATCCGCTTAAGATTAATGTGATGCATTTAGGGACGGACAACTCACGATCTCCTCTCCTTGGAAGCTCACGGCACAAGCAATCTGACGTTCACCGTCCTCGTTGGCGATGCAATCCGGGTTTCCTTGCTACGAACAAAAAATAACCACGTCAATCCCAATAGTTCCCGACCCCCATTCCTATACAAGACCCCCGTACCTTGTTCAAGACGGAAATCGAGGCGTAGGAGTTGCCAAAGTTGATACCGACAACAGTAGGGTTAGCGAGGTCAATGGGAGCCTCAGCACTACCATTTTGTTGATTTGAAGCGGCCATGGCAGTGATACAAGTAATAAAGAGGAAGGGAGGAGGTAAAGGTGTTTACAAGCCTGCTGGCGAACGCAATCTCAAAGTTTTCTGATAGACGCCAGATTAATCGCGTATTCAAAGAGGCGCCCAATGATAATCTTCCTCGAAATCTATCTCAAACGCACTCGCAGAACTCTCCTTCAAGCTTCAAGGGTCGATGGCGTAGTCGGTTATCGCATCTGTTTTACATTCATTCGTCGTAAGCACAGAAGGTCCTCAGTTCGATCCTGGGTCGACTCAGTTTTTTAGTGACTTGGGAATCGGCCTCCGTTTAAGTGATAAGGTCGCGGTGTGGAAAGCGAGACGCGATATCCTATATCAAGTCATCAAGATTCATAACCAGCCAAGGTAGGAATATAGACTCCATAAACGTGATCCATATATTGAACATCAAGCCTTCTTCAACCATCCTTCCAGCGTGTTCCTCTGGGCAGGGGGATCGGAGGCCTTCGTTCGCCGTTTCGTCGCAGGCTCACCTAAACGAACCGTGAGCTGGACAATCGAAACATGTGAAAAAACAGTGCATACCTGATCCACCGTTACCAGATGCAGAGTTCTGCATGATTCGCCAGAGCTGCTCGAATTCCTCGGTGCGCACTATGCCACCACTAGCCTACCGACGAGCATGAGAATCTATGACACGCAATATAGACGATAAGTATCGACATACCTGCTTGTGTCCCCGTGCAAAGTTATCACCCATCGCCTCTCGCAAGCCGCTTTCCCGACTGGCATACTCGTTCAGAACCGCTATAATATTAACTTCCTTCTCTCCTGACTCCTGCTCACAGTCATCTACTTTCCTCTTTAACCCAGTTTTCGCACTACTCGATCCCGCCATCCTTTCCTTGGCACACTTAGCAACCCGACACGAGAAGTTCGTCATCCCGGGCAAGTACCCATCATTAGCACACATCACTACCTCTAGCTTCTTCGACTTCAACGACCCAGCCCAGCGCGTCGCAATGACTGGATGCACTTGCGCTCCGCTCGTGACTCGAATGAGCGCAATCCGCCCATCTCCGGAGAACCAAGGTCTGTTACGGGCTACCTTTGCGATTTCGGTCTTTACCTCTTGTCTAGCGGCGAGGAGGCGTGCAGAAGAGATTATAGAGCGGGGAGAAGTCTTCGTTTGGAGTAATGCAGACCAGGCAGACTGGACGTCGTATGTTGCGGTTCTGCGAGCTGTATATCCTTCATCAGTGTGGCATTCTCATACACCAGTGCTTTCGATGATGCTTACGTGCGTTGAGCAGACTGACGGCGTCACCTAGAACCTTCTTCGTACACCGCCGCACGCAAGCTTGCATATCGCCGAGCGGCCACGGTGGCGACGGTTTGAAGCTGAACGAAGTCCCCAAGTCTCCGTACGTCCCGACCGCGCAAAGGTAGTCAATCTCCTCTCGATGGCTTTCCCCAATCACAGGTCTGCATAGGACATACGCAAGGGTGCTTGACGTTGCTACCGGTTCGTAGCGAGCCGCAGAAAGCACCTGAGCACCTTCCGGGAAGTCGTCGTCCTTGTCTGTCCAGTGGTGGTCAACAATGAGGGTACGAACGTCCTTTCCACGTACGATTGGTCCTCCTGGACGACTACCTTGGTCGACCACGATGACAAACTTGGAATCGTAGGCTTCCATACGTTCTCGCTCGGACTCTGCGTGGACGTTTGATCCTTTGGCAACGAAGTGGACGGAGATCTGCTCTTTCGGAAGTCCTAGGGACACCAGAGTGCGGTATATTATCATGGAACCACAGAGGCCGTCTGCGTCTTTGTCCGGCAGCAGAAGCGTTCGGGAATTGGATTTCGCACTAAGTAAGGCATGAATTAATGGGGCAGATAGGAGAACAGCGGCAACTCACCACTGACGAAGAAACACACGAGCAGCTTGTAGAGCTTCCTCGCTGGCAGGCCATTGAGTCGGCTGAGTAACACTCGAACTGTGGCTGGACATTCTAGATCTTGTAAGCGTTAGATTAGAGTACGTCTTTACTCTGAATGAAGCAACGGCAACATACGGTGCACCGTAACGGTATGAACGTTGTCGAAGACTCGGAGCCGTTCTCAGGACCCGACCGCATGCGCGAGAGTTGTTCATTGTCGAGATACACATAGCAAAGTGGAGCACAGAATTTTAATGCCATCATGTAGCGGCTGACCATATATGTCCTTACCGTGCTCTTCAACATCCAATCAGGAAACGATGTGCACTCGAGTGAACTGTACTCAGGCTTACCTCTTAGATGAGTTTATTTTCTGCTGGGAAGTGTGAGACATCTTCAAGCCATAGTAACAGACCTATCAATTGGTTCCTAGTGGTGATATGAATGCAGAACTGGAATCGAGTATGCAGAACGTTTTAGTCAGGAGCAAGGCTGAAATAGACGCGTGTTGATTTAACTCAGTTTCCAAGTACGGAACGGTTTTGTCTAGCGTCTATTGCCTCGTTACTGCGTCTTGGAGTCAGGACCTTCAAGTTTACGCTCAAGGACTAATAACGTCGACTATTATCTACCTTGCCCACGATGATCACAACAATCTCTGCTCTCCCAGTGCCATTACCTCAACGACACACTCCATCGACAAAGCATGAAATACCAGAACTGCCCGAAGACCTCTTCGACCAACTACCCTCTGATCTCGTCGAGGCAGCATTGGCCATGCTGAGCAAGGATGAAATTCCGCTGATACCTTGGGGCTCTCTGCTATACAGAAGTATGGACGTGCCTAAAGTTCTTACGGTAAGCAAAACCCCCAGCTAGATTCGTAGCCAGTGAACAGTCCTCTATAGCACTTCCAGTTCCTCGTTCCCGACGAGCTACTAGACGCCGCCTCACAGAAAGTCTCAGCCATGCGTTTATCCGTTATACCACCCCCCTCATTACTTCTGAAACAAGAAGGTGACTTAATCAGCAAGGGCTTTCTTCATCGCCTCACACGCGAGACAACCCTTGGGTCCGTACAGTACCTCCACTTGCAACCCCTTTCGTTTGCTGGCTTTCAACCTTCTGAACGGAGAGAACATCATCAAAAGGCCTACACTATCTGCATGCCCAGACCATTCGCAGTCTATGCGGCTCTGTTTCGAATGCTGGCGTCTTACCGTCGTAAAGACCGCGTCCGCTCTTCTCTCATCGCCGAACTGGAGTTGCTCGTAAACTATCATCTACTGGGTCTGTCGTTAGGATATCGTGTTCCAGAGGACGATGAGGGATGGGACGAGTCTGATATGGACGTACGAGAGGAGAAGGTTGTGTGTATGGTGCGTAATTGGACTGCCGACGGCGAGTGGCGGGATGGAGAGGAGTGGATGGGTGATGCGTTGGTTCTGGTGACTTGGACTATTTGCCCTGGAACGGTTGATGAGTGCTCTTATGACTGCACAATCGTATATGACTTGTTAACCCGCTGTATTGTATCTTACAGATAGCTAATGCAATATATTACCCTCTTCTCCAGTTCAGTTCAAGTTCCCGTTTGCATCTCAATCGCTACAGGTCACGGAGATTCTATGGAGTCGATCTTCGCCCGCCTCCGTCGGAGTTATACCTCACGATGAACTTGACATGCGATGCGCCACGTGTGTGAATTCGAATGGCGATATCTAAGCCGAACAACCTGGACTGTCTGCTACAACGTCCCTATCTTTTGCCCAAGTCTGACCTCGCCTGAAGGTCGAGTTATACAGTACATGCTCAGGTGAGCGCATACAGCCACTCGGCATCGGGCGGTTGATTTCTCACAATGTAACACGGGATTCCGTGAAACACGGTGAACCACAGAAGCGTACAACTCATCTCGGGCGGGCTGAACGGGTACGCACCTGTGCGTTCCCTTGAATTTTCTGCTTCCAAGTCTGATGTGACCTCGTCGTAATAGTTACCACACAGTCAGCTTGAGGTTTCATGTGCCTGTCTGTGCGCCATATTGGCCTGCTCAGAGACGTATAAATGAGAGGGTAAGCACTCGAGAAGACCTTAGCTCTGAGAGTCCTTTCGCATTCTACCGTTGCACATCGAGTTAGCACTGGTTGGTGAGTATCATCCCAAACCGCTCTGCATTAATCCTATGCTAACATCGTCATATCACTAGCTTCACTTGATTTTTTCTCCATTCGCAAGTTAACGACTCATTCCCACTACACACTCCACGTCTATTACGACTTCATTTTACTCCTCTCATTAACATATTCATCCAGTCAAGATGCGTTCCTCCTCGACCGTTTTCGCTCTCGCTGTCGTCGCTGCCATCGCCGCACCAGCTCTCGCCGCTCCCGTAACCCCCACCTCCTTCTCCCGCCGCCAGACCACTGCTACTCCCGATGACAGCGACGCCATCTCCCTCGGTACCCTCGGTACCATTTTCTCGGTAGGCGCGCCTGTTATCAGTGGCCTCATCGACCACTTCAAGAACAACGGCAACCAGCAGCAGAGCCGTGAGCTCATGGAACTTCTCGCTCGCGCCGAGGTCGACGAATCTGGGGCTCTCAATCTCGGCAAGGCTGCGGACATTGCTAGCATCGGTTCAAGTGTTGCTAGTGTTTTCCATAACTTGTTCGGCGGGTAAGTACTAGTTTAATCCTCGCGTTTTCAATACTGATTGCGGTGTGAAAGCAGTAGTACCAACAGTCAGCAAAGACGTGAGCTCATGGAACTTCTCGCTCGCGCCGAGGTCGATGAATCCGGCGCTCTCAACCTCGGCAAGGCCGCGGACATTGCCAGCATCGGTTCCAGCGTCGCCAGTGTTTTCCATAACTTGTTTGGCGGGTGAGTACCGGTGTAATTCTCGCATCTTCAATACTGACCGCGGTGTTGAAGCAGTGGTAGCAATAGCCAGCAAAGCCGTGAGCTCATGGAACTTCTCGCTCGTGCGGAGGTTGACGAATCCGGGGCTCTCAATCTCGGCAAGGCTGCGGATATCGCTGGCATTGGTTCAGGTGTTGTTAGCATTTTCCACAGCTTGTTTGGCGGGTAAGTAGTCCCACTACGCCTTATGCCCATGCTGCTGATGCTGACTGCAATATAAAAGCAATAGCAATAACGGCCAGCAGAGCCGTGAGCTCATGGACCTCCTTGCTCGCGCTGAGGTCGATGAATCCGGAGCTCTCAATCTCGGCAAGGCTGCAGATATTGCTAGCATCGGTTCAGGCGTTGTTAGCATTTTCCACAGCTTGTTCGGCGGGTAAGTGGACATGTACTGAATTCCGCCTCTCGACTCGTGCTGATCTTACTATGCGCTTGCTTTCCTTCAATCCAGAGGCAGCCAGCAACAGCAACAGCAACGCCGTGCTCTCTTGGAGTTCTTGGCCCGCCAGGATTTAGGTCAAGGTTCCAACCCCAACGGTGGGTTGGGTCAGTCCTCGGGTGGAGACCCGAACGGGGGACTGGGGCAAACTACCAACCCTAACGGAGGGTTGGGTCAGACCACCGTCAACCCTGATGGCACTCTCGGCCAGAGCGACGCTCTCTCCCTCGGGACTCTCGGGACCATCTTTTCCGTTGGCGCACCGGTTGTAAGCGGTCTCATTGACCACTTCAAGAACGGTAACCAGCAGCAACAGCGCCGCGAGATGGAGGAGATCTTGGCTCGTGCGCCTTCCTTCCACCTCGTTGAAGATTTCCCCAAGCTGGCCGGAACGGCCATCTTGAACGACCTTGACTAACAAATGAACATAGAGATAAGAGGTATATGGTATAGTGATAGCGACATAGTGGGCTGTACAAAGTAGTCATTTCCAGTATTGCGAATGCAACGGTGGAGCTCTCAAGCTCATAATTATTCAAGTGTTTATAGTGACAAGGCGTGCTCACTTTCTGAGGTACAGAAAACACCAATATCTAGTATACTTATCAAACACATAACGAAGAGTGTCGAAGCACGATTGACTTAGCAACTCCATCGTCGCATATGAATACCATACTATATCATGTCGGTAACTCCGTTGATTATTGATAGCAAATAGAAAGGAAGTAGCCATCTGCGTACATTGTTCGAGACCACCTACTCACCCCCAAACACCTCCCTGCAACCATCGACCCCACCGCCTTACCACGATGCCGACGCCGATGGGACCAACTAACGTACACAACAAGATAGCCCATACAGCGATGAGGTACGTGTCGTCGCTGAGTAAACTGGACTGCGAGTCGTGACCAATCTGTACAACAAGCAAACCTATCTCGCCTCGGGAGACCATCGCGATTCCCAAGAAGAAGGATGGAGCGAGGTGTGAGAGGAGTGATGGTGACGGGGATGAGAATGTGGCTCCCATATCATGCGTCGGAGTACTACCTCGGTTTCTTGCTGGTGTACTGTTTGGGCCTATTGTCATCTCAACGATGTTCTGTGTCGTTGTATTTACTGAACCTGTCGAAAGGCATGGCTCCGGTACGGATTGTGGGTGCGCTGAGCTATCGTTTCTTTGGCTGATCGTGTGCCGTGTGAGGTCTTCCAAAGCGACCAGCAAAGAATGGGGATACCAGTCGCTAGCTTAGCAGCGCACATCAGGATGGAATAAACAACACCTCGCCACAGGATAACTGGCCTCCACAGCGCTCGGAATGGCTATATGTGGAGAACAATGGTCATGAATGGGAATTCTGTGGAACAAGCGGTACTATTTGTCTTACAATGGAGAAACCGATACTTGCAAAGAAAAGTGGGGCGAGTAAGCGATCTTGCAACGGAGTTATAGTACGGGAGTACATTCTCTCAAAAGAGAGTGCTTCCGTTCGTGACTGCTTGGAATCATCAGACGAGGCCTCAGAAGGTAGAGCGATATACGTCAGGGTCAATCCCGCGAGGTATGCTCCGAAGAGGACACTGCTTCCTGTATCTTCATATCCGTTGGCATCCAAGAATTTATTAGTCCGACTGAAGTGATCGGTATTTAGAGGAAACAAGTACGTACAGAATGCGATTGCTGAAAACGCGCTCACTGAAAGGACGGCAAGAGTGAGCTGAACACCGTCTGCATGGTTTCGAGTGCCAAATCCGCGGAAAGTACTATTACGAGAGCTAACCAGGGATCTGCGCTTGAGACCCCATGGCTTTCCTGCCCGGGCAGGGGCACACCAACGTTCCCCGATTTGACGATACCAGAATAAGGGCCTAAGAACAAAGCGGGCGATAATCGCTGCGACAAGAGCAATAAGCACTGAGCTGATGATTGGATGTATGATTGTCAAAGGTAGGGCAGAACTCTGGCTTGCATTTGGTCTCGCCATTGCGGATAGAGCTGGTATCAGTGACGCGAGGACAAGCCCGATGACATCGTCGATGACTGCTGCGCTAATGAGAATCGTTCCTATGCGACTTCGTTGCAAAGGCCGCACAGCGGATGCGGTGAGGTCTGAGAGATAATTTACATTGAGTTTGGAATGTGCAACGGGGGTGACAACTTACCGTCTTCGTGATGTTCCTTCTCCTGCGAGCCTATTGCGTCACTAGTCATATCTGAATCTACTATGGTATTGAATATATCGTTGATGCTAATGATATACTTACTGGTTTGAGGTGTGTTCTTTTGTTGTTGTTCCCCCTTGGGAGATACGCTGTTCAGAGCCATCAGGGTTGTTCCCAAGCTTGTCGATGCGAGAGCAGAGCCCGCTGCAAATGCCTCAAGTGGTGGAGATCTGAAGCCAGCTTGCAATAGTGCAAACGAAAAGGCAATGGGAAGTGCTACACCAAGTGTGGCGCACGATATAGAGAGTGGTAAGTTTGCCAGCAGGGCAGGCAGGTCAGTAGATAAGCCTCCTGTTGGTGAACGTTGAACGTCGATCGAAACCATTAGCGTGATGTAAATCTCGTCATGTTGAGAAAATACTCTTGCCTTCAAAAACAAGACCAATCAAGCCCAGATAGCCTAGAGCAGTAAAGGTAGTTTCCCATGCTTCTGGCAGGATTGCTGCCAAAGGGGTGCCATATATTGATCCCAGAACAATCTCGGCGATAATGCCTGCGTGCAGAACGTAGTCGGCAACAAGCCTTACCACGTTGAGCAGAAGAACGAAGGAGAGTAGAACTAAAAGTTCAGTGGCTGGGAGTTGGCTGTATGATAGAGCTGTAGACTCGGCAGACGATGTAAAAAGAGGCAAACGAAAAATGTAGGACAGGCCAGATGGGGGAAGCATGTTCGTCTGGGCGTGAGTTCGTATTGAGTACTACAAGAAAGACGTGAACGAGTGCTGTATTGGACATGAATAATGATCATAGAAAACATACGAAGTTCATAAGCCTTAAAACTCGTGTGCATGTACCGGCTTACTATACTGTGGCGACCGACTTGAAGTTAGGAACTCGTCAACATGAAATGACGCTGCGGCTTGAATATCTAACCAATAAGTCGATAATCGTACCTAGAATTATGTATGAATATTACTTACGCACAATATACAACTACCATGCTCCAGAGGTCGAGAACTTAGTAATATATGACGGTGAGAGGGAGTAAGTACTTTGAGTGTTACTCAATGGACGCCCATATTCCTTGTGGCGCTCGGAATCGGAGTTCGGACTACTCTGATCTAACGGAGGATGCTACACGCCGTGACGAGAGTTGTTCATTGACGAAGCAGTGACTCAGTATGTAGCTATGGAGCACAGAATTTTAATCATAAGTACACGTCCTTCGAGTTGCCGTTGACGTCCAATCATCAAACAATGCACACTCCTTTCATCTTCTCCGAGATCCGAGTCGACGTGGGACTTCAATATTAAGCTTCAATATTCAAGGACGTACTTAGTACCGTTTCGCATCTTTATTGTCATACCAAGAACAATCTTTCAATTGGTGTGCAGAAAGGCGGAGGCTATCTAACGAGGTTCGTATTATGCGCACATTGAGAGCGGTGGTTGCTACTAAGTCAAGTACAATAAGTATACTACCCTTCACCTCTAATCAACTCTATGACTGTCAGAGCCCGAGTCAATTCGTTGACCGCATTTGGTTCGGTCATGACAGCAATCGGCTCGGTATCCCTGAAAGTCTCTTCTATATACTCCGCCGCGCCAGACATGTTGGCGATCCCCGCACAGGCAGCGTGGAGGGCAAGGAGTCGAGGATGAGGGGGTGGGATGACAACACCATTGACTTCGCATGGCTGGAAAGTAATACGGCTCTTCAAATGCGGTACTACCATGTCAACATCCGAGGTGTACTTGACGTTGTAAGTATTTGGGACGATGGTTTCTGTTTCCTGATCCATTTCCTGACGACAATTCAGCCCTAGACGCAACTAGATAGCAGCCAAACAGACCATTTTTTTCACTGGAGTCAACCAAAGCTGAAGGTGGTCAAAGTAATGGTGGGCGGTTTCGGTTGCTGTGAAAGCATTCATAGGGCTATGCAGAAGTTCTGAGCCGAGCTCCTTTGCTTGTAACCCTCCGAATTGCTCTACCATAGCTCCCGCCGTCCTGGCCCATTCGGCCTAGGGATTGTGAGAAACTGGGTTGCGGTAGAGATAACTTGTACAGCACCTTCTCTGAGGCGGATGGACTGTCCCCTTGCGTATTCTTGCCTAGAGATTGAGTGATTATATGCGCCACCTTCGTGAGCGCAGCGTTATCACGAGCATATTTCTCCCCAGCCTTGATACCTAATAACATTTGCTGCGAGTCCATATAACCGGTGAATATACAACACTTTTTGTCGCGAACTAAGGTCTATGCTGACATGTCAGCTCTCATAGACGAAAAAAGTGGGAAAAAAGGAGAGATTTACCTGCTTCCGTACGGCATCTCGGCTACTGGTGGATTTTGCGAGAAAGGCCTCGTCTTTCGCAATGTTCTCCAAAGACAATCTAGGTGTTTGGGCGGTAGATACGGGGACTGTCGGGCCCTTGGGACCATAAACTGTATGTAGATTACATAGATGGAACGGGATGAACAAACAACGTCACTTACAGGTGCGGCAGAGTCCGTACACATAGAGGTGAGCAAGCCTAGCGAGATTTTCTAGGCCGTTCCCATAAGCACAAATATCTTGGACGACAGCTTCGCGGCCCTCATCGCAGGGCGCGAAGCGCATGGCGTAACCTAGCGCTCGTGCAGCGATGCAAGGGCATCGGGAACTTCCCGCCGGAATTGCAGTGATTGCAGCGCTTGCACTGCGCGGCAATATTTCGTCCTCGTGTAACGCTCGTGTATGGAAGGTGCACCAAGACTGGTATATCTTACTCTCATTACATGCATTTCACTACATGTATTTATAGCAAAATAAGACAGTACATTACAAGTGCTACAATTTGGTGGAAGCCGTGGTAGGAAGTAGGCTCGCAGTGACACATGTCACTCTGTCACTCAGTGTAACACGCAGATCTACGCGCGCTACGCCGTCACTGCCCGCTCGAGCTCGAGTTCCCCACTGCCAATATTGTCCTCAGGCTGTACGTCGACCAGTTCCTTCAATTTCGCTTGACAATCGACAGACAGGAGGGCTTCTACGCCCCCGTATGTAATAATTCCTGGTCTCTTCATTGACGGCTGTCTCACAAATCCGATGGCATCATCCGGGTCTCAACTCGCCGATTTATGCTGCAAGCTCAACTTGAAGGACCGCTGACGGAACTCTTGTCGACTTTACTCCCTGGACATGTACAACTTCTGGTGAGAGGGAGCCGTGATCCATCGTGTGTACCGGTGCTAGGTCGAGATGCGGTCGCGCCACTGCCCATTGCAGAACCATGTCGCGATCACCTGACGGCTCAGCAAGTTTTAAGCCCGAGACCGGAGACGACGCGACTCGACTGCTCTTTCCCCCTTTCCTCCATCTACTCTCCCTCCCTTCCAATAACTCTGTCCTGACGTGTCGCACTACCAGTACGTCCTCGAGCGTGCCACCTCAATAACCGAAGACTTTTCTGGTTCACAGCTGTGGCAGAGTGCCGCGCATGACAAGCAGGGGTCGATATGAACTCAGTGAGTACTCTATTCATAGATGATGGCAGCGCTATGTCATGCATTGACATCTGAGACGTAAGGACTCAGGAGCAGCTCATTAAGGTGAGTGAAGTCGGTTATTAATGGTGTTTTGTCTTAATATCAACTCCTATTACTGACTTGATACTGACAGCTGTAGGACGCCGCCATCAATCTTTGACATTCAAGGTTGACCACGCATAGCACGAGCCCGGTAGGCACCTTGTCTACTAGTATGCTAACTTATCCTGTTCCTCGATACTAACTACACCACACCGTGACGTAGGTAACACCTTTACCAAGTCTTACTTGAGCTGGTATTGTACGCTTGCAGTCCTCCATGTACTTACTGATGTAACATTTCAGACTTGTGGCGAGAGTTCGTTTTCCGAGTTAGCGTACCTTCTTCTAGATTGATACTACGGACGCATGGCGCACCCCGGGCTGCCTTGCGAGCGGTATTATGTACTTCGGGCATCGAGAGAATTGGTTGTCGGAAAAGGTGGGCACTTCATTTCCATCGTTGACATTTCAGAGCGCTGACCAGCCATTCCTTCGCGTGATAGACCGTAGCACCGTAGCAACTCTCGTGGGCATATGCGTATCGATAGGTCCCTGATGGAGGAGACTCGGCGTAGCAGGAGTAGAGTATATGGTTTAGCGATGTTTATTATAACTATTATCAATGTCATTTACTATTTTCTGCAATTTCGATCCTGATAAGTGCGAGCAGATAAGTAATTCCGACGGATCAAAATTGAGCGGATACAGGCGCGATAATGGATTGTGGCCAACTACATTATTATGACTACGTACAAGCCCTACAATATTTTATCACAGTGTAGTGATTGTAGATTACCTATGCGTAAGCGGTGCACAGTGCCGTGTAAGGCGTGACCCAGAGTTGCATACCTTTCACCACTTGCACAGATTTCACGCCTTGCACGGCCTGTCTATGTGATTTCGGCCCCGTCCACGCCGACAAATACTTGCGGGGAAGTTCCCGATGGGGGCATACCCGACATGATTCCACGGGCTCCATCAGCCTGCACGTTAACGTCGAGACCCCAAGTCTGCTGACGTTCGAGCCAGAGACAATGTTCGTATGCTGCGTGTTGCTGCTCGTCCTGAAAGTCATTGGGCGGTAATGGTGTAGACTCTCGACCAACAAGAGGCATGACGTTCACGGGGGGAGAGTTGTAATAGAAGAAAGCAACGTTGTTGTTGTTGTTGTTGTTGTTGTCGTGACGGTCAAGGATACAGACTGAATAGCGCGAAAACCAGGTACTTCCTCATGGCCAGGAGTGGACCTAACTGGGTCCCTTGGGTCCTGGCTCGACCCAAGCTGAAGCCCCCTATAGGCTATACAGCACCTAACTGGTGCACGTGCGGGCGCCTGTATCGCCCAAGCCAGGGAGGACTGCCTTAACAGGTAAATTTGACCCCTGGCACCCCTGGTCTTAGATCCAAATTTCGCGGGGGGCTCCCCTTGCCATGACCCAAATTTCGGTGAACCTGTACGGCAGTGATCATGAGAGGGAATTTGAGAGTATTCTCAGGCTCAACCTACCACTACAACGACTCGAATTTCTAAAGCCCATGCCACGTGGAGTCTTAGATCTGATATCTCATAACTATATACTTACTCTATGATCCGATACTGCAATGGCCCCTACTCCGGTTACGCGATGCGTATACTTATGAGATTGTGCTGCATACAACTCTACTCACTCCCTCTAATGCCATTGGGCCTCATATACTCGGTTGATACAGCTTAGCAGAGATCCTGCACCGTCTCAAGTTCACTTGAAGCATCTGGAATCTGGGTTGTCCTTACGGTTCGGACATATTGTGTTGTAATCCTTGGCGTCACCTGTCTCCGACATCGCCGAAGGCCTCGACCATACCGGCAACCCGGTACTCGTCTTTACCGACGCTTGATGCGTATCCCCCGACGCATCCACATGGCCTCTGCCCGCCTCGATTCAACTCGAAGGCCTATTTCTCTTTAGATTCCGTTTGTTAAGTGTTTCACCTTTCGATCTTAATTGTACATGTTATGTTCTCTTTCCTTATACATGTATCCCGCGGTTTGTACGCTTTGTAATGCTTTCCGTTGAAAATCCGGTGTATAAAAATTATGACTTCCTATTGTAGTAATTACTCCTGTAACTACTCGTATAAAAGTACATGTAACTTGTCGTTCAATTGATGATCTTCATCACTCGTATTATCTCGTTTGTGCGCTCAGATCCCTCCAACTTACAAAAGGTTATGAGCCCCGCGCTCTGAGCCACTCACCTGTCACTCCTTATCCCCGCCATCATCGGATCTCAACTCTATCTGCTTCTCTCAGGCGACAGTACGTCGGCGTTACGCCCTTAGGCCCTTACCCCACATATCTTATCATTATCTCCCGATCTTGTGATTAGATCAACGCCGCCACCATGTCCGCCGCCGTCGAGTCTACCTCGGGCAGCTACCGTATCGACCCATTACGGGGAGCCGAGAACTACATGCCATGGCGCGTCCAGATATCAGACATCCTCACGGACGTCGGTCTGTGGGAGTACGTCACAGGGGAACTGAAGAAGCCCACTGAGAAGGCCGAAGCGGCTGACTGGGTGAAGAAGGACCGAAAGGCGCTCACTATGATCCGTCTCCGGGTGTCCAACTCTATGATCACCCACGTCCTATCCGCCACCACCTCCAAAGAAGCCTTCGACAGTCTGTCGCACGTCTTCAACAACGAGGGTACTGTTGCCCTCATCACCCTCCGTCGTCGTTTCATGCGTTACACCATCGCGGAGGGAGCCGACTTAGAGGAGGAGATTCGCAAGATCAAAGGACTCTGGCAAGAGATTAACCTTATCCAGACGTCGGCGATCTCCGATACCGAGCTGGCCACTGTCATCCTCACCGCCCTCCCGTCCTCCTGGGACTCCCTCATCTCATCTATCACCCTAGACGACAAACTCACCTCTGCTGCACTTACTGGTCGTATTTTGCAAGAAGAGGGACGCAGGAAGGATCGAACCGACTCCGAAACGGCACTGTACGCCAACACAGGGCGCTCGAAATTCCGGTCCGGCGTATTTTGTCATGGGTGTGGGAAAGAGGGGCATATCAAGCCGGAGTGCGATGATAAGGAGGATAAGGGAAAGGAGAAGGCGAGGGGAAGGAAGAGCGGTGGGAATAGAGGTCGAGGCAAGGGGAAGGATGGCAAGGGAGGCAAGGACAAGGGGAAGAAGGAGTATGCACACGCTGCCGACGAAGAGGACGAGGACGACGAGCCCGAGGAGTACGCCTTCCACGCGGAAACTGGGATCGAAGAAGCCTATCTGTCAACTCAATCTGGCGCGTGGCTCGGCGATACCGGCTCCACCTCTCACATAGTGTCCGACAAGTCTCTCTTCATCAATTTCACCCCGGTGCCTGGCGCTATCCACGGTGTCGGTAACTGCGAAAGCCTTGGTCGCGGTGACGTCCGCATTGCTTTCGTTACCGATGAAGGCACCGTTCCTGTCGTACTCAAGGACGCCCTCTATGCACCCTCTATGAAATTCAACCTCATATCGCTTGGTCGTCTCACCAGCGGAGGTCTCTCTTACGAAGGCACTGGCAGTAACCTCTTCATCAGGAAGGGCTCCAAGCTTATCGGCCGCGGCATTAAGTCGGGCTACCTCTATCAAATCTCCGTCCAATCTCCGTCCGCGATCGCTCTCGCTGCTACCGGACGTTCCTGGTTCGACTGGCACTGTACCCTCGGCCACGTGAACATTGGACAACTCAGGGAGATGCACCGCGACGGTCTAGTCGCTGGCATGGACGTCGATCAGTCCTCCGACCCCAACTTCCTCTGCGAGACGTGTATCCAGGCCAAACACTCTCGTGCGCCTGTTCCTCGCAAGACCTCTCAGGAGATCTCCGAGATTGGAGAGCTCGTCTACTCTGACATCTGGGGACCGGCGACCACTCCCTCCATCCACGGTAACAAATATATGATTACCTTTACCGATGCCGCGTCACGCTTCACGTGGGTCCGTTACATCAAGGAGAGGGACCAGGCCACCGCGAAACTCGAGGAAATCGACTCGCTGCTCGAGACGCAGTTCAACTGCCGTTTAAGGAAATTACGCGTCGACAACGCCAAGGAGTACACCTTAGGCGCCATGAAGTCTTACGTCGAAAAACGCGGAATTCTACTCGAGCCCACCACTCCCTACACCCCCGAATACAACGGCGTCTCAGAACGTCTCAACCGCACTCTCGTCGAGCATGGTCGGGCTATGTTATTGGCCCACGACTTCCCCAAATACCTCTGGGAAGACGCTACCGAGTACGCGGCCTACCTGAAGAACCGTTGCCCTACCCGTGCACTTCAACACACCACGCCTTACGAGTTCATCCATAAGAAGAAGCCTGACGTCTCTAGGCTCCACGAATTCGGATCCGATTGCTGGGTCCGGCTCAACATTCGTACTTCTAAACTCGACGCGCAGTCCATCAAACGCAAGTTCGTTGGCATCAAGGAAGGCACTACGGGCTACAAGTACTACGTCCCCGAATCACGCAAGGTCCTGACTTCTCGCGAAGTTATTTTCCCACGTCACTCAGGCATTGATGCGCCCATTCCGGATGTAACCACCTCAGGGCTTGAGGGGGAGAGCGATTCCACGCTGTCGACTGCGCCGCCGCCTCCTACCACTCCGTCTACCAAGACTCCATCGACTCCCGCCACGAGGGACATCTGGAGTACACCACAGACGTCGATCAAACCTTCACCGAACGCTACACCTCTTCCGCCGTCGCCGTCTACGCCTGTCAAATCCAAGCCCGAGATAGTCACCCCTCCTGCTCCATCACGCCCTCGTCGTTCATCCCGTGTGGACTACTTCAAGCTCAATGACGGTACTCAGAAGCCTTTACGCTCAC
The DNA here is from genome assembly GCA_001986395.2 of Irpex lacteus. Taxonomy (NCBI): domain Eukaryota; kingdom Fungi; phylum Basidiomycota; class Agaricomycetes; order Polyporales; family Irpicaceae; genus Irpex; species Irpex lacteus. The sequence continues at coordinate 111,002 of MQVO02000038.1, read as the reverse complement.
TCACTGGCAAGCTGACCGCGAAGCCCAAGTCCCGAGCCTCCTCTATCGCTGAGAACGCTCCCCCGCCTGTTACCAATCCATCGGTTCAGGGGGAGATCGCATCGGGACATGACCTCACGGACAACGACCACGAGCCCACTGCCCACTTCACCTTCGCCGCCGCCGACTTCGACAACCCTCAGACACTCGCCGAAGTCAAGTCACGCTCAGACTGGCCTCAGTGGAAGCAGGCCATGGACAAGGAGATGGGCCAACTCGACAAACTCGGGACCTACACGGTTGAGTCTCTACCGCAGGGGCGCCGAGCTGTCGGTTGCCGCTGGGTCTTCGCCATCAAACGCGACTCTAACGGGAACGTCATCAAATACAAGGCACGCCTCGTGGCACAAGGTTTCTCGCAGATCCCTGGCCAAGACTTCTTCGCGACCCACGCTCCCGTCATCCGACTCGAAACTTTCCGTACCCTCGTCGCTATTGCTGCACGCCTAGACCTCGAACTTCACCAAGTCGACGTCGTTGGAGCCTACCTCAACTCCCCTCTCGAGGAAGACATCTACATGCGCCAAGCGCCTGGCTACGAAGATGGCTCTACCCGCGTCTACAAGCTCAAGAAAGCACTCTACGGACTCAAGCAAGCCGGACGAGCATGGAGAATGGAACTCGACCGCGTGCTCTACCAAGCCCTCGGCTTCACGCGTTCTCAGGCCGACCCATGTGTCTACTACAAGCGCACTGGATCTGACCTCATCATGATCGGTACGCACGTGGACGACAGCTTAATCTTGTCTAACAAGATCGATCACGTCAAACGCCTCAAGTCCGAACTCAGCAGCTATTTCGAGATCACCGACCTTGGAGAAGCCACGCTATTCGTCGGTATCCAGATCCTTCGAAACCGACAGGCCCATACCATCACTATCGACCAAACTCACTATGTCGACGTCGTTCTCGAACGTTTTGGCATGGAATCCTGCAACCCCGTCTCTACTCCGCTCGACCCGAATCAAGCTTTGATCCCAGCTGTCAACGATGCCGAACTCGTACCCGACGTACCCTTCCAGGCCCTCATAGGTTCCCTCATGTACGCCGCCGTTGGTACTCGTCCCGACATCGCATACGCCGTCCAGTCCCTCAGCCAGTTCAACGCTGCTCACACCGACCTCCACTGGGTCGCAGCCAAACACGTCCTTCGCTATCTCAAGGGGACTCGATCATTCGCTCTCACCTATGGCGATAACTCGGATCTAATCATATCAGGGTTCAGCGATGCTGATTGGGCGCAGAACCGGGCCGACCGCCGTTCCATCTCAGGCTACGTCTTCCAACTCGCTGGAGGAACTGTCAGCTGGAGTTCCAAGAAGCAAACCTCCGTCGCGCTGTCAACTATGGAAGCTGAGTACGTCGCTCTCGCTCACGCTGCCAAGGAAGCCATCTGGTTCCGTTCGCTCCTCACCGACTTAGGTTTCCCTCCTTCTGGGCCCACCATCCTTGCCACAGACAACCTCGCCGCTATCGCATTCACTCGTGATCACCAATTCCACGCTCGATCAAAACACATCGACATGCGCCATCACTTCGTTCGCGAACGCGTCATGGAAGGTACTATCCTCGTACCGCATTGCTCATCCGCGGAGAACCGTGCCGACATCCTCACCAAGTCCCTCGCACGTGTCTCCCATCAAAAACAACTCGCGCGACTTAACCTCGCTGCTCGTTGAGGGGGAGTGTTGTAATCCTTGGCGTCACCTGTCTCCGACATCGCCGAAGGCCTCGACCATACCGGCAACCCGGTACTCGTCTTTACCGACGCTTGATGCGTATCCCCCGACGCATCCACATGGCCTCTGCCCGCCTCGATTCAACTCGAAGGCCTATTTCTCTTTAGATTCCGTTTGTTAAGTGTTTCACCTTTCGATCTTAATTGTACATGTTATGTTCTCTTTCCTTATACATGTATCCCGCGGTTTGTACGCTTTGTAATGCTTTCCGTTGAAAATCCGGTGTATAAAAATTATGACTTCCTATTGTAGTAATTACTCCTGTAACTACTCGTATAAAAGTACATGTAACTTGTCGTTCAATTGATGATCTTCATCACTCGTATTATCTCGTTTGTGCGCTCAGATCCCTCCAACTTACAAAATATTGGGTGAAGCAGATAAATCACTATGTGAGTACTTGAGTATTTACCGGTCATTCGGCGTGGTCTCACTTATACACCCGCAGTATTTTCACAACATGGGACGACTGGCACGGAAGACTTCACACTTACTCATCCATGGCAGGCAACTGTGTGATTTGTAATCGCCGTTCGCTGCCTTTGCCGGTACATTCGTAACATTACGGGTTGCATCCAAAAATTGAGCATAACGATTTGTATGCCTAATCGCCGGTAGTTCGCATATTTCACGCATCTTGCGCCTGGAGAGTCTGACTTTGTATATATAGACTACTGCGGCTCGGGACTGGCACAAGCAGGTTGCACTCCTTACCCACGAAGTCACTCCTTATCAGTACTTACCGTTTTATCACCTAGATATATCATTGCCACTGCAGAATATCCGACATGGCACCCGTTCTCGAGATATTTCGTGCGATTGGAACAGATCGTTTCAGGTCCGAGGGTGTTGCGGCTGCTCGAGAGGCATTCGACATCTTGAACAAGGCCGATGGGCATATTTCGTATGGCTCACATGAAATCTCATCGAATTCAAGTCTTACTCATTCATTTTACAGTTCATACTTTGGTACGGAAGTCCAGGATCCCGAAAAGTTCTATGGTGCAATCTGTACGCCTCATAAATAGTTCTCCGTCGGAGTACGCCAACTTACCGCTGAAGTACAGTATGGGAAACCGTTGGCCATCACAAAGCTCTCCTCGACAATAAAGACGTTGCCCCTACGATGGCCAAGTCCATCGGTCAAATTGCTGCCAAATTCGAATTTGTTCAGCACACCTTCCTCTCCACCTCTACTCCTGAGGATGCTTTGAACGCTCCCATCACGGAGTTCGTGTTCTGGGACTTGAAGGAAGATACCGACAAGGAGGAATTCAAAGGTCTTTTGTCGGAATTAATTGACAAGATACTAGCGAGTGATGCGGTAAAGAACAGGGGAGGATGGGGATCGGTTGTTGAGAATGATAGGAGATTTGCTGTTGTGCTTGGTTGGAACAGCAAAGAGGTACATGCTCGGTCGTCTTTTCCGCTCCCGGGAAGAGTCATTGATACTGGATGCTAGGAATTTGACCAAGTCATCGCTACAGCGCCGCCCTCGTTCTTTGAGCATCTCGGGAGATTGAAGACTCTTGCGGACCAGGAACTCAAACACGTCGTACTCAAGAAGGATTTCAAGCACTAAGACGATACTACGTACAAGCAACTGTAAGAACATGAGCTGTAACCATGTCCAATCACGTAATATCTGAATCTATTCCGCTCATTGTCACTAAAGCTACGCAATCAACGAACTCTGAACTCCCCTATTATCGACAGGAGCAGAAAGCAAGGCAGGGTAAGAGATAGAGTGTGCGCAACCACGACGATGCGACTCGGCGAACTCGAGAGCACTGGCTGTTGATCGATAACCTCAGCTTGCGTTCGGTTCGATTTGATTGCAGATCGGGCCTTGTCAGTTATTGGCGCGCGGTAGATCTTCTTTGCTCTCAACCACCACGAGCAAATTCGAATCCAGTGAATACCGATCTTTCCGATACCATGAACGATGCTAAGTTTATGAAGATTGACTTCACTGACCTGAGCGGCTCCAAAGTCACTTTAGGATGTCCAGAAACCAGGTACTCGGCCGCGTGTGCTATTATCACCTGCACACGCTCGGAGAGGCATGATCCCCTTCAGGTACGCTTTGAATCTGCTTTAAACACAAGACGAGCACACACAAGCTTGTTTATCGCTTCAATCTAGACTCGTCTTGCCCATATGGCTCTCATGGCGAATTTGCATAGATTTGCGTGCTCAAGCTATCTTGGTATGCGGGACGGCGGATGAACCATGCGGTGGCTTCGGACGTCCCGTCCCAGTTGTGAGGTTGGTTCGCATACCACTCCCCGCGAGAATTAGGAGAACACCAATTAGCCGAGAGGTACGTAGTTTAGGTTCATGACATAGAAGCCATGGTGATGAGTGCTCGGATTACAGAATATAATGCTTCACCTGTATGGAGCCGCCGCCGATCATGAATGTCCTATCTTGCTTTACACCACTCTTTATCGAAGCTTTATCGGTGCTCACGAACAGCGACCATGAGGACTCAACAAATTGAGATGTCACCCGAAACACATGCTTTCTGACATGTCGACATTTGTTTTCTCCGCCTCCGCGGGTTATCACACTCTCGGGCTATAAATATATCGTCTCGAGCAAAGTGTGCGATTAAAACCTCGAGAAACTCGCAAAGGTGCGCCTCCTGTCTTTCACAACCCCTCCTACCGAACATAGACTGAATTACACCACCGATTTGTTCGTAGATGTCACAAGACGCTATCACCGAAGTACCAGCCAACGTACAAAACATCCAGGATGAAACGTTACGCCAGCTGGTCGAGCAAAACATAGAGTGGGCACAGAAAGTCAAAAAGCAAGAACCTACTTTCTTCTCCGAGGGTAGCAAAGTCCAACACCCCAAGGTTCGTGCTTTATTCGAGACTCGTGGTAACGTTGCTCTATGCCCTTGAGTGGTTTGTAAGACAAGACCTGACAATATCTCCTACTGGATGCAGATTCTGTGGATTGGGTGCACAGATTCACGTGTTCCCGAAACCACTATTCTCGGTGGTGCACCAGGCCAGATATGCAGTCATCGAAATGTCGCAAAGTACGTACATCCTTTCTTGCACATCTGGATAATGATCTCAATCATTACATCCCTTGCTACAGCCAAGTACACCCGCACGACCTAAACCTCCAGTCGGTTCTCGTGCACGCTATCACTGAGATAGGTGTCGAGCATATCATCGTCGCAGGTCACACGAACTGCGGTGCTCTCGCCGTCTGCGTCGACGCTGACTCTCCAACAAAGAGCAAATCCTTCCCCAAGCGTAGTCTCGATCGTGAACCCCACTTAACTGAGCCTTTCCATAGCACTTCGTGGCCTCCACCTGCACCATTGGACGAGTGGCTCGCCGATCTGCGTCATATTGCCGTTAAAGGGAAGAAGGCACTGAGCGTGGAAGAGTTGACGGAGGAAAACGTCAAAAAACAGGTGGAGAACGTCATGAAGAGCAAAGTCGTGCAGAGGGCTTGGGCGCATGAGGGTCGAAGCCATTTGCTGGGCGTTCATGGGTGGGTGTACGACGTTGAAACCGGGTTGGTGAAGGATCTGGGTGTGTCGAAGTATGGACCGGAGCCGAAGCACTGGGTGGGTTCTGATTTCGTGCTCGAAATACCTGTTTCTGCATGTGGCTGATTGTACATGTGCACATAGAGCGTACCTGGATGGAAGGGACATCGCTCAATGACCCCTCGCGATACGGTTCCTCACGATGGGAGCTTGGAGGGCGTTCTCGGAATTGGGCTTTTGAGGCAGCCGGCCATGTAAACAGTGCATTCGTCAAGCGAGGCCGACGTTGTGCAGTTTATTACACAGTGTCAGGGAGGAGTTAGTGTGCATGTTCTGCACTCTACTATATGTAACCTGGCAAAGTTAAATTTCGATTGTTTGTGTTCTACTGAAGGGTACTAGCAAGCAGTAAAGACGCAGGGAAGCGATTTGAAGGATACGTCCAGTATATTTGTCAAGACACTGCTGTGAGGCATAACGGAACACTACTACTATACCATAGTACGAGGTGTGACAGAAAGCGATAGCAGCTGCGAGTCGGACAAACATGAAGACAAGAGTAGTACTTACATGCAGGCTTACCCGAGAAGATCTTATCGGCGTCAGTCTTTCCTCATTACGTTCACGCCACCGTGACGACCTTTATTACTGCCATCCTCAGACCCCGCCAACCAACCGACAAAACAAGGGAGACTGTGACTATGAACGGAAGGGTGAACCAGAAGGATGATGTTAAGAAAGAAGCCGTCTCAATGGCACAACTAGTAGCCAAGAATGCGCTCCTCCAGGAGTCCTCCTTGACACGCCGCTTGCAGTAGACACAGATTTTACCCCAGAAGAAGAGAAAGAGCTACAGAGTCAGGTCCGTATGGCATGGGGAAAGTACATGCATAACATCTCATCTTGTCTTTCAGCTCAACGCTCTCACCGCTCTCCCTCGTGCAACTCTGGACGCAATATATAAGGCCTTTTGCGCCGCGCACCTCCCAGCATTAGCCACCGCTTTGCGAAAACTCGACCCAAAGACTCAGCGGATCGCGCTGGCGAGTTACATACAAATCTTCTCTCTTTTCCCAGAGCCCAAAGTCAACCCCTACTTCCGGCGTTTTCTCCGCAACAAATCCCTGATAGCAGATATCCCCACCATCATTACCACTGCATTCGTTGACGGCATCCCTTGGAAGCGACCGAGCGGGCCTGGCCACATCTGCTCCTTGCTCACCACTTCCATGATATGGTGCGACACATCTGTCGGGGACGATGGCCAATCTTGCCTGGACGCGGACCTACGAAAACGCCTCTCCGCCAAAGTCGCGGAGCTCCACAAGGCCACAGAAAACAGTGAGGCCCTCGACTTTTTCCAACGCACGGAGATAGCGAGATTCGACGGGTTGCTGAACACGCTCGAGAAATATGTGTGCCCCACAGGGTATTACCTCACTTCGTCGCGGGAGTTTTTGGAGAGCTCGTCGGGGGAGGATGTCTGTGTGGTGTGTATGGAGGACGCCGAGCTGACGTGTTCGAACTGCAAAGCAGTCAGGTATTGTAGCCAGGGCTGTCAAAAGCGCGATTGGAAGGCCAGTCATAAGTTTGGCTGCTTCAAGGTGGCATTCTAGACCTCCCGGACTTGTGCAGCTAAGCTCTAACTAGCAGCATTCCATTGTAAAAATACTGTAGCCCTATCTTGTAACTTGTCGAAACATGTACATATATCTGCTTACTCGAGATTCTTCTGACCATATCTAGATGAGACCGTCGAATGTGAGATCTGACTAGACGGGACAGAAGGGGACTGAACAGCAGAAAGAAGAGCGTGCTAACTTGCCTCCTCTGATTCACCGCAAAATCACGCCGGATAAATGTATTTAAATGAGCTAAGAGCTCTACCGTCGCATTCGCAATATTAAAAGGTAACTACACAGTCTTGACAGTCTACATAATCCGTTGTACTAATAAGAATAAGTCATGAGGATCGTTTCAGAGAAATCGTTTAGTCGAGGTCGTTCAAGCTGTTAGCCACTGGCAACGCGAAAGTGTGAAGAGGAATGGGCTTGAAACCCGAGACTTGATCAATACCGATCGCCGCACGGGCCAGCAACTCCTCGAGGTCACGACGCTGCTGCTGGTTGCCGTTGTTCTTGAAGTGGTCAATGATACCGCCGATGACAGGCGCGCCGAGAGAGAATATGGTGCCAATGGTACCAAGAGAGATAGCGTCGCTCTGGTCAGCACCAGTCTCCTGACGTGCGACAAGCTGGGCGCCATGCTGAATGAGTCCCGGAGTCCAGTTGTTCAAGTGAAACAAAGTGCTCAGGGACCCGCTCTCGTCAGCACGAGCTAGGATTTCCTCGAACTCGCGGCGCTGTTGCTGGTTGCCGTTCTTGAAATGGTCGATAAAGCTACCCAAGACCGGCGCACCGAGGGAGATGGTACCGAGGGTGCCGAGGGAGATGGCGTCGCTTTGATCCACATCGGTTTGCTGACGAGCAACCTTGGGCACGCCGATGTGCAAGGGAATGCGGTGGATGATGGGAAGTAGCGTGCTCAATGCACCACTGGTATCGCCGCGAGCCAAGAGCTCTTCGAACTCACGACGCTGGTTGCCGTTGTTCTTGAAGTGGTCGATGATACCGCCGATGACAGGCGCGCCGAGAGAGAAGATGGTACCGATGGTACCGAGAGAGATGGCGTCGCTCTGGTCCGCACCAGTATCCTGACGATAAGAGAGCTGGCCGAGGGATCCTAACTTCGGGCGAAGCATATCACTCAGAGCCTTGAGCTTGTCGTCAGCAACGTCGCGTTGCTGGTTGTTGCTCGAGCTGAAGTTTACATCAGTTAAATGCGTTCATACAAAAAGTTAATGCAACTTACCCCCCAAAGAGGTTGTGCAGGATGCTGATAGCAGATCCACCAATGGAACCGATGTTCTTGATTGTGTCGAAGGAAATGGCACCACTCTGATCGAGTTCGTCTTGAGCACGAGCGAAGAGGGCATCGAGCTCATCTCGGCGCTGCTGATTGCTGGAGCTGAGAATAGAGTTAGTCGAGCATCAACTTTTGTCACAGTAAATTAGCTTACCCGCCAAAGAGGTTGTGCAAGATACTGATAGCTGAGCCACCGATAGACCCAATGTTCTTGATAGTATCGAAAGAGATGGCGCCGCTTTGATCGAGCTCGTCCTGAGCACGGGCAAAGAGGGCACCGAGCTCATCTCGGCGTTGCTGCTGTTGTTGGCTGGAGCTGCAAGAACGAAAGCGTTAGAAACATGTACAATCAGACGAAACCATTAAATGCACTTACCCGCCGAACAGATGGCTGAATGCGCTTACGACACTTGAGCCAATGCTGGCAATGTCAGCGACGTTGCCGAGCTTAATGGCACCGCTATCGTCTGACTCGGCCTCAGCGCGAGCAAGGATTTCCATAACTTCTTCGCGACGTTGTTGGCCACTGTTACTATACGGATCTGTTAGCACATGCAGGGGTGTCACTCGTCGGGATGACGTACCCGCCAAACAAGTTGTGGAAGACGCTGACAACGCTGGATCCAATGCTAGCAATGTTGGCGGCATCCCCAAGCTTGAGAGCTCCGGACTCATCGACCTCGGCACGAGCAAGGAGGTCCATGAGCTCACGGCGCTGCTGGCCGTTGTTCTTGAAGTGGTCAATGATGCCACTGACGACAGGTGCACCGAGGGAGAAGATGGTACCAATGGTACCAAGAGAAATAGCATCACTGTCGGCGGGAGTAGCAGTAGTCTGGCGGCGGGCGAAGGAAGGCTGGGATACGGGAGCAGCAAAAGCCGGGGCGACGGCGGCAGCGGCGGCGAGAACGAAGACGGCGGAGGAGGAACGCATCTTGACTAAACGATTAAAATGATAAGATAAACGGAAGAGTAGTCGTGATAGAGAGTGTGTAGTAAAACGAAGTCGTTAATGTGCGAATGGGGAAAAGATCAAGTAAAGCTAATGAAAAGATGTCAGAAGAACGGGTTTTGGAAGAAGCTCAAGTCAATACTCACCAACCAGTGCTGACTTGGCTTGCGACGGTAGAAACGAAAGGACTCTCAGAGCTGGGGTTCCACGGTAGACTCGACACTCTTCTTATACGTGTGCCTTCGCGTCATACAGCTGTCCCGGCAGATGTGCTCCCCCATTGAACAAGGCAATGTTCTAGACGGGCGGTACCGCTGGCGCTGTCAAGTCAGGATACACATCAAGAATCAAACTCGCCGATGTTTCAGTATGTAAGGCACTGTCGTCGCTCCACGAAAGGAACGGGGGTACGAAGGCTTGTATGGGCCGTTCAGTGTCAGATCGTCTATGTCTGGTTAAACATACATCGCCTTCTCGGATGCCAGCATCGACAGCGTAGAGTGTGTAGAACTCATCGTAGAGGGCGGTTGTTCAACAAGCCAGAATCTTCAGTAACAGTAATGGCGCTATTGCGCCTTTGACCGTACCGTTATGTCATGTTACCAGCCGATTATCGGGTTGCAAACGATCACCGTGCATTGCCATCATCATTGGCAACTCATTATTGCAACAGCATCTGGTTGATTGATAGCATAACAGTGTTAGTAGTGTCGGCGCTCGATGTGGCTGTACTGCGAACGTACGTACATCTTGTAGACGCCCCACGGGAGTTCCAGAAATAGCATTTGCAGTTGGGCTCTTGAATGCGACCTCGTCTACATATGTATGTGCCCGGAAGTGAGCGTACATTTTGGCTGAGTGGATGAGCTGTATCCCTAGCAAGCGATAGCTCTGTACGTGAACAAGGACAGTGGCGTGAATTCAACGAGGCCGGACACAATTAGCCTTCCATCACCGGTCTCAGAGCGCGTATTATCGTGTTTCAAGGTTCTGTGGATCCACATCCACAGTCAGCCAGAGTCTATGAGTACCTACCCGCACCTCGGCCACAGTCCACCGTGCAGCCTGTGCAGTAACTGTCGCAACGAGAGTCAGTTTGTGATTCTTGAAACAACACGTCTACATGCAGCCCCGCCGAAACGTTCCTAAGTATGCCTCACCGAGTCCCACGGAAACCGGCATGTTGAACAAAGTGGACCGCCCGATACCGAAGACCCGGCTTGCGTTTAGTCAGGCAGCGAGGCTGACTTGCGGAGGTAGGTGTCGTGCAAAGTCCGCTTGCAGTCGGACTGTTCTCCTCCGGCGAAGACGACGATGACCCTGAGGCAGCAAGCTGCTTTTGCGTGCTGGTCGGGAACGCAGGTGGTGGAGGTGCTGCAGGTCCCAGGCCTTGCCCGGAAGCAGGTAAGTTGGACAAAGGACCCCCGGGAAACGTATATGAAGGCACGGGTGGTGTGTAAGTCTATATGAAATCAGTGCCCTACTTGCGAAATGTCATTAATGAGTACTTACGTCGAAGATAAGACCGTCAGAACTGGAGTTGTAAGAGGTCGGGAAGGCCACTGCGCTATCTGGCTCCTCTTGTCCATCGCTATCAACATGTATTTGCATACACATAGGATAGAATTCAATACCATTAGGCGATACGGCGTTCTGAAGGGATATCAACTAGGACTGTGTCAGATATACACCAGCAACGCTCAAAAACACACATACCTCGTGTCGAACAAGGTATCCTCCTGAAGCCAACCCGTCTGGCAGTTGGAAGATATATGTTGCTTTGCTGACTGCACAAAAGTCAGTTCATACGCTCCCTCTCAGTATGCATATACCCACCTGATATAGCCTCCTGAAACCATCGGCTCGTATCGTTCGGCAGCTGACCCAGCTGTGCAACCTTGAACCACTTCGTCTCGACAGTCGGCTCGAAATCATCGCAAGTAACAGAACCGCAGGAGGTCATGTACGTGATCAATGGCCCTACGTGGTGTATCCACTAATCGAATGATCGCTATGTTGAAATTTCGCGTAGTATAGATAGTAAAGAACTTACTGCAGACACGCCGTCCATGCCCACCCAATTGAAGGCGATACGACTATTTGCATTGGCCGGTACAACCAAAGAAGCCTTGGTCGCATTCTTTCCGCACACGAAGTCCACTGCATCCGAGCTTTGAAGCTGCAACGGCCCGCCGTCAGATATAAGTCGAATAGGACTCAGTCCTGCACGACAGTACACCTGGTGAACTTCCATACTCTACTTCATAAGGTCTAAGGGGTTAACATACCTTGCGGGTTGCTTCCAGGCTTATTCCCAGCATACCACTTCCCGTCGACAGCGATTTGGTTCACGTAGCCGTGAGCGGAGGCTTGCTCCACAAGCGCGGCCAGGAGAAGGATCGTCAGGAGCTGCATTGTGTATCTGTTCAACAGAGGCAGGGGGAAGGTACTCGTCAAGAGTGCGAGACGCGTGCAGAAAACCCGGAGTGAGTAGGCCTCAGCTAGCGAGGTACGCCTCTTATGCACTGTAGGTCGTCAGCCAGCTGGATGCCAGCCACGTACCGCTTGTTGACCAGCCACTTGCGCAGAGCTCTGAGCTGACGTCCGATGGCCTTCATGTCCTGTGTTAGGGACCACTTAGAAAGCGTAGGAAATGTAGGTGAAAACATTGTGATAGGACGTGTTGGCTGCGGCCATCCCACTTGACTATTATAATTTTTCGCTCGTATTCCCTTCAAGTTTATCAGACTCGCGGAACAAGATCCTGTAGAGCATATTATTCATTAATGGCTCTCACAATGCATGCCAATGTTACTCACATAGCATGGATAAACACTTCTCAACCAAGTCATAGGCAGTCATGGCGATGAACGAAAGTTACGAAAGCAACTTTTCTTCGCCATTTAATGGGCGCTTGTGACTTACATAATCTGCATTACTTCATCCACTTACCGGCGCCCATGCTTCAGCACTTTGCGAGCTCTTGAACGTACAGTTTTCAGAGATTCAAGATACACCAGCAAATTATAAGTAAGGAATCAACATAATCAAGTACATGGACGAAACCTGCGAGGGCATGATTGCAGGCGACAAGGAAAACGTAATTATGATGGGCAGAAGGAGTGTGCGGTAGTGTTAGGACGTGCAGATTTGCGGATTTGCAGCTCTTGGGTGCGTATTGTTCTGTAGGAGCGGAGTAGAGAATGTCGCAAAGGTACCGTGAGGATCAGATTCTTCAAGCTGCAAGAGGGGATTCGGAACGCCAAAAATCAGCTGAACGGGAGACTATGTCCAGCACACTGTGTGGTACAGTCCCAAGTTAGAACATAAAACATGAGGTGACGCAGATACGAACTTACAGAAGTCTCGATATCGTCGATTGACTTCCCAGGAGGTAAAGCCGCAGATTTCTGGAACCGTGGCAGAGACTTCGGCGCAGGAACAACGTCCGAGCAGTCCACGAGATTCGACATGTCTTGTCCGAGTGTGGATACTTTGTGCATTACTTTGACGAAGTCGTGGTTCATCTTCTCTTGGTCGGCTAGGAAGAGAGGTAGTGTGTAAGTTACAGAGAAGGTCAGGGATGGAGCCATGGAATGAGGCTATATTACTGATGTAAGATTGCCAAGCGCAGGACGTTCTGGGGCGTTCGTTAAGAGACGAGAAATCACGACACTTGCGCAATTCTGAGCGTACCGGGAATCCCTCGCCAGATTGTAGTCGGATTGTATGCGCAGTTGGTGTGGCGAAGATGACAGCGCCTCGCCTCTGTTCGACCCGTTTCCCGGGAAACCAACCCCTTCAAATAGAACCTGAACGAAAATATAAGAATATTGCTTAAATGGTGAGAAGTCTGAAGTATGCGGAAGAATAACCTCGAGGTAGAACTGTGTGTCAAATTGTGCAGGCGTTGAATCTAATGGCATACCCTACACGTAACCGCCGATTAATATGAGCTATGAGCGTAGTTGAACATGCTACGTACGTCGATAGTGGGGTCGACCGTATGTTGTGTCCCAATACTGTGCGACGCTAGTAACGTGACGAGCTCTTCAGGACTGAATCCGGCGTCTTTCATCCTTGCGAGGATAGTGTCCACAGATTGGAAAGGTGCCGGCACCAAACCGTCAGGAGCAGGTTTCGACGTCTTATTTCGTCCGGCAAAAAAACGTAGTCGAGGTGCTCCGGGGCAGTTAGAGAGGCCAACTGCTCCTGTGAAGTGAAGACTCCAAGTTACCGATATTTCAGGATTTCGAGAACATGAAGTGACGTCGGACAATGTACGTACATATCGCCATAAGGAACCGAGTATTTGTGTGCCAGGGCCTGTTGCTCAAATGCCATATCGTCGAGACCTACGTTTTCCGCTAAAGATTACATTGCATGATATGGAATAGGTCGCATGGTCGTATTGTGACCTACCGTACGCCGTTTCGATTTCTGCGTGTTCAACGATCGACCCATCTATTGGTCGTCATAAGATTAGATATATACAAAAGGCCAGGAGACGTACCTGCACCCCCGCCCCTACTCGGTATTAATATTACCCAAAGAACACGATATATTACTTACATGAAGGTACCATTCTGTGTGTTCGAGTATGATATTGCGTCGTGGAACATCAGCTAAATACGACTCAGGTGCAGCTCATGATATTTCAGGAATAACAGTAACACACCCTGAGAGCCTGAATAGTATCAGTAATAGACCAAAAATACTTGTATAGTTATTCACTTCTCTGGTTTCCGCGTCGCACTCTCCGCCATTAAATCTACAGAACGTTCGACGTTCAACCGCCGGCGGTTCGGAGCAGATGAGCGAATGACTAGCTCACAAGTTTGTTTGTAGGTCATCTAGGACGTCGTAAAATTTGCAACACTATTGAAAGGGTTAGAGAATGTATATCAGAAGTGCACGAAGAAGAACTGACCTTATGATTTTCTGTTGTGCGCCCTGCGCCGCAATGAACTTGTTTTGAGCTTGAGGTCGTCGGTGTTGCCAGAACATACCCAGGAGGACCGTGAAGAAGATTCGCTCCAAGCAAAACCATCCATACCATACCTCTACATACTTTCATAGTAACTGATGGCACGTAGATGATGGCACAGCCTAGAATCAACTGGGACACGATGGTGGAAGCGGTCAAAGTTGAACTTGATCGACTACCAAATACGTCAACAGCTATCCCCGAGACCCCCGGCCACCAAGCCCTAACCTTAGAAAGCCGAAATGACGATGACCAATACCGCCTGTCGGATTTCGCGTCGACCAAGTCTTGTCTCTCGACCACCATCTCTCATTCTCAGCTACGCTCGAAGAAGAAATACAAAATGGCGACTTCAAGAGCAGTATCATCGACTCTACGAACCCTGGCCAAAACATCGAAACTCGAGTCGCCGTCCTGCAGCTTCCGAGCCTTTCCTGGGTCAGTTGCACGCAGACAACTTTCACATTCTGCACCGAGGAGGGCCAGCTTCTTCAGCGGACAGACACTTCTCACATCTTCTGCTCGCCATTCACACCATTCAACTGCACAAGAACGGCCTATGCAATGTACGTGTCTACTTTGACGGTGTTGTTTGCCATCCTGAGTTTATCTACACCTGGCTCCCAGACCGGTCAATGTTCATCCAAACAGAAACCACACCAAACGATGACTCGCTCAAGTTTATTCCTGGCGTACCAGTAATGGAAGACGGCAGCGCCGAGTTCCTCGATACACGCTCTGCGCTCAAATCCCCACTCGCCATTCGTCTCATGGGCATCTCTGGCGTTCGCGCAGTTTTCTATGGTCCCGACTTCGTCACCGTATCAAAGGACACAGAGACCGCGTGGTCGGTCATCAAGCCAGAAGTGTACTCTATCCTCATGGAGTTCTTCTCCTCCGGACAACCTCTATTCAGGTCGGACGAAGACCGGGACGCGGCTGGTCCTCAGGACACCAAGATATTGGACACGGACAGCGAGACTGTGGCAATGATCAAGGAACTGTTGGAGACGAGGGTGAGGCCGGCCATCATGGAAGACGGCGGAGATATTGAATACAGAGGCTTCACGGACGAGGGGATTGTTGAGGTGAAGTTGAAGGGCAGCTGTCGAGGGTGTGACTCGAGTACTGTGACGCTCAAGAGTGGTATTGAGCGAATGTTGATGCATTACATTCCTGAGGTCAAGGGTGTCGAGCAGGTACGTCGATCGCTTCACCTTGGCTCATCCCAGTCTCTGAATCGGCTGTTCTTAGATTCTCGACCAGGAGGAGCAAATAGCAAACGAAGAGTTCCAGAAGTTGGAACAACGACTGCATAGTACGCCATCGAAGGACTCGCCGTGAGTTTGATCCTGTTATAGCGCAGACGGCCCCTCATGTCTCGAGACGCATCTAGTATGGCACAGTATATGTCTGTATAATATCGATTGCATTATATCCGGAATCTATCATCCTACCCCCTCTCACGCAGCTGCACGCTCCCGGATGATCGTCCTGAACACTGGTAAGCAGGCTCAGACTCCCGCTCATGCTGACCAACGGCATCGACGGCACCGCGCTTATAAGATCAGCTCATATGCATCCCTGATTACGATCGGATATTGCTTCCCGCTCTCATTCCTACTTTCCTCCGAGGCCTCCCTTCACTTCCTCGCCGGCTGTATCCATCATCACGACCACCACCATGGCAGCAAGCACCTCACGCACATTCACGCTCGCCTCCCGCGGGTCCGACCTCGCAAAAGTGCAAACTCACGCCGTCTGCGACACACTCCAAAAACAATTCCCCTCTACCTCCTTCTCCACTTCCTTCATAACCACCGATGGCGACCGAAATCAATCGCAGGCATTATACCTCATCGGAGGGAAGTCGTTATGGACGAAAGACCTCGAAGTCGCACTGGTCGAAGGGGCCGTGGACATGCTCGTGCATTGCTACAAAGACGTCCCGACGACGCTTCCTGAGGGGTTGGAAATTGCTGGGGTGCTGGAGAGGGAGGACCCGGTGGATGCGTTGGTTGTGAAGAAGGGGCTAGAATATAAGACGTTGGAGGAGCTACCGGACGGAAGTGTGGTTGGGACGAGTAGCGTGAGAAGAGTCGCGCAGTTGAAACGACGGTTTCCGAAGCTTGCTTTTCGGGATGTGGTGAGTTCTCCCTCGTATCGTCTACGTATACCACTAATTTCACATGGTAGCGAGGAAATGTGTACGTGATACTCCTCCTCTGGCACCTCCCCATTAGTTGATCATGTCCGACAGCGACACGCGCATAGCGAAACTCGACGCACCAGACAGCCCCTTCACCGCCATCGTCCTCGCCAAAGCCGGACTCGTCCGTCTCGGTCTCGACGCCCGCATCTCCTCAGACCTTCCCCCACCTACACTCTACTACGCCGTCAGCCAAGCAGCTCTGGCCATCGAGATCCGCGCCAACGACGACGAGGCGCGGAGGTTCTGCCGTGCGCTCACGCATTGGCAGACGGAGTGGCGGTGTGCGGCTGAGAGGGCATGTTTGAGGGTGCTGGAGGGAGGGTGTAGTGTGCCCGTTGGCACACACACTGAGATCGTCGAAAAGGGAGAGGGAGCAGCTATCGTGTTGAAAATTACGGGGTGTGTGACTTCGTTGACGGGGGCTGAGCATGTTCAGCATAGCTTGGAGGAGGAGGTGAGGAGTGTGGAGGATGCTGAGGCTGTTGGTGCGAAGCTTGCGAGGATACTTATTGATACGGGTGCGAAGGCTATTTTGGAGGATCTCACGCAGGATAGGGACAAGCGGATTGGTGAGGCTAAGACGGCGGAGGAGAAGCAGAGGGTGGAGGCTGCTATTGCTGCTTAGCTCGGGGAACCTCATGGATATGGTATTCGTACAACATTGTCCTTACAGGGGTGATTTCTTATGCTACGCAACATGAGTAGGGTACTGTTTCCATCAGAGTACCCAGTGGGCAGGCACGGTATTCTGCATTATCCAAATGCTCGTCCATTCACACTGCAAATAAGTATACCAAGAATTTCGTGGCTTCTCACGCCATATTCATTCCTCGCGCGAATGACATATAGTCCCTTCTTGAGTGGACGTTGCGTGAGTAGTAAAGTGGTTTCGTGAGTACCAGAGGCCAAGAGCTCGAGCGCCTAGATGATCTACCCTGCACTCATCATGATCGAAGTCTGCATGTCCTCAGTCTTATAATTTCCCTTCTCTTAGTCCCTTCGCCCTCCTTCACTCCCACCTCACTCTCTGCTCCTTTCTACAATGACTTCAAGTACGCCACGTACATTCACACTGGCTTCACGCTCCTCCGAGCTCGCACAAATCCAGACGAACATCGTCCGCGATGCCCTCCAATCCAAATTCCCCTCCGCCTCCTTCGCCACCTCCTTCATGACCACCGGAGGCGACCACAACCAATCCCAAGCCCTCTATCTCCTCGGCGGAAAATCGCTATGGACAAAGGAACTCGAGGTGGCTCTGATCGAGGGTGTCGTGGACATGCTAGTGCATTCGTACAAGGACGTCCCGACGACGCTGCCGCCGGGATGTGAGATCGCCGGGGTGCTGGAGAGGGAGGACCCAGTGGATTCGTTGGTGGTGAGGAAGGATCTGGCGTACAAGACGTTGGAGGATCTGCCGGATGGGAGTGTGGTGGGGACGAGTAGCGTGAGACGGGTCGCACAGTTGAAGAGGAAGTTCCCAAAGCTTGTCTTCCGGGACGTGGTGAGTCTCGTTTTTGCCTGTGTATGTGGAATCTCTCACGAGCTGGGGGTATCGTGTGGTGCTCGGTGTAGCGAGGAAACTTGTATGTATTTTATTCTCGTTTCAAAGTTCTCACAAGAGCGTGCATTCTCATCGGCTATGCAACCATTTGTCTGCAGGAATACCCGTATATCGAAACTAGACGCGCCAGACAGTCCCTTCACCGCCATCATCCTCGCCAAAGCCGGACTTTTGCGTCTCGGATGGAAGTCGCGCATCTCTTCAGACATCTCCCCGCCCACTCTGTACCACGCAGTCAGTCAAGGCGCACTCGCCATCGAAATCCGCACAAACGACCCCGAGGCGCGTGAGTTTTGCCGCTCGATCACGCATTGGCAGACAGAGTGGAGGTGCGCTGCTGAGCGTGCATGCTTGAGAGTGCTGGAGGGCGGGTGCAGCGTGCCTGTAGGTGTGAGCACTGAGCTCATCGAGAAGGAAGGAAAGGCCGGGACGTTGAAGATTACTGGCGGGGTCACTTCGTTGACGGGTGCCGAGCATGTGCAGCATAGTCTCGAAGAAGAGGTGAACAGCGTCGAGGATGCAGAGGCGATTGGCTCGAAGTTGGCCAAGATCCTCATTGACACCGGCGCGAAGGCGATTCTGGACTACATCACGCAGGATAGGGAGAAGAGGATTGGAGAGGCGAAGACGGAGGAGGAGAAAGAGAAGATCGAGGCTGCCATCGCTGCTTAGATTGAAGAATTAATTTATTCGTATAATGGCCATTGTAACAGTGCTTGCTTGTACTAGAGAATACGCATCCAACGAATGTATTGCTATTGACTCACTCACGGTTAGAATTCTCGTACAGTATGGAACAGATGCATTGAAGAGCTGTCCCTTGCCAAACCACGTTGCTCGGCGGTAGAGAAACCAACGCCAGTCAACGAAAAGATAACGCAAGGCCCCGAAAAACCGAGTTCCTCTGCGTCCCCACGAGCGCCTGCATCTTCCAAGGTCCAAAGGAGCGAAAGGCAAGTGACTCTAAGGCGGAGACGATGAAAATGACATTGTAAAGAAAAAGCAAGAGACGCGAGCAGACTCAAATTTTATAGACGGGCGTTGTTTGGTTGTATTTGTGCACGAGAGATCGAGATAGGGAGATGGGCGCCGGCTGCAGTGCCTCTTGTCTGGGACCTGGGAGACTTGTCTTCTGTCTCTGTTACTTGCTCACGACTTGGGGGTGGATGTCGACACGAAGACTGCAGAAGGAACTTCTCGAGCTGAAGAACGACGGTGCTCCCGCTGGTGAGTCCAAAATGTGGCCTGTTCGACTCGAGACGGACGTGAACACGGAGATCGACAGGTATTCAGCTCCTGAAGGGGGACGACTTCCAGAGCTGGGTGTTGTCGATAGAGGTCCTCGGAGAGTCTTTGTACAAGGTATGTTGTATTTGATCTTTATGATCTGCGCGTGTAATGTTTGCGGTATGTGTAGGGTGATAAGTTTGCGCTGGAGTTTCGCTTCGATGGGCAGTATCCCATTTCACCGCCTTCCGTGACCTTTGTGGTGAACGAGCAGTTCCATGCACCAGAACATCCTGTACGTTCAGAATAACTACCTTTCTGCGCCACGTCTCATTAACATAATGATTACCATAGCATGTATACTCTAATGGCCACGTACGTTCCTATCTTCAGTACATCTACGCGAACAACGCGACTTATCGCGTCAACCTTCTCGATTTGTAGATCTGCGCCTCGATACTCGCGAACGAATGGTCACCAGTCCTAACCGTCAGTGCCGTCTGTATAACGCTGCAAAGTATGTTGGCTTCGTGCAAGGTACGTCCGTTTCCGTAAGGACGTAGCATCTTCTTGCTGAGCATTGTTTACAGAGGAAGGAACGGTGAGCAGAATCGATTTCTCCTACTAACTTCCTTTGATTGAGTGTAATATGCAGTCCGCCTGATAATGACGGCTACGTCGCGCGTGCACCTGCCGATCCACGAAGAGTGAGTCTCCTCATTCCCATTCCATCATCTCCTCGCTGACGAGTATCTCTCCAGACACGTTGGGCTTTCCATGGTACGTAGCGTACTCTCATGAGCATATAACTCTGAATTTACTCATCACCGTGCCCGACGATGCCTACAGATGACGAGTGAGTACCTCCCCGATGATAGCAATGGGATTCGTGGACTGACGACCTGCACAGTGTATGATAACTTTCGGGAACTCGCGATGTCTGTATTTATATGATTGGAATGCTACGGTGTTCGACATTGTAACGGCGGACTGTTGTCGTCATTTTGAGATACTTTGAACAGACAGAAAGGGAATCCAACGGTGTTCGAATACGCTCTGCGGATTAATTCCACGGGATCAAGTGCTACGTAACCTGGATGTCTCACCCTTCTAATCAACTTAGAGCTTAACCGTTTAATTGTGTAGCTCCAGAAATTCCTGCGGGCGTTCCCAAGA
This sequence comes from Irpex lacteus, assembly GCA_001986395.2. Classification (NCBI taxonomy): domain Eukaryota; kingdom Fungi; phylum Basidiomycota; class Agaricomycetes; order Polyporales; family Irpicaceae; genus Irpex; species Irpex lacteus. The sequence goes on along the minus strand of MQVO02000038.1, from coordinate 90,661 downwards.
AACTTGACGCTGTCAAGACCTATCAAGAACTGTCGATATCGTACTCATACATGAAACTTTCTTTGGTCTGGTTAATGTTTTCCTTAAAGGGATATACGGCAGCTCACCCTATTCGCAGAACCTATCGATGGAATTTTCTTCATCTCCACGACTAGGATTCGTAGGAACTCCGAGTCGCGCGTCACCTCTATCTATGAATCAACCGCTCAGCCTGCTCAGGACCTTCCTCGTGCGAAATCCAAACAAGTCTTTCTCTCAACGTGTCGCACACGCTTGCCAGTCGACTACCACCACCCACCACCACTATTGTTCACGACTACTGCTTACCACCATCGCGAAGAAACATTGCTCATCATTCGACTATGTCCAAACGACTGCGCCGTCTCTTTCCTTGCTGCTCTGGACGAGGGCATATCAGTCCCATCGAACCTCCACAGACGCTTGAACCCGAGCTTAGAGGTCATATCGATCCTATGCCGACGACGGATTCCGAGCCTAGTCGCCACGACGAATCCCGCACAAATACGGAGCCTGTGCGACATGGTTCTGTCAATGCTGCACTGAATCCGACGCTTGAGCCTGACGGTGCTGGCCCGAATTTGACGGCTGAGCTCAGGGATCCCACCGGCTCTGCAATGGTTGAAGCACCCACATCCCATAGCCCTGTCGGAGTGGCGCTCACGGCTGTGCCTGACCCTAGCCAACCGGTTAGTATTGCACCGACCCCGGAGCTTGGGCTCGGCAGCGTTGTCGATTCTGTAGAGGATCCGACGCCTGAAGTCAACTCTTCCGTCCAGGAGACAGTTCAGGAATCTCCCGCTAAGCCCAGAGGTCACTTCTCCTTGAGCGATGGTCAGAAAGCTTCTGTCAAGAGCATTGGCAAGAGCATTGGCAAGACTACCTTGGCGGCGGCGAAAGCTGCATCGACGGCAGTTCCCACTTTAGCCATCGTAGTCGGGTGTCTGGAGTTCGTCGTGGGTGTGGCTGAAGTACGTCGTCCTGTCTATGCAATCAGCTTCACACTCAATCGCCGTGCTATCTGTAGAAGTATGACGCAAACGTCGATAGCATGACAGCCCTTGAAGATCGTATGAAGAAGATCCAGGAACTCACGCTCACCATGTCTAGTAATGCGAAAGCGCAACATCACCAGCAGAGTTTGGAGAAGTTTGTATCATAGCTTCAGCACAGCGTGTCTTAGCTGAAACTTCCCCCTTACAGAACGCTCTTGGAGGCAGAGAAGGTTTTTGAACCGATCAAGAATCAGAATTGGCTGATAAACGCTCTTACGGCATCCGAAATAACCTCCCGAATTGAAGAATATGTGAAGAAGGTCGATCAGGCTCTAGTGGTCTATCAGGTGCGATCGCCCTTAAAATCTATTCGTTTCTATAGATATTGATAGTCGGGTAGATATCCATGTTACAACATATGCTGGACATGAGCTTGCAGCAACTCGTGAGCACATCCCCATAATTCAACTTTTATTTCTCGCTAATGACTCTACATCTCTGTCCAGACCTACGGTAACTTATCATCTGTTGTTCTGATATATACGCTCATCCTGGTATAGATGAAACCAACATTCTGGACAAACTACCTCGGTCAAAGGATGCGGGGTTCAATGCCGCCAGCGGTCATGATCGTCGGGGATGCTTACCAGGGACCCGCGTGGAGGTTCTAGCGACCCTCAAGGATTGGGCTTTAAACGGGACGAAGCAGGTCTATTGGCTGAATGGACATGCCGGGAGCGGGAAATCGACTATAGCTCAGAGCTTCGCTCAGTGGCTCTTTCAGGAACAAATGCTCGGTGCAAGTTTTTTCTGCTCTAGAAACTCGACACAAAGGCGCAACCGCGCATTGATCTTTCCTACCATTGCTTATCAATTAGCCACCTCCCTTAATGCAGCATCGTCGGACTATAGACGAGACGTCATCAACGCACTGAAGAAAAACCTCGACGTTGGATACTTGCTTCCCCGAAATCAGATGGAGGAGCTTCTAGTCCGACCGGTTGTTGCATCAAGTATGCAGACGATTATCGTCTTGGACGCCCTCGACGAGTGCGAAGACTCTGAATCGACCTCCATCATTCTATCCGTCATTGCTGATTTCATCGATCACATTCCGTTGCTCAAGTTCTTCATCACTAGTCGACCTGAACCTCGTATACAGAGAGGGTTTCGCCCCGATGCACTAGGAAAGGTTACCAGGCCGATGCTAATGCACGAGATAGATTCCACTGAGGTACACAATGACCTCAGGTTGTTTGTGAAGGTGGAGTTAACGAGGGTGAAACAAGTTCGTAGCGAGATTGCCTTCCCGGTGGTTTGGCCTCAAGAGGACGAAGTCGAGACGCTTGCCACCAGTGCTGCTGGGCTGTTCATCTTCGCAGCAACTATCATCAAATATATAGAGAACACACCCGGCAGCCCGTGCACTCGACTTGACATTCTAGCGGATGCGTTGAAATGTCCAGCTCCAGAGGGTCATGGCGTCACAGACGTTCATCCGCTCGGAGCACGTATGAAGCGAACCAAGCCATACGCAGAACTCGATGCACTATACCTTCGTATCTTGCAGGGTGCATTCCCCAAGGACGAAGACATAGCTGATGCACGGGATATTTTAGGGCTGCTTGTTGTCGCCCGCGAATCTCTTTGCCTGGAAACAATAGCCGGACTCCTACCCGACGAGGTATTCGTAGATGCCAGTGACGTGAAGCCTATCCTCTTGGCCCTGCAATCGGTGCTTTATGTACCTGATAAAGCTGCTGATCCAATTCAATCCTACCACAAATCTTTCACGGATTTTCTTACGGATTCCACCCGCTGCAAAGATCCCCGATTTATCATCGACCCCAATCACTACCACTTTACCGTTGCACAGCGCTGTTTCCAAATTATGAAAGAGAAGTTGAAGAAGAACATATGTGGCCTTCCTCGTTATTCGAAGAATGAGGAGCTCTCACCTGCATCACGAGACAATCGTATTCACGAAACTACGCGATACTCCTGTCGATACTGGGCCATCCACGTCCTTGCGGATAATGACCGTGAGAGTGCCCGGCATTTCGACGCGCTGGAGCCTCTGCTGTCCAACTTTCTCTACGCGCAACTCCTGCACTGGTTTGAGGTCCTGGGTATACTCCTAGAACTACGAAGGGCCGTTGAAGGGCTGAACGGTGTTCATACGTGGCTTGCATCAGTAAGTTCGCGGATATGCTTTATATACTATATTATATTAATACTCTTTCAAACCACTACCATAATACTAGCTTAATGACCCAAGATGCAAATCTCTTCTCACCGCGCTTGCCGATGGTCAAAGATTCGTCCTAAACGCCTTCGACACCATCCAGCAGTCTGTGGCCCGCATGTACCACTTTGACCTACCGTTCTCTCCGCGCGCCTCCGTTTTCGCAAATGGTCATTACTTGCGTGATCATGCGGGCGAGGCGAAGGCTCTGATTGGTATCAATGAAACTTGGAGCCCAGAGATCAGGTCAATCCACACGAACAGGCAGATTGATGTGCTTGAGTACTCTCACGATGGCACTATGCTTGCCGCTGCCAGTGCGGTAGATGCAACTGTTTGGATCTTTCGAGCAGCTACAGGGGAACGTATGGCCGAATTTAGCTCTGATTTGGAGGCTCCACTGTCGGGCTATGACGGGTTTCCTTGGTTCTCATTCTCTGCCGATGACCGAATTCTGGCAGTGACCCATGGCCAATCCGACTCAAGGTCACGGGCTCGGGAACACCGTCACGATTCCACAAACCATATCGCTCTGTGGGACATTACAACCGGCACCAAGCTAATTGTCCTGCCGCCTGTCCACCGGGCCCCGATATGTGCTATAACCTTTAGTCCCACGAACAACCCACTACTTGTGTCTATCGACGAGAGTGGACTTCTCGTCCTATGGAGCACCAGTGATTTAAACGCGGAGGAGCACCACGAGCACCACCAAATGCTCCAGCTCAGCGGCGCCAGTCGAGAGGGTGTGATCGCTTGGATTCCGGGACCCACCCACAGGAATATGATCCTTGTAGGCTTTCAATACGGCCGAATCGAGATGCGGGACATCGTCGCAGACCCTAACCGATGCTTAAGTGTCTTCTGGGTTGACCTTGATGGTGGCGACCAAGAACTTGAAGTCGTCGGAATTACTGTCTCCGGTGACGGGTGTTGGTTCGCCTCCCACTCGGAAGATCGAATTACAGTTCACAATATCGAAACGGCGGAAGCAGTCATCTCTTTTACGGTAGAGCACATTCCTTCTGCCTTTGGGAGTACTGCACGCTTCAGGAGACACTATTTTTTTGCCTCTACGTCTGGCAAAACTGCCAGCTCAATGCTGGCTTTTTTAGATGGGGCTGATAGCCTATCTTTCATTCCTCATGTGACCTATGACTCCCAGAGATCAAAGCCAAGTGTCATCCGTCTCCAATCTCAGGAACCCGACCGCTATTTCCGCTCTGTTGCCCTCTCGCCGAATGGTCAACTCATGGCTTCAATTTCGAAGAATCAGGCCAGGCTGCCAATGAGGCCTCTCAAAATCAAAATATATGATACATCAGCACTGGCAGCAAGTCCGATGCACACCGTTGGCAGTAATGAGATCTACATTGGCGACATCGGCTTTCCACATTTCTCTCCCGATGGTCGCTTCATAGTCGCGGTCTCGAGGTCGAAAAATTCTGAGCAAAATTTCGCGGTGTGGACTGTCGCAGACGGCCCTGCAGCCTGTCAACCTGAGGCAATCAAGTGTCACGAATTGCGGGACATAGGATATATCGTCGATATTGCCTTCCTTTCTGATAGTAGGTATATCCTCTCCATCGATGACCGAGGGGTCCTGGAGTTGTGGGATTGGAAGCAAAAACGGCTCTTGTACACAGATACGCCTTTCCTGGGGTATGGACAGATTTCGGTCACCGCGGCGCCACACTACACACTCTATCCTTTCACGTATGACCCACTAGGCTTCTCCTTGACTTACTCCACTTTGGGTGGAGACCACGGCATACACTGTTGGCTTGTAGAAACCGATCCTCCATGCTTCAAGCTTCTTGGCAAGGGAATCCTACCTGTCCATGACCAGGCTAATACTACCTCAGGCTGGTCCAGGGTACGGGAAGGGCTCCGCGGTAACATTTCATGGAACGGACCACTTCGCATTGACAGTCAAATACCTGACAGCCAAGACACAAACCCCTCGCTGTTCACACTCATTGTAGAGTATCAATCTACAGGACGGTTCTCAACATCATTGAAACATGACACCGATTACAGTGAAACGCTCGAGTGGACAGAACTTGTCAAAACCAAAGCCAGCGCACCATCCAATGCCATTAGCTCAGAGGCGCATTTAGTGCGCTACGATAAGCACAAATGTGTTGGGCCCGAAATCCCTATCCTCGTGTCCAAGAATCGGGAATATATCGTGAACAAGTACGGCAAGAAACTCTTCCTTATCCCTCCTGCATATCGGGGACCTGGCCGTTGGCACGAGAAAAAGCTGCTGCTCTGGAACGAGGGACGAATGCTGCTACTGGACTTCTCCCAAGTTAACATTGACGAGCCTGACGATGTACTCTTTTAGCCACGACTTCTGTACACCTAGGCACTTGTCCAAGTCGTCCGTCGCTGACTCGGTTGTGTGGTCCTTTATTGCAACATACTTCTCCCGCATGGACAATTGTAGTCGGTTTATCCTACTTACAAGGAAATTCGCGAATGAGTTCGGGTTTCAATACAATGGACAAATAGTAGTACCGGCTTTGGGTGTCATACGGCCATTGCATTCAGTAGAGCTAGAGTAGCGATAGCGAGCTGATCTTCTAAAAGCACTGTCCGACTGTCCGACAATTTCGATATGGTCTTATGAAGAACAAAACGTGAAGTAGTCAGTAACTGGTCTTTGGCATGACACCCGCGTTATCAAAGACAGTCTCAGCTTGCGTTGGTATCGAATAAGGGAGTCATACCGCTGGAGAAGTCCGAGACAGACGTCTTAGACTGTGTCTTATTCTTGTTCTCCGTGATCGTCAGGACAGTATCCTCTCTCGGCGAACGAGCGCATGCACCTCTTGCTTGTGCTTCTTCTATGCAGTAGTAGCCCTATTCGTGGATATGTATGTCGTTGGAGACTGGACGACGGGAAGTGAGAAGTGGGAATCATAGTATGACTCAGTCGGCTCGACGTGTTTCGATGCCATCCTTTGCGCCCGCATAATGATAGCATCTCGCACGCCTCCGAGTTGCGAAACCTGCGTGAGACACGCTGCGAATATCAACATAAACAACAGGGGTATCTGCGCAGTACTCACCTTACGCCACGAATCCATTGTTACTAGCGGTGAGTTCACCCGGCCGTACATCGCTCAAGACAGAGAAAGAAGAGGACTACATAAAAGAGCGTCAGATACGGGCAATGGTGATTGGCGAAACCGCTGGCAAGGCTCAGAATGCATAGAGCGAAGTCAAGTAGAGGACGCGCCATCGTTTCTTCCGAAGCACCAGATATGTGACCAGTAGTTTGCCACGGGTGGTGAACAATTCCCCTAACCCCCTCCTCATTCCTTCGAGGGCATCCTCATGATGCAGCGATGAGACCATGCGAACCACCTTGACAGTGTGACAGAGCAGACCTAACTCCTTCGGTATGTTACAACACCCTACGTCATGGGTATTTACCCATCACATCCTCCCTCTTGTGCTCTAACCTTCAACGTCGGCCACAAGTGGGTACTGTATCTCACTGTCCACATTGCGTAGTCACCTGCCATTGGTTCTTGTTCGTCAGTTGGCACACACACCATATTGAATACTCCTCCGACTCACCATGACTCGCAATAATTAGGACTTGTAGGTGATCGACACCTTCAGCTTGTTGCTTCGCCCGTGGCATTGGCAGCGACATGAACTGAAGCAGAGAACACAGAACATTGTGAATGGCGGTCATAATGTCAGTCTACATATCACTTTTGGCTTGACTCACCATACACGCTCCACGAATATTGCGGAAAACAGCATACCGTGCGCATATACAATCTCTCACTCGACGAAATTAGTCGATAGCTCGCTATAGATGGAAATAGCATCTTATTGCTCCAAAGACGCTAACAGGGCGCAGTGAGAATACATGCATGTGGTCATCTTGTGTCCAACGCTGCCCGGTGGTCAGAAGGGATGTATGACCATGGCCAAATATTCATAGTCCGAGGGCGAAGAACTCCTCACAGCCGCACGAGTCCTCGCTGTTCGGTCTCTTGAACACGAGTTCCGTGCTACAGAAAGTCACAAATATTACGATGAAGTGAGGACTGTTAGCGAAGACGGCTAGTGCGCACCTCAGGCCGTCCTCCTTTGGACCCATCTCCGTCTCACCGCAGTTATTGAAAACAGCGGCTTAGGCTTGTCGCCGATGAGGACCTTCATTCCATCCTGTTCTACCACTTCATCGAATTCCCGGGCTTAGCAACATACCCAAGAGGATACGATAGTCAGTGCTGCGTAGCGCTTGTTACTTACACGTAGACGTAGACGTTATGGCGGGGGCTCTTCGTAAGATATTTATACGCTCAGAAGTCGTCGGTGTCTACTACAACTTCGTCAGATAATAATTCCGGACAATATAACGCACCATTGTGATAACAGCTTTTACAGCACGTCAGCACGTCAGCCCGGTACAGATAGAGGCCGACTACGACCTATGGTCAAGGTGTATCTGCAATGTCAGTTCCTTTGGGGATACCGGTAAGCTGTTAGGAGCGGGATCGTTGCGAGAAGGAAATGGGCAAAGTCAGAGCAGTTCGATGCATGTAGATCTCAATGCCGCAGACGTGTGATAACGGCAGCAATAGTTGGACTGACAGTGTTGGGATTCAAGAGAGGATGGCCGCGCAAGCACTGCGCAGTGGACAGTGTCCGGCGGTGCGAAGGGAGCGTCCGAGTGAGAGTCTGATTCGGAGACGAGGCGCCCCAAACATACCCAAACTTGCCATCACACCGCTCGTATCATGCCGTAGTATTACTTCAAGTTAATCATGCATCATGCACTTACAGTGGGCACGTATATGTGACCTCAACGAGTTACTTTAAGCTGATTAATTGTAAGTTTGGAAAGCCTTTCCAAAGCCCTCACGCTCACGCTCGCACAAATAGTAGACGTCGACAAAGGGCAGCATGGCGGCGGCAATATCGAGTACGCCACTGTGTGTTACGCTGGAGTCGACCTCATGGGGGGCCTATAGCCTCATATAGACGACTCCGTTATCGCAGTTGAACTTGGAAACATGCACCGCGAGGTCGCCGACCTTCAAGCCTATCCGTCCCCGCCTCCGTCATCGCCCGGTATACTGCCAGCCTGCTCCTTCACAGCAGCATGAGCCTGTTCAGCCTCACCTGTGTCAACGCCTATCTCGCCTGAAAAGGAGCTTGACGAATTTGCGACACCGCAACTTGATTTATGAATAACATCAGCCCCTGTTCGCGCTAGAGCACCGAAGGGCGGTCCTGCGTCAACGCGATCGCAGTGTCCCCTTCGCCTTTCAGGACGGAGTCGATCACCTCAATCCTCGTGCGCCGCAAGTCGAGCTCAGCGTCAGACGATGAAGTCAAAGTCGAGTTCAGCGGTCTCGCTCCTCCACTACCTCCTGATGCGACTTCTGTAGTGTGATCCTCATACCCAGACACACGCCTGGCACCTTCACACTGCTCATTGAACGCCCTCGCCATCTTCGCATACCCATGATGCACTTAATACGATAGCAAGAGCTGACTCCGCGCCTTTGTCCTCTCCTCCTCCAATGCCGGACACCACTCAGCTCCTGAAGGCAACGGCTTCCAGAGCTGGGTGTTGTCGATAGAGGTTCTCAGAGAGTTCTTGTACCAGGTACGTTTGTAACTGATCTTGATGATCTGCTACTAAAGCGTGTTTGGTCTGTCTAGAGTGATAAATTTGCATTGGAGTGTCGGATCAGTCTGCACTGCTAAGTGTGGAACACGCAACCCAAATGCGCGTAAAAATGTAACGGCTGGGGCCTCAGGTTATATTGTGAGCGTCAAATTGCTGACATACCGTTGCTGCTAGATGTGACTTCAATCATAGATCAGGCGATGCACTCTGCCAAACACGCGGATCGCACAAGCAAGAGTGGGTGTAGAAGTTGACCTTCAATTTCGTTCACGCTTTTCTTCCGGTGCACATCACAAGAATGCAACGAACGGTATTGAATATGTACGCCTAGGTTATATATGATGCGGCTTTACCCGGTACCTAGTCAGCCACAAATTCTCTGCGTCGCAAGTCCAGTCACGGTCAAAACCTGTCCTCTGCAAATAGATGGAGCCATTACGTGGTTCGGAGGCCAGGATTCCGACAGCCGTCACTCGATACTCGTGTCGCGGTTACGGTATATCGCCCACCAACTCCCAGTTCGACATATCCGAGTTTGAATCCGACGGCGGACCCTCGCCATGCTCATAAATAGTACCCTCCACCAAAGGAACTTGGTGAGACGGAACGAGGCCGCCCGCCGCCTCCGTTAACGAATCGAATTCGACCTCCTGGGAAGGGCATGTGCCTTCTTGCTCCGCGTGATCCATCGTAGAGGTCGCAGCCGGTGGAGCACCATCGCACTGGGATACTGGAGACTCTATCTGTATCTCCGCCAGCCACTGTTCGACGCAAACTTCAGCCTCTGACTTGGGTCCAGCAGCGACAACAGGAGCCTGACTAAGCGTCATCAGTGGTGTGGACTGCTTTCCGCTGTAGTAGGCCACGATTTGCTTGACCGTTTCAGAGGCATGCAAGATTTTGCCGTCTGACATCCAGAACGTGTGCATACGTCGTTCGACTTCGGCGCGGAGCCCGCGGATGCACGGCCGTGCGTCTTGCGTTGTTCTGAACAGCCTGTAGAAGAATGTAGCTGCGTCGTCCGAGAGGGGGAAGGTCTTCTGAAAGTGGAGTGGGTCGGTGTCCTCCAGAAAGTCACGGTAGAACTTGTCCTCTGCGACAGCATTATTCCAAGGAAGGTGTGCGGTAACGAGATGTAAAAGGAGGATGCCTAATGCCCAGGCGTCATTGGGGGCGGTATCGTAGGCCTGGCCGTGGTAGTCGCCTTCACCGATGCACTCTGAAACCAAATGAAGGTGAGTCGTTTTGAAGCTGTGTTTAGATACAACAAAATTGAATTACCAGGACTCATGAAAGCCGAGGTACCGAAGTTGTGTGTCGCACTCCACGAATGATTTGTCGCCATGCCGAAGTTCGAGACGAACACCTTCAAGTTTGTGCCAGATGCATCGCACAAGATGTTCTCCGCCCTAAGGTCACAATGATACACCTTATGATGGTGCATGCCGTAGACTGCGTTGAGAACCTGGAAGAAGATGCGCTTGACAAGAGCGGCTTCTCTCCAGAACGTCACCTTGCCTGTCTGGTCATCTCGAGCGTGGATCCTGCGAAACAAGGTGCCACCGAGGTACAGATCCATGACTATGTACGCGTACCCCCCTCCCTAATAAAATCGACAGAACTTGCTGACTTTTACACTGTGAAATATCACATTGCACGAAATAACTAAGTATGACTAGCCTGTTTTACAACGGTCACTCATTTCCTAGATCCTTATCGTGCTATTTGCACTGCCGAAGCTACAGACCATCTTCCCAATTTCGTCCTTGAATTTGTGCCTCTATACTTAGGAACGAACGATTGCCGATAGTGAGAAAGGAGCAAGACATGTTGGCTTTGTATAAGGTAGGTCACGTTTCCTCGAGGAAGCACTCTCTCCTCGCTAAATGCCATTTACAGAAGAAGAGGCGACAAGAGACGATTATCTCTACCAGATACTTTGGATCGAATACAGCACGCGGCTGCCGGATGATATTAGCTGTGCTGTACGCCTCGGGTTCGAACTCGGCACGTTAAAACTGTGGCGAAGGTAACTTTATATTTGTGACCATAAATGCTGGTATACTGATGACGAGTAATCTACAAAGATCTTGCTAGAATGGTTGGTTAGGATCGAGTGCGTTTGGTCGCGAAAAGTCCACTATAGTAAATGAACCAGGGTGTTGGTATTCACAACGGGAACTTGAAGAACACAAGTATTTACCACTGTAGTACCAATCCGTCTGTTCAGAATTGCATGCGGCGGACAGACAGAAAATATTCCTAGACTCCTGCAGTTCTTCTTTCCACTGTAGAATCCACTGGTTACCCCATTCGTCGCTGAGCGTGTCCGTATCTCCATCACGATGATCATCATATGTGAAGAAGGGACAGAATGATACTCGCTTGCTATAGTTCAAGTTGGCATTGTGGAAGAACTGCATAACTTCGTTTGAACTAGAAATCCATTTGAAGTGTAGTTGTTCGCTATTGTCTATTGCCCTTAATCCGTTGTAACATGGGGCAAAACACGTTCTCGAGCGATTGGTCTTCACGTAAAGAAAATAGTGTTTTGTTCTTTGTTTGCCGGAGTCGACGCTTGCGAGGTAGTATGATACTTCTTGGATGCTTTCTGATTGATCTAGTGGAAGGTGGCCCGTCGCAGACAGCACTAATAATTGTGTAGAGTCGGGACACTGCAGGACACGAACCCGGTTAGAATAAGTGGGAAATCCGCTGAGAAATCAGTCGGGAGGCCATGCATACGAAGTGGGAAATCCACTGATTTCAGCCCACCGGGAAACCACTGATAGCGCTCATTTTTTGGGTTGTGACAAGTGGGTTTTCCACTTCTTAATATTGTGTTTCTGGCCGTTTCGTATCGTTTGCGAGCCTTTCGACACCGGTAATAAGAAGCGGAAAATCCACTGATTCTAACCGGATTTAAGACATGGACACAAAAAATACAGCCCTGCGGCGGCCGTTGAATACAGGAACAAGCGGGATTCGAACCTGCGCAGAGCTAACATACATGGCACGTAGGGCGGCACTACAACTGAACTACGAGGACATTACAAGTATAGAAATATTACATAATATATACCTTTCTTTTTACGTACTTAGAATAATTTAGATGCTGAAATCAGCGGAATATCCACTGATTTCGGTCGTTTCAGTGGGATTCCCACTTCGTTCCCTCGGTACTTCCGCTGATTGCTACCACTTGCGTTTAAACACGTTGTTCAGTAGATTTAAGACGGTCACACTTTCACAGTGGGAAACCCACTGATAAATCCACTGAACGGGAAAACCACTGATCTTACAAGTGGGGGGCCCACTGAGCGGAAAACCACTGATTTTACGTGGGCGCTTTTTCAGTGGGTTTCCCACTGACCTTGAGCACATCAGTGGATTCACCACTTCTGACAACCGGATTTGTGGCCCGCAGTGGGGAGACAGAGTGTCCACCGTAGCCATTGACCAGAACTCGATATATCGTCCGCCATATCTCGCACAACATAACGTATCCTCCAGGTCAGCAACTTGAAGGCCGCATGTGAGCTGAAGATCGAGCGTATTGGTGTTGGGCAGATTGAAGCCGTAGGCTGGGATCTCTTGGGAGGGGGCTTGCTTATCGAGATTATAGACAACGATTTTTCTGTTGTTATTCGGCGTTTTCGTAACCCCGTAATCCCGACTCCCGTCCATTTCCCTTTTTGTATCCGCTGTTCCAGACCGATCTTTTATTACTTAATTAGTATTTCCGCTTTCGATCGTTAACCTATAGATAACCCGTAGAGAAAACAGTAACAAACCCGTTTATAGTAATAGCTCCTATTAGCTCCTATTCTAGTATACATAAATACACTGTAAATCCGTAGATAAAATATAAGCGTTCATTCGAGTACTTTTCCCCCATCAGTCGTCAGCGCCTGCGTAACTACAAAATTTTCCAGTGTCATCATCATGTATGATGACACTCGCGTTTCCAGGTGCGATAATGAAGTTGCCCCAAACGGATAGGTCAAGGATTTTCAGATGATCCGAGTCGAGTGGCGCATCTCGATCAATAAAGCCGACGCGGATGACGTCGTGCTCTGAATCGAGGAAGTTATAGACAAGTAGGCGTCCATCAGGAGATAAAGAACGGAATTCCAAGTCCCACTCAGAATATGAATCGGTCACAGCCTTCGGACAATCATAGGCGGAGTTGGTGCTGCTGCTGTCATCCGAGTCGACTTCAATCTCCCAGAGATTGACAACTTCTGAAGGGAGAGTCGATTCTCCCCCACAAAGCAATGGACATGCAAAAGTCTTTCTGTCTGGGGAAAATGCTAAATGACGTCCCACTGCTTGCTTTGTCGGAGGGGCTCGGTGAACGACCATCCTTTGATGTTCTGCGTGTAATACCGACGGAAGTTTTCCTGGATTTGTAAGGTCTGTCTGGACACAGAGCAGAATGTCGCAACCTTTTGCCTCCGATTCATGGTGGTAACTTAGAGCGAGAGAACCCGTGGTCGTTGATGCAATGCAGAAATCAAGGACTAGATGCCTTTCCCATTGACTTTGATGGGCGGGACAGAAAGCCGCGACTTTGGATATAGACCCGGGGAGGAATGAGGGAGGTCCGTCACTAGCGATATGGTATCGTTGAGGAGGGTCTGCTATCTCCCAGAATACATCACATGGACTGTCAGATGACTTGTCCTTAGTGATAAAAAGAGGCATTGCGTTTATTCGCAGAATATAAGCGTAGATCTGCTCAACTTCAGCCGCGCCGGCCGAGGGGAACTCCCATGAATGAACACGGTGCTGTGTGGTGGTGTCCCAGATATCCAGTATGACTCGGGTTATTTTGTCCTTGTCATTTGACGGTGCGTTTACCGGTATACTGGCTATAAGAAGCTGTCGCTCTGAGCAGAATGTGATGAACTGTGGTGCCAACTTGAAGTCGGGAATTGATGCAGATACGTCGATGGATGCTGTCCGAGTACCTGTCCTCATGTCCGTCAAGGCGATGATGGTGGAATGGTTATCGTAAAAGCGTAATAGTGTGACAAGACTTTGGTCGTCTGAAGAGAAGGCCACAGCCTCTGCATACGTGTCGGGTCCATCTAGGTCGTCCAGTTCCATCACCTTTTCTCCTGTATACGAGTTGTCCAGTTCCATCACCTTTTCTCCTGTATACGAGTCGTACACACCTCCATCACCGCCATTCGAGGTGATAGCCAGTTTACTCCCATCATGGGAGAACACCATGTCTGTCAGAAACCGGTCTTGGTCTTGGATAATCCTTAATGGACCACTCCATCGTTTTTCGGCCCCAACAATAACTTCTGCCTCGTGGGCAAAGTCTTTGGCGTGGCTCATCCTCAGTAACGAGCTTGCAGGCGCAAAAGGTAGAGCGGAGTGGTAGATATGTGCGACGGACGCTTTGATCATATCGAAAGCGTACAAGACAAACCTTCGACCATCGATGACCCAGTCAACTAGTTCGTGAAGTGGTCGCTGACTCGAACACTAAGATCGAGAAAATTAGAAAATAAAGAAGAAAAAACTTTAGAAGCGTCAAACGTACTGAGACAAACCAGTTATGCAGGCGTCCAAGGGAATAGACTGCGAGCTTCAGCTCCTTCAGGAGTGCAAGGACTTCAAACCAATGCAGCTGATGTGCAGTAAGGAATACGCAGAGAGACTGATTTATCCCGGAAAGACAACTCTCGCGAGGGTCTTTATCTGCAATGAGGTGGTCGACCCAGTAACGGCAAGAATACCGGAGGGCCGCGCTTATCCTCTGATCGATGAGATGTGCCTTGACCTCATCGTTCATAGTGTACCGAGGGATACCGCAGATATTCTTCATCAGAGCCTTATTCATTACATTGAGGCATCGCTCTGCCGTGCTGAAGTGATGGTGATGTGTGGAAATGAAGAAGCGGCTGTCCTTGCATCGAGCAGCGTCGGTCAAAAAGTCTGGAAATGACTTGTGGTGGAAACGGATGGGCGTGTCTGGCACATCGGGAATAAGGAGCACCGAGCGAAGCCCGTCAAGGATAGGTAGAGCGTCGGTAGAATTCTCCATCCCAAGGAGTGTTGCTATCGTCGCCGGTAGCATTCTCTCCTTCGCGACAACTAGCAAGCCAAGGACGGTGTGAAGTCTCTCAAATAGCTCTTCCTCAGCGTAGCTGGGTAATGCCTTCTTGAGGATGTCCGTATACAGAGCGTCGAGGCCATTCCGCCCTTCTTCCTTAAAATTAGACGTGCTAGTAGTAAGGATTCGCAATTGCTCCCTTGGATCCCGGAGCCCACTCTCGAGCAGCTTGACCGCAGTAGCCGCGAATATGAAGAGCTCTCCAGCTCTGTCAGTGAGAATTTGAAGTTCAGTTGTGGTAGGCCAGCCAAACGGTATTCCGAGATCAAGTTGGCGGGAGCATGCAAGGGCATCGAGCTTTGTGCGGAGGAATAAATAGATATCGGCGTTCACAAACTCAGCTTCGCACTCGTGGAGAACAAGCACGTCCGCCATAGGAGACGGGTGGTGTAACCGGAAAGTGAGATGGATGTGCCGCTCCGGGCGACTGGTGATAAGAACCTTGATAGACCGTATGCGGGTGATGGAATTAAGAAGTATGTCGAGGAATATCGAAGTGGTATCGGGGTCACTGCACTCGTCCAGAGCATCAACGATGATGACCGTTGTCAAGTTCGACTCCTTGACTGGGCTTATAATGAGTTCGTCCATTTGATTACGCAAAGAGAAAGACGCAATATCTCGGTTGTCTTTCAGGGCGCGCAAGACTGCTCTTCTGTATTTGGGAGAGTCAATATTATTCGCCATCGAGAGCTGGTACGCAATAGTCGGCAAAATCATCTTCACATCGCTCCTGCGCTGCGAGTCTCTTGAGCAGAAGAAACTTGCTCCGAGCTCCTCGGTGAGAGAGAGTAATTTTGCGAAACTCTGCGCTATCGTGGATTTCCCGCTTCCAGCGTGTCCGTTGAGCCAGTAAACCTGCTGTGCGTCTGGATTGGCAGCCCACTCCTGAAGTTTGCCGAGTACGCATGTCCTGGTTCCTTGTAAACAGGTCGAGCGGCTGTCACCACTTTTGTATCCCGCATCCTTCGCCCTAGTCAATTTGTCCAACAGATTTCGCTCATCTATGACTCGTTAACGTGCTGCGATATTTACATAGACTGCGTTGATACCTGCCTGCTGCCTGCAAATCAAGAGTAAACATATGAAAGACGGGTCGGAATGGCATCTGTGCTCACTTTCAATTCGTCAATGTTTCTATATACGTCTTGTAAGAGAGTTAACTACCATCTCATGTTAGTGCATGATAATGGTGTATTTATGAAGGCGATACCTGATAATTTGATAGAGTTTCTTCGACACCAGCGACAAACTCACGAAGGAGCTCAGCCTGCTTGGACGAGTTCAAGAGTCGCTCGATAGCCCTCTGCTGTGCAACGAAGCAAAGTCTATCTGTGATGCTAACGAGGTCCCTATCGTGTAAATCACAGATATTACAAGCCTGTTAGCAAACATTCAGCAAATCGGCGTCATTTCCTGAACGCACTTGGTCAACTTGAGACGGCGCTCCTCGTCATCTTCTACCCGTCTTGCCACCTCCATTAGCTTTTCGATTCTCCTTTGCAATTTTACGACAGCAGCAAGATTGTCTCCAGTCCTCTACCACAGCAATCAGCAATTATTCGTCCCCGCTGGCGATCAAAACATGAGTTCACCTCGAAAGTGTTCATAACGAACTTCAGGCCATTAGCCACAGTCTTGAGGGGAGGGAACGCGTCCGATGCCTCCGCAGTAGCCAGTAGCAGTACCTTGAGTGTCTCCTTCACAGTGTTGGTATTGTCTTCTTCTCTCGGTCTGGGAGTGCTCCGACCTGCATCCACATCGGTCGAGCTGTGCCGTTTGAGACGGAATGACATGGCAATGTGATGAGTATAATGCGTAGTGCGATGGTGGAGGAGACGATAAAGATGCAAGGGGATGTGCCACGCCTTCGTCACGTAAAGTTCCGACATCGATAGCACTGGTGATGTCCGCCTTACATGTAATGAACCTGGGAAGACGCACATTCGAGCGTCAGTCCCGAGCGTCAGGCTGGGAACTACGCTCAATCCTCAAAGATGTTGTCAGCTGTGCGAGTACTGTAATCAGGTCCAGCGTTCCAGTACAATGGATGTACGTGATATATCCGTGTCTGCATTTATTGTAAAGCAGATGATAACGGTGTAAGTATGTATTCACGCACCGTAGTGGAAATAAATACGATTGCAATGCGTCAAATGAGCTTTCTAATGTTTGTCTACTGAGGGCTTCATCAGTAACGATAAAGCCATTTATACGACGTATACCGGTCGATCAATAAAGCGGCGTACTAGGTGTACCTCTCACAGCACGCGTCGGAACACCTGCGTTAGAGATGATCTATCTTGTTCCCTATTTGCCCTGAAGCTTCCATCAGCTACGTCTATCGCATTCATGAATCTATATAGCACCTTCGGGAGTTTTGCGCCGCCCGCAGCCTAGGCACTTGTTGCAGCTACCATGTCACAATGCGCACACAGGTCAATCCGTGAGTACATCTAATTTGTCAGTTGGAGTATCCGCCGCATCGTACGTTCGGGTCGTGATAGATACAACTTGCGGCTGCTTGACGTTCACTCCTCGTTAACGTACAATTCACACGGGTAATCATAGATCCCGAGGAGTGAGTAACATCAAAAATACACTGAAACAGATACTTGAAATATCAGCTCCTCAACACGACGGCCATGAGCTCTCTGCCCTTGACTCACCTAACTAATACCAACTTCCCATGCATCCATCGAGGGTTTGAAGTTGATTGCAAAGTACTGTGAATGAGTGCAGACATTGCAGTTCCTGCTCTATAGCTTGGTAGAGGTGAGAACACCATGTCATAGCGCTAGAGACGCTAGAACGCATTAACCATAGGTGCGAATACGTGTTAGGTATCGATGCATGGAGATCTCTTGTGCTTAGTATGGATTCAGAAGGGATATACGTTATGAGTCAAGTATTCATGACGCGATAGTGAAGCCTGAGGACCCTCCGCATCCGCACGCGTGCTTGGCGTCCGGATTCTGAACACGAGCGTCGCGTTGTAGAGCATCACGCTTGATTAGCAAAGCAGAAAAGACACAAATAGGTCCTACGCACCTCATACCATTCTTCTAACTGTCGGTGGACGCCATGCCACTGCCTGTTCTTCCGCTTCACCAAGCTTCCCCCGCTCCGAGTCGCCCACATGCTGAAGAACAACGCTTGTAGCGCATCCCTTGTTACAGATATATATACGAAGGTACTGTGGTATGAAAGTTTTCATGAGAGGTTTCAGCCGCTCCAACACTGCCACTGTCTATTATAATTTGGTTGGTGGACTTTCCGAGAGGTTGTAGAGGTAGACGACGCACCCTTGTAATAGCAGCCTTCGTAGCACATAAGTATGATATATTCGGCCTTGTTTATGTGAGGTCAGGCACAAGCGGAAGCGGAGCAGTCTGAAATGCAACTACATCTGCCAACACAGATTCTTTGGTGGTGGCCGTGAAGCGAAGAACATATGCGTATATCTGGCCAGGAGAGTTACCGAGAGTATGCTAGGTGGGAATCCAGAATCTCGGATGCATGTTGAGCTCGGTGCAAACACGCAGTGACGCAGTGAGTTAATTGCAAGAGCCAGTGTCAATACCTCAGTAATTAGGAACGTGGGAGACGAAGAGCGGGTGAGCGTGCAGAGCAAAAAGCTACCGTCGGCGAACCGATGCGGAATACACCAGCCAATCAGATTTCGTATCGCAGGGAAAGTGATAAGCCCAGAAAGGCAGGTGTAGTAGATCAGCTTGTACACTGAGATCACCGTGCTGCGATTTCTCGTCACGGCAAGTCATGTAGACGAGTTCTCGAGTCCGCATCATAAGCTTCGGGTTCGGGCACACATCTCGATGTCGCTGGAGAGCTTGAGGGAAATGGTATGAGATGGGAGTGACTTTAACTTGACTACTAGCACATTGCAATGACTTGACAGAAAAGCAGCAGAAAGATAGCGTCAACGAGCAAAAAATCCGGATGAAAACGATACAACTACATAGCAGCAACAATTACACCTAACGTACATCATAGCTCAATTATCATCACACAAGCATACAGTCTGAGAAAGCACGACTGCGCCCCTGAAAACGATACCTACGACTCCAAGAACTCCTTCGACATATCCGCAAACGCAGCCTGCCCCACGCCAAGCAACCCCAACTGCACGACCACAGCCGCAGTCTGCCTGTACAACGTCTCCAACGCCGGATGCGCCGGCTTGCCCTGCGACTCTGCGTACCAAAATCTCATCAGCACACATCCTCCACTTTTTGAGTAAACAAGCCAGATCACTCAGCACTCACCAAGAATAGCCTGATTCAACTCATTAGCAAGCCTCGCCCTCGCCTCCTGCCCCGCCATCTCCGCTACCTCGCCCCCAGCAGCAATAGGATCCGCATACGCAACGACCCCAAACGTCCTCTTCAAATGCCCCCTCACCTCCGCCCTCCCGTCCGTCTTATAGTCCGCCTCCAGCTTCTGTCCGTACTCGATGGCGGTATGCAGCGCCGTCTTTGCCGCCAACGAAGAGGGAGTGGGAGGGTGGGGAGAGTGTCGTCGGGATGTTCTCGTTTGGGGTGGCGGGGGTGGGGTGGGAGAGGATGCGGATGTAGCTGTGTCAGACGTTCTAATAGAGGGACGAGCGTCGTCGTCGACGTCCATCGCCACGCCCGACTCCAACGCATCCGCATCCGCCATCGCCCGCTCATACGCAGCCAACTGCTGCGCCTGCCTATGTTCCTGCTCCTCCGCCGCAGCCTGCTCAGCCTGCACCTTCTTCAACGCGTCGCTCGCCTGGAGGATGAGCTCTACGAACTTGCGACATCGCAGCTTGAACAACATCAGCCCCTGCTCGCGCTCGAGCACCGAAGGGTGGTGGTCCCGCGTCAACGCGATCGCAGTGTCCACGTCTCCCTTCAATACAGAGTTGATCACCTCGATCCTCGTTCGCAAGTCGTACTCAGCGTCCAGCGACGACGCTCCTTCACTACCGCCAGATGTAACATCCATGCTGTGATCCCCAGAGCCAGAAGCACGCCTGGCACTTTCACACTGCTCCTGAAACGCCCTCGCCGTCTTCGCATACCCATGGTGCGCCAAATACGACAGCACGAGCTGCCTCAACGGCGCCTTCATCCTCTCCTCCTCTAACGCCCCTCCACTCACACCACCATCACTTCTTCCACTAACCTCGCCTTCGTCGTCCTCTGACGTGTCCTTGCCGTTCAACAAGTCCCAGTCGATAGGAGTGGACTGTATGCCCGCCCAGACGTTGTTCCGCTGCACGTCGACGTGCTCGTTGATGGCGTATTGGAACTTTGTATGTCCGAAGTTGACGCGGATGGACTCGGAGGTGTGCCGTAGGCCTATGGCGGGGTATAGGTCGATGCCTTTGCCGACGTTCTCGAATACCATCCCTGCATTGATGTTAGCGTTCAGTTACATCAAAATGGACAAGTGCCCTACCGAGGAAAGCCCCGTTCTTAGTGTAGAACGCTCTATTCTGCGAGAAATCGATGCCGCACCCAATCACGTCACCCGCTATATGGAGAGAACAATGGATGAGAAGGTCGGTCCGGGCAAGAATGAATGAAAGTGTAACCTACTGTCAAACGTCGGGCCGTACGACTGGCCCTCCTTGTGGTGCCCATCGAACGCACATCCGTCATCGGCATGATACCCCCACGAATGCTTCTCCCACCCGGGCAAACGCGAATAGCGAACTTCTGGGGCAGCGAACCTGTGTATCGATCAGAGACCTGCATACACTGGGGAATGGCCATGGGAACGTACCCAATACTTATATGTCTGCAAAAGACCTGTCAATCTAGTGCATTGCGAGGAAGAATGAGCGAGCGTACCCCTTGTTTCCACCGGGCTTCTGCAGGATTTCAACTTCGTAGTAGTATATACCACATGCGGGCGGGATGGGATTATTCGCGCGCGCAGCAGCAGAGTCCCGTTCACCTATGCACGAAGGGCCTGAGTAGAGTCAGATCCATCGTCGAACAGTAACACAGTACTTGACATACCGTAGAATGTCAACTCCCGTCCATCGCTAGATACCGTCAACGAAGGATGCCTATCCTGCTCGTTCCACCTTGTGGGCAGACGCAACACCGGATTCGTAAGAAGCGCACTTGGCACAGGCGGCGGTGCAGGCGTCGCACGCACACTGTGAGGCGGCGGAGTGACGCTGCTATCCTCGTCCGTCTCAACACTCGGGCTTCGATCCCGCCTCAAGTACGGATAAGGCGCCGGAGGGGGCGTGCTGACCCACGAGGTCTGTCCATGATGGGCCAACTCTGACGTCAGCGGATTAGTCGGTCTCGGGGGCGGGGCGTCGGTGTACAGCAGGTCGCGCAGGGATGTCTGTTCGAGATAGGAAGGACGTCCGAAGGGAGGGGCCTGTGGTGCGGCGGAGGCGGATGTGTGGGAGGTGGGAAGGGCGACGGAGGGTCGGGAGACGGGCGAGGGGAGATTCGTGGTGGATACGCTGGGGACGCGGGGCACGCTGGGGCGGCGTGTGCGGGTGAGCGAGGTGGGCACGCATGCGGAGGTGTCGACTGTGTGGCCTGGTGAGCTCGTTGCGCGGATGATGCGTGGCTCGAAGACGGGCGTTGTGGGTGAGTGCGATGGTGGGCCTCGATGGAGAGCTGCTGCATATCCTCCTGAGAGCGTACGCACGGGTGTAGTAGGGGCTGCGATGCGGCCTGCGACCAACCTCTCTGGACTGTGGGCGACTGCTGCGCGAGTGCTGCCGCCACTCACCAGGCGGGGTCGGGTCGTTGGGGTCGTGGAGAATGGTATGGCGATCACAGACTCGATGCTGCGAGCTGCATTGCCGGGAATAGGGATGCTTGCTGAACGAGTCGGCCTGGATGCCATGCTCTACGTTCGTGGTGGGGCGGCGAGGGACGCGGTGGTCTTGATGGAGAGCGAGAAGAGCGGGCGACGGAGGCAGATAGGCAGTTTTGCAGATTCTCTCTCGAAGAGGAGGGTGAGATCTGCGCAGAACATGTACGACGATGAGCACTGGGGTGTTGCTAGTTGTGTGGGCTGCAGAACGGGCTGCAGACGGCGGCGGTCGTGGTCGAATGAGTCGATGTCGGGACTCGGGAGATCGACGGCGGATGTACTATGGGCGCTTCTCACTCCTTTCAGCTTTCATGATTATTACAGTACTTGCATGTTATACTTACAACTCTGAGGAATTATTCGCAACTATGCGAGCACAGAGAGAAAGAGTCAGAGGACAAGAAAGAGCAGGGCAAGAGTGTTTAAAGCAACGAGCTGGGAACGAGCCGGGCGCGGTGTGCCAGAGCCAAATAGCCTAGTGCGCACGAGACCAGCCAGAAGGTGATCCTCCCAAGGCCCTTGTGACCGCACTCTCCCGCACAGCTCACACTCTCTCCGCAATTCTGTGCGGTGCATCCTTGGAACTTTGTTCGAACTCCTTGGAAACCTACGAGTGAATGCAGAAGAGTGATCACCTGCCCACGGGAATGATGCCTGTGGACAGGGGACTCGCAAGTACGGCAACAGGGCCACGGAACTCTGGGTAGATGCCATAAAGCCTATCCTTGCGTCAATGTCGTTATTCATCTCGTGTGAGAGTGTGCATTGCGCAGTGTGATCCTTGCGTAACGATTCCCCTGAGGGAACCTAAATTGATTGAGCGCTTGATGACTCGTACAATCGCCATTCACGACACGGCTTGACGAACACTTGCACGATATTTCCAGAGGCGATTGAGAGCGATTGGGATGCAAAAGTGTGGAAAGAAAAAAGACTGCCCCAGTGAGGCTCGAACTCACGACCTTCCGATTGCGGGAGTTCAAGCCTTAACAGTCGGACGCTGTAACCAACTCAGCCATGGGGCAGATATAATTGTGGTGTTATAATATCATTATATCAGGACGGAAGCCTTACGCAGCACGCGTATGCAGACTGACGCGTCTCGCGATCAAGCTGCTTACCGCGACCTTGTATCCTTACCACACTAACTTCCCCTCGACATCCACTTACTTTCTCATCATGGTATGTTCTCAATACAAAGCCCAATATTATTTCCTCTAACATACTTGCAGGACTCCTCACTCAGAATCGTACCCGCCTCAGCACCAAAGACCGCCACCATCGCAGACACAGCCAACTCCCTCGGCCTGCACGACACTCTTAAGCACGGACCGCGCAGTCTCGCCTCGGAGGTTAAGACTGTTAGCACTATTAGGGATAGATTGGAGAACGTACGTTCCCGCTTTTGTTCCTGCTCTATGGTGATTGGACTGACCGTATGGGTATGGATGAATGGGTGTGATGTAGTGGGAAGCGACACAGGATAACTTGAAGCTTAACATTCACCGGAACGTGTACGGTATGCACGCGCCCGTGCGTACGCTCATGGAGAGGAAGCTCGTCGGCCACGTACGTCCTTCTTCTTCTCCCTTCCACCTCTACCTATACTCATAACCTTCCTGCTCATGCAACGCGTACGCCACCCACAGAACCCACACATGCCAGCCCTCCGCACATCGAACCTCCACCTCGACATCCTCATGGGAAGGGACGACACGCTCGAGCCTGCTGACTTCATGATGCCTGGTACGTCGTGGTGTCATCACTGACATTCTTTGTTGTGGGTTGATATTCATGGTTTGTGTGTAGCGTCGGAGATGTCAGCGTCGATGGACATCCATGCTGACATGGAGAAGAAGCTGCGCCTGTAGCTGTAGGATGTACAGGACAAGAACTTGGCCACGTGCGTTCATTGTAGGAGTACGATGAGACTGTTATTTGAATGACAACGGATATGAACCGCACTTTGGAGAATTGTGGACTGGCAGTGCGATGCGTCGACTTTTTCAGTGAGTGAGTTTTTGCCACCTGAGTGTCGCAGTCCACTTTCCCGCTTCGTTACACGTCGGCCCCAAAGCATACTTCGGGCCTACCCTCCTATCTGATGTACATCCCCAGGTCTTCTCGTTTGTCTCCCTGCACGCACCGCGCATATATCATCCAGTAAGTCTCCCTGAGCGTCCTGTCTCTCATATACACATATTACTAGAAGGTACGCTTTCGTCTGTGCATTGACGATGCGTACACTTACCGTTCTTCCTTCTCGCTAGTGGAAGCTAAACGCCTCCCGCAGTTTCGACCCTCATCGCCATGGCCTACAAGAGTCAACTTCAAAGATGATCTGAGGCTATCAGGACTCTACGCACTCCTTGCAAGGCTTGAACGGGCCTTGCCTCCCCCCGGTAGCAGAACATGTATATCTGGCGTATGTTAAGACTTCCCATAGAAAATAGCTGCTGCCCAGAAGCATAGCAGCATCCTAACGTACGAAGTCATCTATACCCTGGTTCGGCTCTTCCACTCACAGTGTTACCTTCATAGTTCCCATTTTATCAGTATGCATTCCGTTTATGCTGCTTTGCTGTCTATCTAGGTTCTTCTGTGCGTCCATGTACGCAGCACAAATGCCAAACGATTTCCACTTACCGCATTCCTCAGTCAAGGCTGGACAATTCACAGGCGTCAGTAGGTCGCATTTAGTCTGTGCATTGACGACACGTACACTTATAATTCCCCCTTCTGCTAATAGCAAGAAAACCCTCCCGCTATTCGATTCCTATCATCATGGCCGACAAGAGGTGACTTGGAGGTTTCACAGATGATCTGACGCTGTTAATACTCTGCACGCTCCTTGGTTTGAACGGGCCCTTCCTCGCTCCGACGGCAGACCATGTATATCCGGCGTATGTCGGGACTTCACAAGCTTCGCGTGTTACACAGAATAGCTGTTTCTCAGAAAGATGGCAGCACTCGTGCTTCTTCTTCTGTGCGTCCATGTACGCAGCATAAATGTCCACGATTTCCAGTTACCGCATTCTCGGTCAAGACTGGACAGTTCAGAGGCGTCATAAACTGTCAGTAGGTCGCATTTCATCTGTGCATTGACGACGCGTACACTTACAATTCCCCCTTCTAGCTAATAGCAAGGAAATCCTCCCGCCATTTCGATTGCTATTGTCATGGCCGATAAGAGTTGACATAGAGTTTTCCAAGATGGTCTGAGGCTATTAATACTGCACGCCCCTTGGTTTGGGCGGGACTTTTCTCGCTCCGACGGTAGAACATCCGTA
The DNA here is from genome assembly GCA_001986395.2 of Irpex lacteus. NCBI lineage: Eukaryota > Fungi > Basidiomycota > Agaricomycetes > Polyporales > Irpicaceae > Irpex > Irpex lacteus. Next base: position 65,475 of record MQVO02000038.1, on the reverse strand, counting down.
TATCGAAACTTCACAAGCTATTACCCATGGCAGCACTCACACGTACAAAGTCTGTCACACATGATCTATCCCCTGGTTCGATTCTTCCACTGACATTGTCACCTTCATAGTTCCCATTTTACCAGCATGCATTCCGTCTGTCCAGGTTCTTCTGTGCGTCCATGTACGAAGCATAACTGCCCATGCTTATGCCAACGATTTCCAGTTACCGACGCGGAGCAGCATTACTCGGCCAAGACTGGGCAGCTCAGAGCCGTCAGCAGGTCGCATTCGTCAATGCCATGGGTCACTACGTATGTCGGGTATTGCTGTCCTCCGATTTTCCATGTCAGTGGTCTTGATGCAGCACAAAACTGCACCTACCGTTCCCAGCTCGGACGGCAAGGTTTTCGCAGCTATCGTATGCCAAAAACTCTATCAATGCTAGGCAGTTCAGGGGCGTCATAGAGTCGCATTGCTCAACATCATAGGCCACTGCATATGTCCGGTATTGTTGTTCTCCGGGTTTCTATGTCAGTTGTCTTGATGCAGCGCAAAACTAAACCTATCGCTCCCAGCTCGGATGGTGTGCCAGAAGGCAGACTCAGAGGAGAGAGAACGCTTGACTTCACCGCCTGGGGTACAAGGAGAACGTATAAAAGACACTTCGGACTAGCTGTGAGTGCCTCAGCTCAATAGCTGTCTTTTGAACTTCACTCCTCGCATAGCAGTCATGGGCCTCTTTTACGCATACGCGAAGCACGTATGTACCGCTACTTGATTCTCAGACTCGACACGAACTTACCGCTATATTCTTTTTTATTCGCTAGGTGAGCGATGAGACGACATACCGGTACCTCATTGTTTTCGCCAGCCGTGCCGTCGCAGACGAATGGTGGCGTGTGGTATCGACGACCTCCAACACCCAAGTAGCGGGCAGCATCTCTCGCGTCACGCCTCAACTCTACACCCACAACCCGGCCAAGGTCAATATCGCGGACACAATACTGACAACCAGTGTTGCCTCGCAGTTCTCGACGAAGATTCTCTTCGATCTTCAGTCCAACCGCGATACCGCTTACCCGTTCGCGGTTGCCCCTCCTGTGCACATCACGGATCACCTTAGCGGGGACTGGTGAGTGTCGATTCATACCCCCAATGGGCCAAGTCCCAAACGACTCGCTGACTACTCATTGGCACTCGTACTACTCAGGTTCTACATCCGCACTACAGGTCCCAATCCCTCCTACTGGTACTACAGCAAGCGCAGCGGCGTAATCGTCGCCTCCCGCACGAACAGCACCCGGTTCCGCATCACAGCCGTCGACGACAAAATCAAACCCGGAATGGTCATGATCGGCAGCGACTTGGTCGAAATATCCTTCAAGGCAGGCAAGGTCCGGGTGGCAGGCAACGGCAGCCTTGAGCGCGCCGACCAGGCTGAGCAGCTGAAGTTTGGCAATTTCTTCGCGAAGGACGGGTACAAGGTGAACGGGTATGGGAAGGTGGAGGTTGCTGGTTTACCGGAGAATGCGATTGTTAGGACGGACAAGGATGACGCGGATGGGCAAGAGTGGGAGTTGAGTAGTGAGGGGATTTTTGGCGGTGGCAGTGACGATTGACCGTGAGTAGGCTTATTTATTTGTTGTCTCATCCAAGATGCTTGACCTAACATTCGGCACGGTGTTTCTAGCTTCGAGTTTGGAGCACGAGAATGGTCTGTCAAGCTCGTAGTTATCAGGCTAATCTGATAGCTCACTGCATTGATTCGTCTAACTATGAATGATGATGATATGGGATATGGCACGGAGTCGTCTCCATAATTGTGTGGCCCATGCTGCCGTTTTTTTCTGCCTCTCCGTGATGTTCGACTCGAGCTCTGAGCGAGGATTTTAAATCATGATCACCGTCCCAGGCGGTAGCACTGAAAGTATCTTCCGCTAACCGCTCTCAAACCCACTACATATGTCCACAGATAATATATACCATGTTAAACTGAAAGTCTAAAATAACAGCACCATCATATATACAACCTCTCCCTCTAAATAGCCTACATATTAATCACTCGGCTCCCACAGCTCCCTAACCTCCCTCCAATCAACACCCTCACTAGCCCACACCCCCTCCTCCACAACAAGCCTCGCACTAACCACACACCCCTCAAGCAGCGGAATCCCCCCATACGCATAGCTTCCACACAACCACACTCCCGGTCCACCACTACCAGCACCGGCGCCCTGTAGTCTACCTAGCTTACCTCGTGCGACGGCTGCGCATCCCCATTGTAACGTCCCTGCCTCTGAGTCTTCCTTCGTAGGAGAGTGTGTATGACTTGGAGCTGGGGAGGAAGGTGAAGAAGGAAGATGCTCGACCCATATCCCTGCAAGAGCCTCCTTACTCCCAACACTAACAACAGCCCTCTCCAACCTCGTCACGCTCAACACTTTACCCTCCTCGATAGGCACCACCGGGTTCGTCGTCTGGTACACTCCATCCGTACCAGGCAACACATGTGTGGCCATCGCGAACGTCGGTGGCACCACATTCATATTTCTCTCCTCCGTATTAACGGTGGGAGTAGGAGTGGAAGAGGGAGGAGTACGCAAGGAAGGACAAGCCATCATGAGGTTCAAATCCCTCCTGTCCTGGTACGAATCAGGCATAACGCTCGCATCCGTATGGTTCACGACGACGTTTGTCGCATACTCGAACGTCTCCAGACACTTGATCTGCTGCACCACCAAGCCTCTGTGTTCGTGTGTAAGATGATCGTTTGGTTGCAATTTGGAGGTGCAGGGGGCATCGGGGATGGTGTCGAGGTACGATTTGAGAATGGACGCTGCTTGGTTCGCTTGGGTGGCGAATATGACGTGGTCGAAGGAGGGGTAGACCGTGTTGTTTGTGCAGTGGATGTCTATCTTCGCCCGAGATCTGGATGAGGATGTCGGCGAGGATGGGGGTGAAGGTGGAGATGTTGGGGAAGAGGAAGAGGGGGAGGGGGATGGAGGAGAGGGAGAGGAGTTGTATACGAGGGAGACAATGGGCGACGCGAGGTGTATGTTCTCCTTCTTGAGCGGTGCAGATATCCGCTCTACGACGTCGCGCACGCCATTCTGAACAACATAATGGTGTGTTCCTATCGTAAGGTAGCAAAAATCTAGGGTCACATTAAAAATGAACCGCATATTAGCCAAAGACCGCTAGAGTGAAAGAAAAACAAGCTGACCGAGAAACTCCTCAACAGGATGCTCCCAAACAGCCTCCTCCTCCGCTGTACAAACCGCCGAAAAAAGCGGCACAAGCACATCCTCCGCAAACCCCACCCACCGCCTATCCATCCCCACCAGCCTCGCAAGCGTACCCCGAGGCGCAGTCGCACGTACCCACTGGCGGAACGTCGTATTCGGCGGGGGGCGGATGGGAAGGGGGAGTATACGTCGCGGTATGCTTACTCTCCCAAATCTTGTCTTGAAGGATACAAAACTGGACGACTGGGAGTGCACGCGGAGAGGGAGGGAGTGCAGTGCCATCTTTAAGGCGAAGAACACGAGGACGAACGCCCCGAGTGCGTACGCCGCGTACCCTACGAGTTTCTCCCATATTCCGGAGGACTTGCCGGAGGGGAAGTAGCGGGAGGGGACGCTGATGCCTTTTCGGCCTGAGGCGCCGTCGTATATCATGAACGTAGTGATTTTGCGTTGGGTTGAGTCGCAGGTCTGTAGGGATGGGGAGGGGGAGAGAGGTGCAGAGGAGGGGGAGGAAGAGGAGGAGGAAGAGGAGAGGTGGGCGAAGGAGTAGGAGAAGTCTGCGATGCGGAAGTGGACGCCGAGGTGTTGGTAGAGGGCGATGAGTTGTGGGTAGTAGCCTATAGCAGTATCATTATGAGTAAAGTGTAGTGTAGTATGGGAGAGGATGTAGGACGTACCGCCTTGGAAGGAGCGCATGGGGACGTCTATTCTGCGTTTCTTCTTCGAGGAGCCGTCGGCGAGAGGGACGTCTACGGAGTGCGAGTCCATGCCCAAGGAGTCGGCCTGTATGCGCATTAGTCGGTCAGTGAAAGTGCTAGCAAGGCCTTGTAACTGGCTGGTTTCGTCATAGGCTAGACTAAGTATAGCACACGAGATGGTGATAGACTTGTGTTAGGCTCGCTGACGCTAGCACTACGCTAGCCCGTGGCGGTAAACATAGACTATGGGCACATGTTGTATCTCGTGGATCCCGCCCGAGATACCACCGCGACCGATGACGAGCAAACTTGCTTCATACCGCAGATCTAGTTGCACCCAAATAATATGGATCCGGTACGTACCGGGTGTGCGAGCGGAGCGAGGAGTCTCAGTTGCGTCGGGCGGGCGAAATTTCAGCATTCTCATTGATCTCCTTGGCTAAGTTAGTCTCGTACCCAAAGACTTCAGGCAGCGCGGTGGTTTCTTACCGTTTTGGGACAAGTCGTGGCAAAAGAGAAACACCGGCGGAGCCTGAGAGTCTGGTAGATTTTGTATAGGCGGGTGTGGTTCAATCGCCCGTGTCATAATTGGCCCTTCTTTGACAGGCAATAAGTCGAAATGACAGGCGTCGAGAAGCCGGCGCTTGTACTGGGCTCGTTCACAACGGTTCACTGTGTGGACTCTCAAGACCACAATTCTTGTAGATAAATTTATTTAAGGATCACAAATAATGTCTTGATTAGCAGCCACGAGCAGTATGTGCATTATGGAGGGGAAAAGTGCCTGTGAGCGACTCAACGAAGGAATTGTTTCGAGGCGCCCGACCCGTCACGTGAGACTGAGCTACACCCGCCACTGACAAAATCTACCAGACTTTCTGGATCTGACGGCGTTTTCCCATTCTCCATCAGCCGTCCCTAATCCGGAAACGTCTGGTTCGAGACTATGGCTAAGTACCATCCATCTGTGAGACGTGACATGATTGACATAATTAGTCGTCGCTGCTGAGTAATATGGTCCTCGGGCTTTCGTACCAGTACAATATCAGTGAACGTAGAAGGTTCTTTCCAACCTATGGCTTTCAATATTAATGGTAGGACTAATTCAGTTACTTAGTAGTAGTACTCCCCGGCGCCCTCAGTGTCGAAGCCGATCGACTTCAAAATTTGAAAGACTATAATCTACACTGCTAGCAGTACACGAGTCTATTTGGGTGAATAATGACAATATAGTCTGCTACTTCAAACATAAGTCGCAGAGTATGGAAGATTGATGCCAGAAGATGATAGCGGGTACTTATGTGGCGGAGATTTGCCTGAGTGGTAATGACAGCCTCGAGGGCGAACTTCGAGGTGCGTCTGCTGGCCAAAGGCAGTTGCAACGGCGCAGTTAGTACTTACTGTGACTGCGAAAGTGAAATGTTGTTATAGCCATGGCTGACTCATTGAGTGTGGCGGGCACAGCGTGCCGGCCCATTACTTAAGGCGTGCCCTGGCAGCATCTTTCTCATCTATAGGTACACCAGTAGAATGAATAATCAGTGCAATCGACACTATACACATGGACTTATAGGTGAGTCCAGCTTGTATGAACCGGGAGCTTGACTTGTTTAGAGCCAGGCCGCGGCTCGTAGGCTCGCCGGGGTACAGTAAGTATGTAGCTGCAGGTAGATCAGTTCTCCATCGTACTTAGGCTCGGAAACGGCGTAAACCAGCCTCTATCCTTGTGCCTCAGATTAGTCGTCGACTTGAAGTCTTGTAGATTTAAATACATACCTTACACTGCACCGTGACAATGCGCATCGAACCGGCACTGGGCGGCTGCTAACGTTACTCTCTGTGACAACCATGACTGGTGTTGACGTGACGTGACAGGGAGGACGCGCGGCCTGCACCTGGGCTGACGACTACACTCTCTGAAAAGCATATTGAACGTAGACAGAAAAAATCATGAAATTTGCATATAATGCATTACCTGTCTGGAAACAGCTTGAGATGCAAAAAAAGACGAAAAGACGATGTACAATATGGACTTAAGGCGATACGAAGAAACAGAATTAAGCGCTTCGAACGACGAAATAGACGCCAAGAAGTGCCAAACCACCAGACCCAGGCAGATTCACGTGTAAGTTAATGTTTGCTCGCTCCGCTCGCAACTAGAATTAGTTACGTACCTTTTCGAAGACGTGCACTTCAAACTCTACATCCCCCAACCGTGGCGTCTTTGCCAGTCTGTAGGCAGCGGTCAGACCAGCTAGACCGCTGCCTATGACGGCTACCTTGACCGTCCGTCTTGTCATATGAGTAGAAGTATATCGTAGGTGATAGGTGTGGCGAGAGGGAATAGGTAGAGTGATTATTGTGCGCCTAGAAAAGCAGGTCGTTCTCCGTCCAAATCGAAGGCCCTACCACGCTTCTTGTACAGCCTATTTCGAGTGACCGGGCCTACTGCGCACAAAGTGGCATGAGAGAAAAGGTCAAGCTTGCAGAGAGTGAGTTGCCCGACGTACACGCGTGTGTGTGCTGGAAATTCCCAAGCCAAGGCATCACTGGCAGGCTGTTTGTCGCGCGGGATATGAGACCATGCGTCAAAATGCTCGGGGATCGGGTACCCAAATCATTCCGTTCCCAAGTGGAGGAAATGGGAATTATGGAATGTGTGTGCACCGGAAGATTGGGGAACACGATGCGTGTTGGGGGATCATGGCTGTTGAAGTGGAAGGATGCGAGGACGCTGGGTTGGCACCGCCTGCAGCGCTCTCTGCCAGAAAGTGATATCCATATTGGCGGGCAGTGGCGGTAGATTACAGAAAGACATGTAGAGGAAGAGTGAAATAACAACAGGACAGAAAGCAGACTATTCTGCAGCAATGCGCCGCCGTTTCTCGTCGCGCGCATAATCTGGCCGCTCCCTCGACCGACTCCTCTCATGCCGCCGTCTATCTCTATCACCACCAGGTGAGTACCGCCTCCGGTCATCATAATCCCTTCTCTCGTCACGGTAGTACCGCTCGCGATCTCTGTCATAGTCCCGCCGCCCACCTCTATCTCGGTCACCTCGGTCACGGTCTCTTCCATACCCATCGTCGCGACTGCGCTCGTCCCTCCTGTCGTCTCGGGAGTCTCTTCGTCCACCATCATCACGGTCTCGCCATGTTCCCTTCTTCTCGCTATCATCCTCTCTCCGAGAACCCCATTCACGCGTGCCGCTGAGTGTGCTGTTGGCTCCAGTGCCGATTTTGTTAGGCGGGAGGTCTCTATTTTGCGGGCAGTCTACAGATATGTGAGTATGAGCATTCAGGGAACTCGTTCAGATGTCCTCACCTTTCTTCAAATGGGGACCACCGCACAAGAAGCAACCACCACCTGTTGTAGATGTGCCCCCTGAGTTGACAGAACCTGTGCCGCCGAATCCACCAGTTGTGGCAGTGGTATCTTGATCCAACAGATGCGTGTACTTCGTCCGACCGCGCTTTCCAAAGTTCTTAACTTGCATAACCTTGGGAAGCATCGATACATCAACAGTAGACTCCGTAGCCTCCGTATAATCATGTCGTTTGAGTATCTCCTCATCCTAAAAGTCCAAACAGTACCATCAACAATCGTAACGCAGCACCAACACAACACGCAACCGACAAACCTGATGGAAAGCCCCCTTATGCCAATACTTCTGCAAAAACTTCTGCTGTCCCTTCGGCTTCTCCGCCCTCGTCTTCTCCGCCCGCTCCAGGTCCTCCTTGAGCCTCTGCTCCTCCGGCAGCGCCCTCCGTCTCTCGATCTCCTCTCGCTCGAGCTCGCGTTGCAGCTCGACCTCCTTGTCGCGTTTTATACGCGCGAGTTCGCGCAGTCGCCAGGCTTCGAACTCGCCTTCGGGGTCGAGGCCGTCGGTGTCGTCTACGTCGGGGACTTCTGCTTCTTTCTCCTCTGTTGATGTAGGTGTAATATAAGAGTTGAGTATGTGATGGATGGGATGTGAGAGACGTACTTTCTGCGAGCTCGCGTCGGATGCTTTCAGCGACCAGGTTGTGGCTCTGCTTCCGTCGCTCTTCAGCCTCTTCTTCCTTGCGTTTCAAAGCTTCTTCTGTGTCCAGAGCCAGTGCTGCTTCTTCAGCGACTGTTACTCGACCTCGTCTATAATGAACAAACTCAGCCTATACAGAGAAATGTGTGTTTCGTCAGTACGTACTTTGGTACGAATACAGGCCTGAATTGAGGTTTAGAGGGCTCCTCTTCTGATTCGGACTCTGACTCTTCCTCGCTTTCCTACAACACAACGTTAGCCACTAAACTCGAAACACAACAGTAAATCATTCACTGACCTCCTCCTCTTCGTCTTCCTCCTCCTCATCCTCCTCTTCTTCCTCTTCCTCTACAAATCAACACTGCTCGTAAGAACACAACACACATGGACCCACTAACCACACACTCACCAAGCTCAGCCTCAGTCCTCCCCACCTCCTCCCTCCCCGCAACAATAACCTTCCCCTCCTTCGATATATTCACATCCCTCAACGCAACATTAATCCCCGCCTTCCCCTTCCCCATCCCCTTCCCACTTGCCTTCGTCTTCTTCACCTCCAAACCATCCTCATCCTCCTCGTCATCTCCAGCAAGATCCCGAATCAGCACATCCCCCTCCTCCTCTACCTCCGGTGCTTCTTCTACGTCCGAATCATCCGAGTCGACGGCAGTCGCGTCGACGCCTTTGGGGGCTTTACCTTTCCAGTAACGAGCGGCGGGTCGCGCGAGGCGGGGTGCTGGCTTTCGGGGTGCCGCAGACATCTTCGACTACTTATACCAACGTTTCTTGTGTATTATACGTCTCTTGTCCTATCCAAAAGTCGACAGTCGAATAAATGAGAGACCCAGTGTTAGTTGGAGGTCAAGGTGGCCACCAGAAAGCTGCAATATCACAAGCGCCCACTTACACCAACCTTTGCCACCGACCACGACCTGGTCGTGCGCACCCCCTTCTCCTTCTCTCGAATTTTCTCTTTCTAGGTTTAGTGGTGGCGGAATGGCATCACCGCCTCCTGCAGAAGATACGTTCACGCATAACTTGGCGATCAAGCTGTCGAGGGCGTTGAACCTGGTGAACCCGAATGACCTCTTGGCGCGGCGAGTGCAGGATATTGCGAAGACGAATTCGGTGGATGGGTTCCTTACTGGTGTGTAATATATTCTACTCTATCGCTATGTGTGATGTATGGTACTCATTATTGATGTGTGTATGTGATGTGGTAGCTGCACAAACATTTGGCAAGTTCCAAGACCAGTTCCTCAAAGACCTGCACGCCGAAATACTCTCGCATGCGGAGCAGGAGGCTTCAGGGTTGACTGCTCAGCCTGTACAAGGGATGATTGTGCATGATAGCGAAGTACTGGCTCCTGAACCTGTGAGGCAGGGAGGACTGATGCGTTCAGATGCCGTACGTTTGCACCTGCGTTGATGAGAGCGAACCTTGCTAATGCTAGCATGATAGAAACACACGTTCAAACGGCCTGCAAAACCCATCGAACCTCCCACGCCTCGGACTTCTATGCTCGGACTGGACAAGCTCGCGCTGGAGAAGAGAGCAGCGCAGGCTGCTAACGGTGAGGGCAGCAGGAAGAAGCCGAGGTTGGATGGTGACTCCGAGCCCAGATTCAAGGGTGCGTAGCCGTGATACTTTCTCAGTATAGCATATTTACAGTGGATATAGTTCCTGCATTGCCTGCTCCCCGGTCACATCAACGTCAACGAGGAGAAGAGACCCCTTCGCATCCTGGTGGGCTGTCAGAAGTTGCTCGCAAACGACTGGAGGAGTATAAACGCAACAAGGAGAAACAGCGTGGTATGTACTGGGTTATAGGTCATTATATCTAGCATTAAGTATATTATAGACGGCATAACCGCTCAGCAAGAAAGGCGGGACGATGGTCCTCGTGGCCTCGGTGACTTCCAACGCCGTCTCAACCGTGACCAATTTGACCGGAGAGGTGGCCGACGAGATAACCGTCGCGACTGGGACGCCACGCCCCGTTCCGAACGCGGCGGATCTCGTGAAGACGCACCGAGTGTCCGTGTACCCAACGTCGGCTGGGACTCGACCCCACGGAGATCCGAGGGCGACGCAGGCTGGGGGAATGCGAAGAATCGGAGGTGGGATGCGCCTACACCGAGAGGAGGCAGGGGAGGCGATGTGGACGACGATGAGGGTAGTGGGCCTTTGAATTTGGATATGAGGGAGTGGGAGGAGGAGCAGATAAGGCTGGATAGGGATTGGTATATGGGCCCGGAGGAAGGGAATATGGCGGGTGATGAGGATTTCAATCCGTTGGCGCAGTATGAGGACCTTGGAGCGAAGAAGGAGGCTGAGTTGGCGAAACGCGCTGTGGTATGTTCTTTCTCTTCGACGATGTAGGCGTGGCTGACGAAGATTTACGATTTCGTAGAAGAAAATCTCTGCTAGGCAGGCCCAATATGTGCGTATCTTTCAGAATTGAGTCATGCCCTGTGTACTGATATGTTACCATAGAATGCGGACAATGACCTGTGGGAAGCCAACCGGATGGTCACGTCTGGTGTCGCGACGCGTAAGGCCATCGACATGGACTTCGAGGACGAGTCGGAATCGACCGTACACGTCATGGTCCACGATCTCAAGCCTCCCTTCCTGGACGGTCGTACCGTCTACACCAAGCAGCTGGAACCTATCAATCCCGTGCGAGACCCAACCAGCGACATGGCCATATTCTCCCGCAAAGGCAGTGCGCTAGTAAAAGAGAAGCGCGAACAGGCGGAACGTCAAAAGGCCGCAGCTAAGCTTGCTGCCCTTGGAGGGACGGCTCTCGGGAACATCATGGGAGTCAAGGACGAGGACGCTGCTGCAGAAGGTTCGTACATGCGTTTGATCATATATGCTGCTTCGTCGGATGGCACATTCACGTAGGCTTCGTTGGTTTGTTCATACAGCCGAGGCGGAGGCCAAGGATAAGGAGGGGGAGAAGGAGGACTATAAGGGCGACTCGAAGTTTGCGACGCATTTGAAGAGCGCGACTGGTGTGAGTACGTTTGCGAAGACTAGGACGCTCAAGGAGCAGCGGGAGTATCTTCCGGCGTTTGCTTGTCGGGAGGAACTGTTGAAGGTCATACGCGATAATCAAGGTATGTGCGTGTCGTCTACTCAGCTCGGAGGTAATGCTCATTGTCACTCTAGTTATTGTCGTTGTCGGTGAGACGGGATCAGGCAAGACTACGCAGTTGGCACAGTTCCTTTACGAAGATGGGTACTGCACGTACGGGTTGATAGGGTGTACTCAGCCTCGTCGTGTCGCCGCCATGTCAGTCGCTAAGCGAGTGAGCGAGGAAATGGAGGTGCGTATCCATGGCCGCACCTAGGTTGTATTGTACACTCACGCTCAGAGCAGTGTAAACTGGGATCTACCGTCGGCTATGCAATTCGATTCGAGGACTGCACCTCACCTGAGACGAGAATAAAGTGTAAGTGTACTCGCTGCCCTGTTGTCATTTGCCGACTGACTCTTCTGGATAGACATGACGGATGGCGTGTTGCTTCGTGAATCTCTCAATGAGGGCGATCTGGATAGATACAGTGTCATTATTCTGGACGAAGCTCACGAACGGTCGCTCAGTACCGATGTCCTGATGGGTCTTCTGCGTAAAAGTGCGTTCCCTCTCTGTTGCTCTGGGATGTATGCTCACATGTCGTACCTTTCAGTCCTGTCGAGGCGAAGAGATCTGAAACTCATCGTGACATCCGCGACCATGAATGCCGAGAAGGTGAGGCCTAGCTTCCTGGACCTAAACAATCAACGGCTCATCGCTAGTCCTACGTAGTTCTCAGCTTTCTACGGCAACGCACAGACCTTCACTATCCCTGGTCGTACCTTCCCTGTCGAAACTTTTCATTCGAAGTCACCATGCGAGGATTATGTCGACAGTGCGGTCAAGCAAGTCCTCCAAATACACCTATCTCTTCCTCCCGGTGATGTCCTGGTATTCATGACCGGTCAAGAAGATATTGAGATCACATGTCAAGTTGTCAAGGGTGAGTTACTCGGCGAGTCAGTTGGCGGAAGATACTAAATCCCTGCATAGAACGATTATCGCAGCTCGACGAGCCGGCTCCTCTTGCCGTGTTGCCCATCTACTCGCAAATGCCTGCTGATTTGCAGGCGAAAATCTTCGAGCCTACTGCAGATGGGCGTCGCAAGGTCATCGTTGCTACAAACATCGCGGAGACGTCATTGACAGGTTTGTGACCCTGGTTCAGCAAGATTGGCGTTTGTCTTACTGATCGTGTCATTCTTCAGTCGACGGTATTCTTTATGTCGTGGATGCAGGATATTCGAAGTTGAAAGTGTACAATCCCAAAGTCGGTATGGACGCCCTGCAGATCACGCCCATCAGTCAAGCCAACGCAAATCAGCGGACTGGTCGTGCTGGGCGTACTGGAAGCGGGTAAATAATTCGTCTCTTCGAGGATGAGTTCTCACTGACCATTGCATGATGCAGTTTCTGTTACCGTCTGTACACGGAAATGGCATACAGGAATGAGATGTTTGCCAACAACATTCCTGAGATCCAGCGGACGAATTTGGCGAATACTGTTCTGTTGCTCAAGTCGCTAGGCGTCAAGAACCTGCTAGAGTTCGATTTCATGGACCCTCCTCCCCAGGTACATTCACTTCTTCACTGCGTAGTAATTTACTCAACCAAGGTGCTAGGCCAACATGCTGAACTCGATGTACCAACTTTGGGTCCTCGGAGCACTGGACAACGTCGGCAACCTTACCCCCGTGGGTCGCAAAATGTCAGAATTCCCGATGGAGCCCTCGATGGCCAAGATGCTTATCGCCTCCGTGGAGTACAAGTGCTCTTCGGAGATGCTCACAATTGTGTCGATGTTGTCCGTCCCCAGCGTCTTCTATCGACCGAAGGAGAGGATGGAGGAGGCGGATGCTGCTAGGGAGAAGTTCAATGTCCCCGAGAGTGACCATTTGACTTTGTTGAATGTGTTCAACCAGTGGAAGAGTCATGGGTGCGTTACCTTATAGTGCAGACAGGTCTTGAGTGTCATTTACTAACGTTCGCACGGTAGATTCCGAGACGACTGGGCCTTGCGTCACTTCTTGCACCCAAAGTTGCTTCGTAAGGCACGTGAGGTTCGCGTACAGCTGGAGGACATTATGAAGTTCCAGAAGATGGAGATTATATCCGCAGGAACCGATTTCGATCTCATTCGGTGAATATCTTTCGTGTCAATTTCCGTGCGTGCACTGACCAAGGCTGTTATGTTATTAGCAAAGCGATTTGTGCTGGATACTTCCATCAAGCTGCACGAGTCAAGGGTATCGGAGAGTTTGTGAATATCCGCACCGGATTACCCACTCATTTGCACCCTACCAGTGCACTATATGGGCTTGGATGTATGTGTCTCACTTTAACCGACATAATTTGTTTGGCTAACCTGCGGCCTTCAGACACACCGACATATGTCATTTACCACGAACTCATTCTCACCTCAAAGGAATACATGACCCAGGTGACCGCCGTCGACGCATTTTGGCTTGGTATGTTTATCGATAGTTTGAACCTTCTGGCATCGCTCATACCCTTGTTTAGCCGAGCTTGGATCCGTATTCTACTCTGTCAAGGAGAAGAACTTTGACGAGCGGGGGAATAGGCGTACGGCTGATAGGGAGTTCTCCAAGCGCGCAGAGCTTGAGACAGAGATGGCTAGGCAGCGAGAAGAGTATGTCACTCTACGCGGTGTCTCAGGCTGATTTACTGAAATTATCTATTTCAGAACGGCGAAGCAGGCTGCAGAGGAAGCTGTAGCTATCAAGACGGCCAGCGGCTCAAGCTCAAAGATCGTAGTGCCCGGTACTCCCAGGCACACTGGTAGCCACGGCGTTACGGGTATTGGTGCTGGTGCACGCGTAACGCAAACGCCACGAAGAAGAGTTGGAATATAGACATCCACGTTAGGACTGTACAGATACACTGTACGATAATCTCATCATAATAATGTAGAACAGAATGCCTTGGTTGGGTGAGGTAGTATATGTATTCGTGGAATACCGGCGAGCTCTACGGCGAGTCTTTGCTATCGAACTCTATTCGATCATCTTGACGTATGTGGCACGGCAGGTGTGGTTGACACTTCAGACTATGTACGATGGTTTTATTACTAACGTCCGCAGTATACAGGATCGACACAGCGCATGAAGGATATTGAATTATTGCAGTACTTTGTAGGTGAGGGGCGAATGCATATGGTTAAAGTTGTCGGCTCAATAAGGTCCAAGGTATCGACAATGAGTTTGGACGTACGTGAACCGGGTGAGTTCAACGGATCAACACCTGTGTAGAGCACTCACTGAACCAACTGTGTCATCGTATACTCGCGCTCGCAGCTACAGTATGTTTGACTGCCATATGAGGCCCAGGCTCACTACTTACTCATCCGATCGAACCTGCCGATTGGTTACGTAGTAAGTAGTTCCCTCACGGCACTGTACGTTACACCGATAAGTACATCGTGGACAATGGACATCGCAGCATATACAAGCCTGCCGCACTGATACGTAGTTAGAAGAGCCTCCTCGGAGGATATCGTAGGCGAGTGGCTTCGGTGAGGCCTTTTTGGCCTTTGTACCCCGTATGCCTAATCAACTTTCAATGCCGATTTTGCGGATATTCGTAAGTGCTTTCAGGGGACGAGGGGAAATGACATCACGTAACTGTGGTCTTGCCTGGTTCCATATAAAGGGTGTAGGTAGTGTGCGTTGCTCACGCATACACCACTTACTCTCGCATCTTAGGTTGCAACTATCGTCCTCACTAAATATTAGAAATGGCACCCGCTCTCGAGATATTCCGTGCCATTGGAACCGATCGTTTCAAGGCCGAGGGTATTGAGGCTTCTCGCGAGGGCCTTGACATCCTGAATAAGGTCGATGGACACATAGCGTAGGCATTCTGTGAAACTCTGATGAAATCCAATCATACTTATCATTACTGCAGTTCGTATTTTGGTACGGAAATTCAGGACCCCAACAAGTGGTATGGTGCAATTTGTACGTCCTACTCACAACTGTTCTCTGCCAGAGTAAGTTGACTCATCACTGATACACGGTGCAGTGTGGGAAACCGTTGGCCATCACAAAGCTCTGGTTGACAACAAAGAACTCTACCCTCTAATGGGCAAGTCTATTGGTGAAAGCGCTGCCAAGATTGAGTTCGTGCAACACACCCATCTTTCCACTCCTACTCCCGAGGATGCCCTGAAAGCTCCTATAACGGAGTTCGTGATTTTTACCTTGAAGGAGGGCACCGATGTGGAGGAATTCAAGGGTGTTTTGTCCAAATTTGTCGCCCCAATATTGTCGACCGACGCGGTCAAAAATAGGGGAGGATGGGGCCCAATCGTGGAAGATGAGAGGAAGTTCGCTATTGTTCTCGGGTGGAATAGCAAAGAGGTACGCAACTGGTTGTATAACTTTGTTAGCGTTATGGGTGTATTAACCAGTCATGAACCATGCATGAACAACAGGAGTTCGAGCAAGTCTTTGCGTCAGTACCCCCGGAGGTTCTCGAGGGTCGTAAGAAGCTGGGGGCCCTGTCAGACATAGACCTCAAGCTCACCGTTCTCAAGAAGTATCAAAGCAAGTAATTGAGACAGATATAGTGTTGTACCTTCAATAAACCTTGTCGATGTATTATTTGTTGAGCATAGTCATGGTCAAGTCTCAAGAGCATCATGATCGGTGGTTAGCGCTCCGAGCTAATCGATCGGTTCGACTCCTGATGGAAGATCAGTTCAATTTGACTGCAGATCGGATCGACGCTTCTCAGGCTCGCATTCAACGTCGACTCGTACTCACTGCTAAGCATAGCCACCACCACCAGACTTACATCCTTCAGTTCCCCTTGAAGGGATTCCCAAGTCATGGCAATTATGCCATGGCTGTAAAGACGTCTTTACTTGATTAAACCATTTCAGAGATCTTCACCAACGCGGTATCTGTTTGCAAAACTCACTGGTACGCCGAATCTCATTAATATTGTTCACAGTTTGACGTATCGCCAGATTATAAGAGAAAGTGCCGTATCGTCCAATTGCAATGCACTTACGGGTAACTATCCAAGACTGCCCGATTTTTAGCTAGGAATAAGCCGGGACCAATGCTGCGTACCGCTAGCATGGGGAGTTGTGGAATAATACAATACTAGGTGAGCGTGTCTGGTGTAGGCTTCCATGGTGCGCTCACTTACATGCTAGAAGTGCTTATCCTATTTAAAGCTTTCCAGATTATAATTCTTTACGATCACATGCATAATATACGAGCCGAAATAATTGCTTCGATGTGGATCGACTGTTAACATGAGACGAAGGACGCCAACAGCAAACTTCTTGCAATGTCCTGAGCAGATATGACCGTACTGTACTGCCGTCTTCACGGTATGTGGCCCCGAAACTCGCCCCCTTGACTCACCTGTGTACACGAGCTACTGCCAGACTTCACCGAGACCCCCGAGGGTGCCCTGTCGATTATAATTCGGATAGGGCCATTCCATACTACGTTGTGCGTGCGAGTCCTATTTTACTCACCCATATGTACGAATACATACCGAAAGTACCGAAAGATCAAGGTGAGTGACACGCTGCGCATGTTCCTTGATCGTTTTTGCACTTCACAAAGTCCTCAAGATCCTTGGTCTAAGCTAACAATGGATTCTGCACTCCCCGACATCCCCGGTAGCCGCTAACGGTCTCGTCTACTGGGCTATTCTGGGTCCAAGTAAATGGAGCAAAGGTAAGTGTTTGCATCTATATAATCAGACTTAACCTCTCCTTTTGCTCGTTCACAATATTTTTCTGGAGTGTACAGACACACTGTTGGCGGTATAGCGGTACCCTTTCATAGGTGGGCATATTATATCACGTTTGCATAACGCGAGATAAGAGGCTCACTCAAATGGCGGATTCGCTATTGCACAGGCATCACATACGTCTCGGGCTGCTCGGATAGTGGCTATTTCGATCTCAAAGCATACGCGTACTCTTGCCGTGGTGCTATCGGGGCCCTTGCAGACGAATATGCATGACTCGTGCGGCATTGAAGTCCTCCAGGCTAATTCCTGATCTCTCCTGCAAAAAGGAGGAGTTGGTCCAACGAGTATAAATAACCTGTGGGTTTGTGACTACTCACCTCACTCTTCCACCCACATTTCGCAGACTCTATCTTCGCACCATATCTATTGCTATGGCACCCACCGTCGAAATCATACGCGCCATCAAGAGCGAGAAGTTCAAAGCCGAGGGCATCGAGTCTATCCGTGCTGTCCTTGACATCGTCGACAAGGCTGACGGACATATCGCGTACGTCTCCTCGGTTCCGCTCGGACGCTTGAATGCTCACGTTACGTCCTACAGTACTTATTATGGTACTGAAACTCAAGATCCTGAGGTCTGGTACGCTGTGATCCGTACGTCTTATCCACCGAGTGACGGCTACATGGTACTGAGAGCTCACATCTAGTTTGGGAGTCGATGGCCGCCCACCAAACCCTCAAAGAGAACAAGGACCTCTACCCTGAGGTGCTCAAGTCTTTCAACGAAGGAGCAGCCAAGCTCGACTTTGTCTATCACTCCATCCTCTCCACAGAAACTCCCCAAACCGCCTTCGAGGCACCTCTCACAGAGATCGCATTCTGGACTTTGAAGGAAGGAGCGGACAAGAAGGAGTTCGACGCGATACTGTCCGAGTTAGTCGATAGAGCGTTGGCGAGCAAGTGGGTCGACGGCCGCGGTGGATTCGGGACGTCGTTGGAAGACGAGAGGAAGATCGCGGTGACGTTCGGGTGGAATAGTATGGAGGTATGTCTATTAGTATCAAGACTTGTCCAACGCAAGATACGAAGCTGATATATTTGCAACTTTATGCAGGAGTTCAATGCCGGTGTTGCAGCCACTCCGTGGCTCGATGGGTACATCTCGAGGCTGAAGGCCCTTGGAGATATTGATCTCAAACATGTCGTCTTAACAAAGAACGCAGCCTGAGGAAAGGAGAAGGAGAGGTCTCTGCACGGAGAAATGGAACATTTCGCGCGGCCGGTGTAGAGAGATACTTACCGCCTTCTCTGCATAGTCCTTCTGAATCTCAGATATGTAATTGGTCTGCTGTACTGGTGCCTTCTTTGGCATACTCTGAAGATAGACAATTGTCCGAATGTAAAGATTGAGACCTTTGACGAATGAAGCACTCGGCGTGGGATCGTCCTGAGAGCCATCAGTATCACCCTTTGAGAGGATCAGCTCTCCAGGGCATGCTATATAAAATCTAGGTACGAAGTAGATAGAGGCTGCTTCAAGTACTACGCGTACGAGCCTATCACGTCAGTGCATATCAATGTCGGGCATGCACCGTGTGAACATGTGCACCTCCACGGTACCGGGCGGTGTGGTTACCGCGATGATGCCTGCGCGGGTTGCAAATAGACAACTCAGCTGCAGCAAATGCTCTGTATCAACACACAGCTGCTGTGTTAGTGGCGTCATACAGTGAGTTCTTACTAACGTTTGCATCTTAATCGACTCGGAGGCTGTGGCTCCCGGAGCTTACTGTAAGCAAACGTAGATCTACAGAACATTCAGTCACGGTGGGCCGTAGTCATCCTATCCAGCATGCCTAATCGTCGGAGATCCCGTGGATATTCGCACAAATTACGTATCCTGGGGAGGTTCCAGTAGTGACCTCATGTGAAAGACGATACGAATCTCGGAATTGTCGTATTGCGGCTTTGTGAGATTTCTAGCTGCTTACGCGCCCAGACATTCTGGATTCGTATAAATTGCTTGGGGTAGGGAACAATGGTAGATCCCATTCCTGACAAACTCACTCTCATCTCCCATCCATCTTTCGCCGCAGACCAGTGGATATCCGACATGGCACCCGCCCTCGAACTGCTCCGCGCTGTTGCAAGTGATCGCTACAAGGCTGAGGGTATTGAGGCTTCTCGTGAGGCCCTTGATATCCTGAACAAGACCGATGGACACATCGCGTATGCATTCTATGAATTTAATCGACCTAAATCTTACTCATTCCTCTTGCAGCTCATACACCGGTACGGAGGTTCAGGACCCCAGCAAGTGGTACGGCATAATCCGTACGTCCTGCTCGCAGATCTCCACCAGAATACATTGACTCATTAGTTGTCACCGATCTACGACGCAGTGTGGGAAACCGTCGGACACCACAAAGCCCTCGTTGACAACAAAGAGGTCTATCCCGGCCTGGTCAAATCCATCGGTGAAAGCGCCGCCAAGCTCGAGTTCGTTCAACACACTATCCTCTCCACCTCTACTCCCGAGGATGCCCTGAATGCGCCCATCACGGAGATTGTCTTCTGGAATTTGAAGGAGGGAACTGACAAAGAGGAGTTTAAGGGTATTATCTCGGCCTTCATTGGCAAGATCTTGGCGAGCGATGCGGTCAAGAACAGGGGAGGATGGGGGACGATCGTGGAAGACGACAGGAAGTTCACTGTGATACTGGGATGGAACAGCAAAGAGGTATGTCAGGTCATCTTTCTTGTAGATAAAAAGCGACTGATCTTGTTTTACAGGAGTTCGATCAGACCGTCGCATCTGCTCCCCCCACGTTTGCTGAGACTCTCGGGAAGCTGAAGACTTTAGCAGACTTAGAGCTCAAGCACGTCGTGCTGAAGAAGCACTAAGACGCAAAGAGAATTGTAACCGTATATCAATGAAATGTACAATGTATCAATCTACCCTTGCGATGTTAGTGATGTTGACAGGCCCGGTGGCGGGACTATAGCACTGTCAGGTTATCGATTATCTTATCGCCAACTTGAAGGGCAAATCCTGATCGGAGCGCCCTGAAAAGTCAGTCTCTCAGCTGATCCGGTCTCCTGCACGTTTCGAACGTCCGGATCCACTGAGTAAACACGCCGAAGCTCTCTCTATAGCAGCATGGTAGTGGTGCGAACTCTGAATACTAAGCACAACTCGATATCTACCCGAGGAAGAGTTCCCCGGTAACGATGGTGTATTGAGTTAAGAAATGCTTCATGATCATAGAACATCGTGAGTAGATACACCTTGGACTGGTTACACTGTTTCAACAGCTTCACCACTGTATTTGAACAAGCCCTGCTCCTTCCAATAGGACACCCACGCGCGGGTATGTTCGATGCTAAGTGGAGGAAGAGTACGTGCGGTCTCGCTAAGCTGTTGAAGCTGAGAAGTCTGGAAGAGGGGGAAGCCACCTGCCTCTACCGCTACTTCAGGCTGCCTAGGGATTTGAAGTGCACGGAAGAATTCCAGCAGCTTGATTGCAGGCTAGCAAGGTTATCGTCAGTAGTGGCCTTCTCGTATATCTATGGATATGCCTCGAAAACTTACCACATCTTCTAGACTCTTTGGAGTCGGATCCTGACTGAGAGCCTCCACCTTCTTGAGCCACTGTGCATATGGTATCATGGGCAGGTTTGCGTCTAGAGCATCGTTGAGGAGCTTGAAGACCTCGTCCCAGAGAACCGGCCGTGGATGGGAGACGTTCACAGTCTTTGGTACCCGCTCGTCTGAGACGACGATATCGCGGACAATGCCTGCCACGGCATCCACAGGAATCCAGGAGATTGGCTAGATGAATAAGGGCCGGTCAGTTATATTGTTCACAACTTCACTAAAGGGAGCAGCTTACACCCGGCAGTGCAGGCAGTGCACCCAGCGCAAGACTCGACTTTACAAGAATAGGCACCCAGTCGGTCGTGTTCCACGCTCCAGTGGTAGCAGAGCCTGAGACCTGGCCAACCCTGAGCGATATGGTGCTCATGCCTTTGTCCGCCGCTTTCGAAAGGATCTATCACATATATGTGAGCGCACGCCGCAGTATAACGAACTTGAGGACCAACCTGCTCAGTCATATATTTCGACGCTGAGTATCCACTCGCACTCGCGACTTCGGGGTCCTCGATTGGCTGTTCTGGTACTGATCCAGCGGTAACATCCCACTTGGTCGCAACAGATATAGAGGACGTAAACATGATGGTCACTGGTTGTGGTAGCTCAGCGCAAAAGTCCAACACCTTGCGAGTGCCGGAGATCTGATGCTCAAAGGAATCAAGAGAGTGATTAAAGTCGACCATCCATCCGTTCAGCATTACGTGTGTGAGCGAGCTTCTGATCTGTATATTATTATCAGTTAGCATCTAACTACGTCAAAATATCACCATGGCCGTTCCGCACTTACTTTGTCGAATGTCTCCTTACTCAAACCAAACAGATCATCGTTTAAGTCGCCAGCCAAGGCCTCGACTCTGGATCCCTCGAGGAGTTCAATGAGAAGTCCGCGTTGCTCGAAGGCTTTGTGCAAGCGTTCCAGTGGCGTTGCAGCAGACGAACGCCGATCGAGGGTGAACACCTTCGCGACATGCTTATCGCGGAGTAGGTGGGCGAGAATGTGAGCGCCGATATTACCAGTGGACCCGGTGAGTAGGACAACCCGCCCTCGTGCATGATTAGCCACAGGCGCATGCTTAGGCACAGGAAGGTCGGCGGTGTACCTATCGATGAGCTCAATGATGTGCTCAGTGCGGCTGCTTCCAAAGTTGGTGCCCGAGTCCAAGGCAAGAATGGCTGAGGTCAGGCGGGCTATCGTGGGGTTGTCGAAAACGAAGTTCTGGGAAACCTTGGAAGCGGCCTGGCTGACGTTTGGGTCTGATGAGGTGCGCAGTGCAGTGACGATGTGATTACGCAAAAATGTTGCGCTTAAGCTGTCAGCATCAAGAATCAGGAATTTATCAGCCAAATCTTGGAAATCCGTGAATCACTTACCTGTCAAAACCTTGCTCGAACAGGTCGTGAGTGATATCACGAGAGACGCCATCGTTGAGGGCCTCTGCCTGATCCAGGAGCCATGATTGGACATCGGCTTCAGACCATGATACTGGCCCACCAGCGTACTTCACGGTACTATCTTCCACCGCCTTGTAGCTGTAATAATAAGGACGCAATGGGTATTTCCCATTTCACAGGAAGCATGAACTGCACGCACGCGTTCTCAATTTCTTCCGCGTACAGGGCCAGGGCCTGCTTCCGTATAACCGTACCTTTCGCAGCACGAGGCAAAGGCTTGTGTGGATCAGTGACCACAATCATTTCTTTGAATACCTTCGCGAAAGTAGGCGCCATGGCGTTGGCTTCCGCTACAATTGGCCTGTAAATAATCGAATGGAGCAGCATGAGTCACTGATTGTTTCTAGCGGTTTAAGCTGCATCGTTTGAACGTACCAAACCTTATTACGGAATTCCGCAAGAGATGCTTCATTCTTCGGGTCTACGGCATGTTCAGGGTATGGTTCCATTAGCACTCCTGGCTGCATCTTCTCTCGACCAAACATCACAGCTCCCGCGATGATGGTGTTCGCAGTCATATGTCCTTCCTGCTTGATAGGCACTATCTTCTCACCTGGTGCCATAAAAGCGATGAGCCTAGTTTTAACAGTGTGCGGGACGAGTTCATGACTTACCCGTCCCGAGGACGATTACGTCGTCCAAGCGTCCAACTCTGTTGCAAAACATCGCGTGGGTCAGCTACACGAGTCCTTGTGTAAAGTATGGGATGGGAGTAGTACTGACACTCGCCATAAGCCTTTCTTCGTCGGGTGAGGCAGGAAAAGATCTCGTGTAGAGTACCCTTTCACGTCAGGAAGGTTTTCGACAGCTGGTTGATGGGTTTCACAGGTCTGGTGCCAAGTCCATTTAGCTCTTTTAACTACCGTGATAAAACACAGAATACTTACGAGGAACTGAAGCTCAAACGAGTCGTCATCTTGAGGTACCCAACGTATGTGGTACTGCGGAGGGAAGGATAGCCAATACCAATCGTCTTTAGTCTTCTCGACGTCCCTGCCGAACTCAACAGTATCACAATGTCCCGTGTTAAATCCAGTTTCAGTAGTGCCATAGTTAGACTGAAGCGTGACGCCAGCTTTGACCAGCTTCTCGCCACTAGTGAGCGAAAGCGGCCCACCTCCGAAACCCTACCGGACCTGTTTTCAGTGGTGCACATGAAAATCGTGGTAAACGCCACTCACGACCATCACAAGAGTGGCAAGATACTTCGTTGCCTCTTCTGATTGTGCCCACGCCTGCCAGTGTGAGATAGTGCCGCTCAGATATGCATCGATGGTAGTGGCTGAATAAGACCTACCTCGAGGAAGGTAGGCACGCTGATTATAGCATTGCTATTGGTGACTCGAGATAACTCGAGGACTTTGTCAGCGGTTGGAATGACCGGCGGCAATGGTTCTTGTGGAGTGAACATCCCAGCAGGCTGACCTGTCGTCAGTGGGTCGAGTGCTTGGAGGCCCATGCCTATGGTATGGAATATTGGGAGGCCACCAGACGCCCATCGAAGAGCTCGCTTCCTATCCTCCGTGGCGAACTCTGTATCACAACCGCCTAAAATGAGTACACATGTCTTACGTGATGGCAGATTTGAGACATACCAGACTGCGTCCATTGTAGCAAAATCTTGTAAGTTAGGAATACGGGCTTCGGGAGACCAGTGGACCCCGAAGAATGCAAAACGATTACGGGCTCGTTAGGGTCGAGCGGCGTTTTTCTCTCTGGGTAGGAGCCTTCTTCCAGCACATCGTTCTTGTTTCCGGACTTCAACGTGGGGAAGACATCGTATATAGAATATAGATTGTCGATCGAAACCTGGCACCCTTTGTCCGCAAGCTGAGACTGCGCTGTAGTAGCAAGCGACAGAAGGGAGGGCTGTGAGATGAGTCGAACGGCGTGCGTCGTAAGTAGTAGGTTGGCTACCGCTTCGGGAGAGTTCCGAGGAGAGATAGGCACAGGCTGTGATCCACCCGAATCAGTCCATGGCGACGAATGGGCAAGCTGTAAACGTACCACTATTCCAGCCCGTAAGAGCCCGTGTATAAGCGCGACATAGAGAATAGTATCGCAGTTGATCAGCAGGCCGACCGCGTAGCCCTCTGGTCCAGCTCTACCGGGGCGGGCAAGGTGGGCAATTCTGTGTGTAGCGTTGGCCAGTTCCGAGAAGGTGATGGCAGACGCCTTTGAAGGATCCTCGAAGGAGGGGAAGACAACCCAAGGACGCTCGGGGTTGTGCTTCGCGTGGAAAT
Organism: Irpex lacteus; assembly: GCA_001986395.2. NCBI lineage: Eukaryota > Fungi > Basidiomycota > Agaricomycetes > Polyporales > Irpicaceae > Irpex > Irpex lacteus. The sequence goes on along the minus strand of MQVO02000038.1, from coordinate 41,356 downwards.
CCACAAAGCCGGGGAATAGTGGAATGGATCCGTCAACTGAAGGAAGTGCTTGAGAGGCCATGTAAAGAGCTGGTGTGCTGGCTATATTCGAGTCGAGAGTTAAAGAGTGCAGTCCAGGTGTAGCTCGCAGAGCAGCTATATAAGAAGGAGAACGCAGAGGGCCTCAGGGTCGATATCGTTGCTGGCTCGAAGGCTAGACAAGTCTGTCGTCCGTCTAGCGGTCTCGTAAGGATGTTTAGTACAGCATTGCACGGTGGAACATTGATATATGAGTGTACTTACTCGTCCTGCGTTGTCTGAGACAACTCGCTATGACCATATTGCCGATGAAGAGGGTCGCGGCGTGAAATAGAAGTCCACGCCGACTGGCTCTCCCACGAATATATGTATTGGACACCATGCGAGCCGGGCTTCGCAGCTGGTTGCGCCATAGGTGACGGACATGAAGCACGGTGGCTCCGAAGCTTGCCAACTCAAGGGGCCAATGACTGCACAAAGCAAAGATATTGGTATTTCGACGTCCGCTTCAAAGCTTTCGCGTTTGTAAGAGTAGATTCTACCATGTCAGTTTGCGTGACCGCTGCTCCGAAACTACCAGTGTAATTGAGTAAAGTGTCCGTTATCCGTGGAAGAGTATTCGTTCACTGTAGCAACTGTTAACGTTGTTCACAGAGGAAGCCATTAAGATACGGCGCTCACTATAGGGACCGCCACGGTTATCCGCGGAGGGAGCCGAAGCTCATCTCGGTCTTGAGTGTAAGCCGATGAAGTGGTCCGAAGGCAGCGGAAGCGTACAATCTGTCGTATACATTGTAAAAAATGTCCCAGCTTGCAGTTGGCTGAATTTCTTGAACAACTCACCGTGCGGCCTGAGCTTCGCAGTGCGAAAGAAGACCTCATCGGCTTTACTCTGAATGACAGTTCGTTTGTATGTAAGCTGTAATAACCTGTTGAGAAATTTCGGTTACTAACCAATGTACTTATGGATCCTCGTAGGTGCTATGATACGTGTAAAGCACTCTGATCCGTGTTCACTGCATAAAGTAGAAGCCGTAAGCAATCCGCTCGTCTCGCGGTATATGCATCACCGAGGCGGTGTTGTAGCACTCAGCACATGCTCTCATGGCCTGATATAAAGCGCGTATCAGCTGGTATGAACTTCGTTGGAATAGTATGTATCGTTGGACTTACAATATGACAACTGAGCTCACTGCGTGGCCACGCTTTCTCGCAATTATGGCACCGGATATGGCCGAACTATGTCGGATATTTGTTGGCACTTGCAACGTTGAGCCCTCTCACCGCCGCAAAGGAATGACACTAGCTTTGAAACATGCATTAGCGTTGATCGTGTCGGAGTCGAACGAACAAGTCGACTGGCATCGGCACAGATGGCAGTTTAGAAGAAGTAAAAATCCAAGCTGGCCGCTGGGTGGGCACTGGGTTGAACAAGTTGAGTACCACGTGTAGTGATCCGATCATGAGGCGAGATTCAGATCCGAGCAGCTGCCAGTCCGAGCCATGGCCACTGGCAGGTTTCTCCCAAACGTGTCACGGCGGTAGTGTGAACTTGCGTGAATGGCATCCTAGAATCTAGTACACGAACAGCGTGTCCCTCAACGTTTCAACTGCGGACGATCTCGCCCAGTCTATCATTGTAAAAACCAGCATCTATTAACTTCTCGACTGCTGCAGGTAACCCAATGAATTTCGATCGTTTGTTCTCTGCTGCGATTGCTATTCTTATGTTACGAAGCTCATGAACACGCACCTGCCTCCAGGTACACACGCTCTCGGAGGCACTAGTGCTCAAGTAAGCTCGGGGGAAAGATGAGCTAAGCAATCCCTCACCACTGTCAAAAAACCTTTTCTTCATTCAGTTGCTTGATTAAGTTGGGTTCCATACATCGCAGTGTATAATTGATATGTATGGACTGGAATAGCGTCGGGCCCCGATAGGGCAAATTTCGACGAACGTGGGCTCCTCAAGGTCCCAACGCTGATCGTGCACCTGCCGGTGCCTCTGCTACAAGGCGGCCGAGTAGACGTCACAATTTGGTTTCCCCTACCTACGCAATGCATGCAGTTTATGCCAGCACAACAGAGACGATGAGGATAAGGCGTGATAACTGGGAAGCCTTTTAGGGAGGAAGGACCGCGAGTAATTGAAGCAAATGAGGAGGGTGATGGTAAAAGTTGAATGGCCCGAGTAAAAAGTACTCAAAGCACTTAAATGCATTAAGGGGGAATCGAACCCCCGGCGGGTCGATGGCAACGACCCAGGTTACCACTACCCCATTAATGCTTAACTAAGGAACAAATATAAATGATATAGAGAGAGGCACTGATGGCGCAGGCGCTGGAGATGGGTGATGATGCGCCAGGGCTCGTTCGCGAGATCACTGACGTCACTTGATTCTAGGCCCCGAATTTGGGAGATACAGTAGAATATTCAATTAAAAATGATGCGCCATCTTTGACCTCCACCACGTCGTCCTCGCTGCGTAAGGCGACCGTCAGCCCCCGACGCACAGCGGCCAAGTCTCTGACCCACAGCGCTCAGTACAACGCACAGCGACGATGGATTTCTTCACAGCTACCGCAACGGGCAGCGACGCTCTGGCAGCAGTCAGCAGTCCGACTCAGCTCCCCGCCCCCACAACGACCAACCACGATAGCACGACGACCGACGCCTTTGCGGAGGCCATCAACGCAAGATACTCACGCAAAGGGAGTACCGTCCTCATCCCACTCTCTCCCGCATCTGAGCACCCCTCCGCATCCCCGCCAAATTCCTCCATTGCGGTCCCCACACACAAGCTGCAAGCCCCTGCAATGGCCTCGGCATCCAGTAGCTCCTCCGAGGAGTTTATTGCAGTTAACCCTACCTCCGTGCGCGACGTACTCGAAGGCGCACTCGTCATTGACATCCGCTCACATAACGCGTACGCTCTCGCCCGCCTACCACATGCGCTATCTCTCAGTGTCCCCTCCACCCTCCTCAAACGCCCTCTCTTCTCTCTCGATAAACTCGCACAGATGCTATCCTCAGTTCCGGCACGGGAAAGATTCTCGCGATGGCCCGAAGCTCCTAGTATTTTAGTATACGACGCAGATAGCGGCGTGCTTAATGAAGGTGGGAACTTGGTTGGGCTCCTCCGCAAATTCAGAAAGGAGGGCTTCACTCGCAAGCTATATTGGCTGAAGGGCGGGTTCAAGGCGGTGTGGAGAGAGGTATTGGACGTCGTAGACCAGAATCCGATGGTCGAAGAAGACGACGTCCCCGCCGTCGCTGCGCCCACGCCGTCTGGGACGCTCCTCCCCAAACACCTTCCGATGAGGGCCTTCACGATGGCCTCGACGACGACCTCGCGGCAGGTGAGTATTCGTCACTATCATCTTTCATCCTGAACGAGACGCCGCTCCCGCTTGCCTCGCATTCGTTGTGGCAGATGACAATCACAGGCGCTGCTTCGAGCGGAGCCCAGACCCAGGAGCCTTGTTTCCACGGACATACTATGCTCCTGGCCCATGATTTACCTGGGTCTTGTGTTGGACCGTGGTTATCGCTTGTCGTAGGCGATGGAGCTGGCGGTTCTGTTTCTATTGCGGGGTGGTGCTTGTTGCTTCTAGTCTTGAAAGCCTCCACGTTTCGTCGTTTGATACTGACATGCTGGAATTGCAGGTTCCTCTAACACCCGCCGTGAACCAAGGATCAGTAGATCCATTCTCACTACGACTTCCCCAAACAACACGCACCTCGCACACAAGTATGACATTACCTCTACCATCAACTCCTGCGGCGCCGACTTCCTCAAGTTTCTCGCGACCTAGCTCATTGTCACTGCATTTGCCTCCGGCATCGAAGCCAACTACAATACCAGAGGGTAAGACATTGCACTTGTTCCCACCAGCACAGCGCAGCGCCGTGGATGTTAGTAGTCTCCCCACGGGTGGGCAGAGTGCTGCGTACAATGTGGTGCCAAGGCCACATTACAAGAGCATGCCTGGAGGTCATAGCGTCAGTTGTTTCCTTCATTGTGTGCACTGTAAGTTGCTGATGCACCGATTGCTCTGCTGCAGATGGCTTTCAACCCATTCTTCGACAACATTCGTCAGAACATCGAACTGAGTGGTGGGAGAGGGAGCGGTGAGGGAATTCCGTTGAAGCTGCCGAGGAGGGTCAGGAGAAGAGTAGAGGAATTGCCGTTTGAGTGGTTGAGAGAGATTGGGCGGAGAAGCGGGACGGTGGTGGATGAAACTGAGGAAAGCAGTGACATGGATGTGGTCGTTGAGAACGAGGCGAAAGGGGTTGCCCATAATGCGACCGGCGCCGTGAGCATCTCGCGAAGCATCGTCGCCGGTACGAAGAAGTCGAAGAAGCGGAGAAGAAAGACGAAGCAGAGCTCAAATCTAACGAGACTGCACCCGTCATCCTCATCATCGTCCTCCTCCAGCGAATCGAACTCACCTCCCCCAGACTCATCCGAACTATCGTATTCCGCCTCTCCATCGAAGGCGAACTCGAAAGCTGGCTCCGCGTCTCCTCCGCCCGGCCTCGCCTCTATATCCCTTAATCCGCTTGCCACACAGCCACAAGCTGCTACCAGCTCTCCCCAAGTGACTTCCACGGATCCTTCAGAAGGCGAAAGCTCGGGCGACGATCTAGCCAAGGCCCTTGCGATGCAGTTCTACAAGATCGAGCTCGGCGAGCAGCGGCGGTTGATGGGCGTTATGGAACACCATTCGAAGGAGAGCACAACCTTTTCGACCTCGGCGCAGTCTACTGCCCCGTCCTCGTCATCTGGTGCCTTGCCTGGCGGATATGCTGGTGTGAGGGTCCTTCCTGGGCTGAAATCTGGAATGCCGATGGGCAACAGCACGAGCAGCTCTGGGAGCTCGTCGAATGCGACTGTTCAGCCGAGGTCTGTCACCACTTCGACATCTTCGCTGTCACAGGCGTCGACGTCCAAGAGCGAAGAGGGTGCGGCACAAATTGCGTTCCCTTATAGTATCACAGCAGGCGTCGAGAAGGGCGAGAAGAACCGGTACGTTCATAATTTTTTCTTCACCGCATCTAGACCTCTATCTCCGTTGTCAATCTTTCCGGTCATAACTTTGTTGATCGATGCTGACGTTTTTGGTCTTCGCAGGTATCGTAACATTTGGCCGTTCGAGCACGCGCGCGTGCGTCTGCAGAAGTCGTGTCCGGAAGATGACGATTATATGAATGCGAGCTACGTGCAACCGCTGGGGACGAACAAGCGGTATATCGCGACGCAGGGGCCACTCCCCGCGACGTTCACAGACTTTTGGACGTAGGTATTATCTGGTTGATGATATTGCCGTTTATGAACTGACGCCCTCTGTGCAGATTGTGCTGGCAAGAGAACGTTCATGTCATAGTCATGCTTACCCGCGAAGTCGAGAGTGCGCTCATCAAGTGCGGCAATTACTGGAACGAGGGCGATTATGGCTCTTTGCAGCTCAAGCTCATATCCACGACGGATAGCCCCGAGCGAGAGAAGCGCAGGAAGGAACGTGAGTCGTCCAGTGGGTTCTTCAACTTCCCACAGGTCCCCGAAGTCCAACGTCCCGGCGAACAACACGAGGACCACACGATACGACGGGTGTTCCAGTTGACAAACAAGAAGTACCCACAGGCGAAACCGCGGATCGTGACACAGCTGCAGTACCTGGATTGGCCGGATTTGGACGTACCCAAGGACCCAAGGGGGCTGTTGGAGTTGATGAAGGAGGTGGACGAGATCGTTGAGAATACTCGGGTAGAAGGTGGTATGCAGTGGGGTGAGGGTCCTTGGAGCAAGAGCCCGATTGGTACACCGCCGAAGGAGCAGCGCCCGCCGTCGGTCGAGACGCTAGGCGGGCGGGGCGATGTCGATCCTGTCACGGGTGTCGCGACGCACGCGGTAGGACGTGCGCCTGTGTTGTTGCACTGTTCGGCTGGTGTGGGTCGTACGGGTGGGTTCATCGCTGTTGATGCTGTCCTTGATGGAGTGAGAAGGGAGATGCGGAAGAGGAGGCAGCAACAACAGCAGTATCAGGTGAAGAGCGATGTGAGCAGTGTTGCGAGTAGCTTGAGCCAGAGTCCGATTTCGCTGCCTGGAGAGGAACACGCGGAGAGGATGGATGTTGACCGAGGCCCATTCGACAAGACAGTGGATACGGGATTGACGATGCCTATGGAGGTTGGAGGAAATGAGGTGCACGTACCTATTGTTGGACTTCGAAATGGCCAAGCCCCAATGGATGTCGACTCCGTGGATGCTAATTCAAAGAAGGACAGCCAGTTGAAGGCCTCGCCGGCACTGCTTAAAGAAGTGAAGACTGGACATGCAAAGGCCATAGCTGCGCTGGCGGACAACGATCGTCACTCTTCGTCAACACCGGATAATCGTGGCGAAATCGCGCAAGCAGGCTCACCTCAACGCGACGTTGGTCCTTCGGATAGCAGCAGTGGTGCGTCGTCCACTCCTCGATCGACTTCGCTCTCTACGCGCAGTGTGATGTCGTCCAATCACACGAGCACCACAAGTCTCACGCAAGCTGTTAAAGCTGTGGACCCGACGCTTGGATCGAGCGATAGCTCGTCGTCGCTGCAGCAGGACAAGTCAACGGTTCGAGTGGCGTCGTCAAGTACCTCGCAAGCCGGCCCTGCGATGGATTCCTGGCGGACTGTGGTGAGTAATATGCACGTTGACTCAGATGGCTGTTCTGACGTGTTGTTGGATATGTCATAGGGCCCGAAGTGGGAGCGAGATGTTGTGCTAGCTAGCCCCCGCGGCATGGCCTTTGACTACGTTGAGCCAAGGAGGCTGCACGATAACCGTTCGCCGCCGCTGTTGTCTTCGTACGACGAGCCAATCAGGAGGGTAATCGAGGATATGAGGGAGCAAAGGATGAGTCTCTGCCAGAGCCTGAGGCAATACGTCTTCGTCCACCGAGCGATCATCGAGGGTGTCCTCAAGATAATGGACGAGGAGAAGAACAGAAAGCGAGGCATGGTCAAGGACGTAGAGATGGCCGTCGCGGATACTGACAAATCGGTACGACCTCCCTCGATGTCATCTGTATTCGGGAAGCCAGCTGCTGCATCGAAGAGCAGCGACATGCTTGTCTCGCCTATGCCGTTACGACCCCCTGGCCTCGACCGCGCGGAGAACATCGGGCTCGGTCCGGCTTTGGCCTTGGACGAGCACGGCGCTCGTCGCACTCCCCTATCGCAGGAGTCACCCTTGCTGGAAGTGTTGGTCCCTACTGGTAGTCCGATGTCACCTAGGACGAAGAGGCAGGCGAGCCCTACTGAGCTTGTCTCGGAGGATTCGCAAGGGGCGCCGAGACTCACCAAGCGAGCGAGTGTTAAGAGAAGGCCTGCCACGCCGCGGGTGAGCAAGGATGAGGACAGTGGGGTGCAGCTTGGGTCGCTCATGCTGAGCTCACCTCCGCCTGCTTGATCTGTCGTCTATATTTTCGCTCTCCCACCTCACACACCGCTGCTCCGTTCCTGTTCCCATTCATCTATCTGTACCTGTACTCCTTTATAGTTCATTACCGTCGCCATCATCATTCCTCACCAAGCGTTCCACGCTCGCGCATGTCTTGTACTGCCTGGGCCCTGCTTTCCTCCCTCTCTATTCCCAATTTCCGTCCTGCGATTGCCATGGACATTGTATCTCAATGTGGTTGTCGTGGGTTCCGTATTTTCCCCCGTTCTTACATCGTTCCTCTTCAAGTTATATGTAGTATACAAAGATATTCCCCATCCATCTGCTGTGCTTTTCAACGTCTTCACTAGCTTCTTCGTAATTCTAGCCATGTGTCCGTTTTTGCAACTGTTTCGTCTACTCCTGCATACACAACCGTCCAGCGCCATCCCATGCTTATATGTACTCTACATCGCCACCCAATTCGTGTTTCTTCCTGCATTCTTGTTAGCATCTCATCAACCCCATCATCAGCATAGTACTCAATGTTTGTGTCTACTACTGGTTTGCGTAGTTCGTATGGACCTTGGTTGTGTATATGTACACCCTGCTCAATGTGCCATTATTCCTTGAGGTTATGGACCTGTGGCGGTACCGTACCATTGCCAATGAGAAGAGACGGACTCCGCATCCGCTGTCAGGGGCTTTCCAACTTGCTACGTAATTCACGAGGTGTTGCTGGACCGGTATGGCAGCGACGGCTAGAGACGCAGCGCGGACATAGAAATTTCGGTGCGAAGTCCCGCATAAGAAGCCAAGGGATTGTTCAGGTTTTTGTTACACTGGGGAAATGTTGCTCATGTCAATGCAACCATTGTGCGTGTCTGTCTAGGTGCTCAGTAATATTGAAGGAGGTGTCTCGCAATCTTATCGGCCGATAAGCAACTGATCTAATACACTTGCCTTTCCGGACTTATCACTTTCCTCGTAAAGTACAACATGTGATTGGCTGTATTACATAATATCTCAAAGTATCTCCACATCACTTCGCCGACGCCCGCCTTTCGCTCCGTACCCTCATCCGCTCTTCGTCCCCAACGTTTCTGTCACTCTCGCCACCGTCCTCCACAGCGAGTTTGACGGTCGTCTGACACAACCATGGCTGCTGTAACTGCACGTCTACACCGGGCGCAACATGCATCGCGACTTCTCGCTTCCCACTTTTCCTCTTCGCACTCGATATGCACACCAATACACCGACACGCGATGATGTCCGCCTTCTCACCAAACTCGATAAATACACCTCTACCAGTTCCACGAAGTAAGCCGACGCTAGGAGAAACACCCCCGGTCGTGATACCGTCGACTTCACGACCATCCCCAAAGGATTTGTCAGCAGATGCGGCTTCACCACAGGTCGCAGCTCGGCCTCCGCCTGTGCCCAAGGCTGAACGACCGAGACCAAAGATACGTGCTGCGAAGGCTGCTATTACAATGGTGCATTGTATCATGTAAAATGTCTCGAAATCATCAACTGACTGAGCCGTAATAGACACCGACGGCCGTGGAGCGGTTGAAGGCTCTCATGAAGAGTCCCACACCACAGCATCTTCGCATAGGCGTTCGTAACAAGGGATGCGCTGGACTATCGTATCACCTTGAGTACGTGGATAAGCCTGGGAAGTTCGATGAAGTGGTAGAACAGGACGGCGTGAAGGTGCTCATCGACAGCAAGGCGCTGTTCTCGATAATTGGGAGCGAGATGGACTGGAAGGAGGATGGCTTAAGGTGCGCATTAACCAACTTGTCTCTCTTCGTCTTCTAATCCAATACTCTACAGCGCAAAGTTTGCGTTCAAGAATCCGAATATCAAGGACGCATGTGGATGTGGAGAGTCCTTCACAGTCGGGTCATGAGTACTGCATGAGTCACGACCGCACATTCCTTTTGACCGACATGTTAAACATAAGATTACCCCATGCACTAATACCTGGCACGTATTCGCACTTGTATCCATAATGCATTCTATCGTCTTTGGAACAATTAGATGCTATTCCCACCTCTGACCAAGTTACCAAGCGGCAGATCATTCATCGTTATTGTAGAGCGTATGTCTTTCCCGATAGCCTCGGTGAACACAGCGGGAACTGCAGTATATGTTGCCGTAAGGTAACAAGTGAGGTGAGCTAAGATTCTTGCGGGAAAGAGAGGCGATGGCCGTTATTTCGAAAAGCTGATGCCGCCCTTCTCTATTCGCTCCAGTGCAGAGTTATCTTCAATCCCTCTCTGCGACCAATATCGCGAGAGAGACAAGGGCATCAACGAGTGACATGTCGAGTCCTCGCAATTCCCCAAAGCCAAGCGTCGGAGCATGCAGATGTAAAAGCCGATAAAAGAGAAATACCGACAGGTCAACACACGACCATTTCATGGCATGGCTACTGCAAAATCTATGGTTTTAACAATTCCCCATGGAAGTGGCTGACGAAAATTTGAGGGCAGAGGGCAAGCACGGTGAGCCGGATGAGGCGCTGCGTGGTAATCTGCACTATTGTACTGTCTGCGCTAGACGAGTTCTGGTCGCTGCTGACGACGCCCTCTTAGAAGTCAGGATGAAGAAGTGAGCCGCACAGCGTCTCATTGCGGCACCGATGCCTGATGAAGGTTGTGGTGTGTCCTCTACTAGGCTCAGTATTCATGGACAAGAATAGATGAATAACAAGCGCGAGGGTTATCTGCGCCGTGGTTTGGCACGTCTTTGCGTGTCGTTGCGCACGTCCTAATCCAACCCTTGGGGCCATTTGGGACATGCGTATGTGCTTAGGTTTGTGCACTTATATCAAGACTTTGGCATGCTAGGTGGAACTGTGTGGGCTATCAACGGAGCGTGGGATGTGAGGTTGGCAACGGCGAGGCCGGCCTGAGCTAATACAATTCACGTCCCAGTAAGCCACCTCCCAGTTCTACTCGAATACTCTTCATGACCACTTTCTAGATTTTCATTTCCGAGGCGCGAACATGAAAATGTGCGCGTGTTCGTGGATGGCTTGGAGAAACGTACCAATATTTTTTTCAATTTTTGACTTTCAGATTTTAGATCGTGTGAAGTTCTGAACTGCCTTCTATCTGCTAACCTTCCTACGTATCCCTTGATTCGAATGGTTTGCTCTGCTAGACCCATAACGCTCTTCACATGTCTGGGACCGCGCACAAGCATTCACATCCGTTGCCTCGAAAATCCGCACACACCAGCCCTAGGATGCGTTATTTTGGATGGTTCCCTTTGCTTCGTCCATGGCAGTTCCTCCGGTCAATATTAAGGACGACTCTCCTTGGTGTGTCAATTAATGCATATATGACCACAATACCTCGCTAACGGCGTAAAAATAATTTAGGTAGGTTCCTCGAGAGGTAAATAAATAGCGATTTCTGTTCCGCCAGTGATACGTATAGAAACCCGAGACTGCTTATAATACTATTACTAGTACGCTGAAAGCGCCCTCTGGTGCGCCATCAATGACTTGCTTTCTCAGTCTGCTGACTGTGGTTCTCGTCGGCGCAATTCGCATCTTCGTAACTCGTAGCACCCCGTATGAACGCGCGAAAGCCCAGTGCCTGAGGCCTGAGGTATGGCGCGTCCCGAGCCACGATATCAAGCGTTTATCTGTACGTACCCGCCATACACCAGGTACTGGATATGCCCTAAGTGCACCGTCTTTATGGCCGGAGTAGCACGCTGCACGATTCCATCGATCATCCTATGACGGACCTTTTCATGTACCAAAGTCCTGGGTGAATGAGGTCTTCCTTGAGAAACGGTAGGGCGACAACTCAATTCTTTCTTCACATGCACAGGCAGGATGTTAACATCGAGGTGACACAATGATGGCTACCGCTCAAAAAGACAGCCTCATGCCCTGGGTCGTGGCCATTGATGCACGTCTACCATGGCTGGATCGCCGTTCTACACATTGGGAAAAGGATTGTGGGCCTTTGCGCGGGAGTTTGGTGAGCTTGCAAATTCAACGAAAGTATCCGCCCCCTCCCTGACGTTCACCACCGTTACTCCTAGAACGATGTTTACCTGGCTACGCCGGCTTCTATGTCTTTCGCCACCTCAACATACCGCAGATACTCCCAACCATCAACGCCCAACGAATCCACCCGCAATAAACGATCCTGGTCAAGGCCTTGAAACCGACCGCAGGAATGACGAAAGTAATTCGAACGCAGTGCTGCAGAACTCGACCTCAGTCTACGTCGAGACTACCGCTGTCGGCCCCGTAAACGCGAGTGGTAATGATAGTTCTCCCGAGCTGGTGAAGGAGGTCATCGTCGATGTTCCTGCGAGTGCGGAAGACACGCATACGGATGATGACACCGGGCGACAAAGGCTGTCCAATCTGCTTAAGGGTACAGGGAAGACAGTGTTAGCTTTAGTCGACTCCGTATCCGACGCCCTGCCGCCTCTCAAGAGTGTCGCAAGTGGCATCAAAGTTATCGTCGAAATCGCAGAGGTCAGTGTCCACTGGTCAACTAGCACTGTAGAAGCGATGAGCTGATCGGGTATACAGCGGGTGGGAGAAAACGATGTGGACTTGAATAATCTCTCCGAGCGTATAACGGAAATCAAGAGGCTCGTGGCAGCGAAGCCCGATGGAGACGCACAGCACGAAGGTCGAGTTGTGCTGGAGAGGTAACGGTCGCATCAGCTACTAGCATCATATGCTCTGACACCCTTTTGTTCTAAGAACTTTGCAGAATATCAGCAAGGTTCTCGATCCGCTGAGGCAGCAAAGCACACTCGAACGTATTCTGACAGCCCCTGATATTGCCGCCAGAATCCACGAATACCTTACAAAGGTCGAACAGGCTCTGGTCGACTACCAGGTGAACGGGATGTAGAATCTCTTAATTTTGTCTCTCATCGTACTCTATCAAGGTTTCTCTCACGCAGAGTCTACACGATATGGGGAGGAGACAACTCCCTCTTGTCGAAGAGGTGCATGCAATGAATGCTGAGCAGTTGGTAAGTTACTGCGAGTGGATCTTTCTCTGGGAGTAGTATGGACTCACCCTATTCGCGTGCCTTACAGACTTACGGTAAGGCCACTTTTGATTGTTCGAGAGGTATTAAGGCCTGATCTTCTTATATTCTCATAGATGAATTGCATCTACTCGATAAACTGGCGCGGGTGAAGGACGCTGGCTTCAACGGATCCGATGAGCGCTCACGCTGCCTTGAGGGAACGCGAGTAGATATTCTGCGCAGTATCAAAGCCTGGGCTAGCGATCCCAACGCGAAGCAGATCTATTGGCTGAATGGACATGCGGGGAGCGGGAAGTCGACCATCGCGCAAAGTATCGCCCAGTCGCTCTTCGAGGAAGATCGGCTCGGTGCAAGCTTCTTCTGCTCGCGGGAATCACAGCAGAGGGGCAATTACAAGCTGATATTCCCCACCCTCGCCTTCCAGTTGGCATGCAGTCGGATTCCACGGTCTACGCTGTACAAGGAAGAAATGCTACGAGTCCTCAAGAAGAGTCCCGACATTGCATCTCAGGCGCTGAAGGATCAGCTCGCCGAACTCTTCGTCAAACCCGTGAAGCAGTCTAAGATAGAGGCGGTGATCGTGGTGGATGCCCTCGACGAGTGTCGTGACGACAATTCCGTATCCCTCGTCTTGAGTTTCCTTGCCGATGTCGTCTCGTCTATTCCCTCCATCAAATTCTTCATTACAAGCAGACCGGAGCCTCACATTCGAGCTGGCTTCGGGCTGCAAGGTCTGAGACCTGTCTCCGACGTCATGGTACTTCACGAAGTAGGTTCGGCGTCCGTGGATCATGACATCAGGCTGTTCCTCAGGACGGAGTTCCGAGAGTTAGCTATTCGCCGTAACGACATCATGGACCCCACTATCGACTGGCCGGAAGAAGCCCATGTTGAAGAACTAGTATCCAGAGCGAGCGGGCTTTTCATCTATGCATCGACCATCGTCAAGTTTATTGACAGACAGGGCCGAAACCCGCGGAAACAGCTCGCTCTGGTACTGCAGAGTGAGTCAACGCGTAACGGTCTATCTGCCCTTGATACTCTCTACCTTGGTATTCTTCATGGCGCGTTCCCTTACATCGACGAAGACTGCTTTCCCGAACTCCCACTCGTCCTCGGTTTCCTCGCCGTCGCCTGCGACTCCCTTTCTTGTGCCGCCATAGCGGAGCTACTCGGCGTCGATGCGTTCGACGTTCGAACACTACTGAACTTGCTTCAGTCAGTGATACACGTACCGGATAACGTCGCCCACCCCGTTCGCTTCTTTCACAAATCATTTCCCGACTTTCTCACCTCTCAGACGCGATGTACGGACGAACGATTCCTGGTCAGGGCGGATGAATTGCAATACGAAGTCACTATACACTGCTTTCGATTACTTCGGCTTAACCTGAAGAAGAACATATGCGGTCTTCCACGGTACTCAGTGAACGATAGTCTCCCAGCCGCACGTAGAGATGCGTGTATCACTGAAGCAACTAGATATGCTTGCAGATTCTGGGCGGATCACCTCCTGTCGGATCCCAATCGGCGCGCTCGTATAACTACGTCGAATTCCGAGTTACGGTCGTCCCTTCAACACTTTGCTACCACACAGCAACTGTGGTGGTTCGAAGTACTAGCTCTTCTACATGAACTACGACGCTCAGTAGAGTCTCTTGACCACGTATATGCGTGGCTTTCAACTGTACGATGGACGTCTCTCATGGCTTATCATTTGCGCTAATTTAACCTTTGCAGTGTGGCGATCAATGTCAGACCTTGGTACGATGGATTCATGAAGGACAGAGGTTTATTCTTCAATCTTTCAGCGCGGTCCAAGTCTCCGTCGCCCACATTTACCACTCTGCTCTTCTCTTCTCTCCGAGAAACGCACTGCTCAGGAAACAGCACTCAGACGATCTACAGGACGAGGCAGAGGTGATATTGGGTGTCGACGATGTCTGGTCGGCGGAAGCGAGAACCATAAGAGGCCGATACACCTATAACATCCTCGAGTATTCCCATGATGGGACCATGCTTGCCGCGTGCGTAACTGGTATTTGGGGCTATTGCCATGTCTTTCGAGCTTCTACTGGCGAACGGCTGGCCAGTTTTGCCAGACCCAATCAAACCAACTCAGAAGTCTCTTCGATCAGTTTCTCTATCGATGATGAGATACTTGCGATGGCGTCCGGGTCTGGCGTTCTCCTATGGAACATGGCCACTGGAGCGATGATAACTGAGTTGCGGCCGCAAGATGGTATACCCATCCGAACCATAACGTTTCATCCATATAACGCCAACCTGCTCCTCTCTCTCGATATTCGAGGCTGCGTAAGGTCCTGGAATATGAAGACCTACGAATGCGATGCCCAATTTTCCTGTGACGTTGAGGACCTACCAGTTTCCGTCCGCGGTACCATGTCTTGGCTGCGACGACCGACACGTAGTATCGTGCTTCTCCCGTCCAACCTCGGACGTGTGGAGTTGTGGGACGTAGAGACTGGGATGCGTACGAAAGTACTTACGCCTGATGGGTTGCCGAATATGACAAAACCACCGAGAGAGATTGTGTCGTCCTGCGACGGGAGCATCATCGCAGCTAATACGGACGAATTCATCGGTTTCTGGGATACTGATTCGGGCCATCTCCGTTTCCAGATCATATGCCCCCAGGAGAAGGGTCCCTTCGTCAAGTCGATGCAGTTTTCGCCCACCAATCCTATGTTAATTGCTCTCACTTGTGCGACAAGCGTATTCCTGATGAACCCGCTGAAGCAGATCAAAGCGCCCGAGAAGGGTTCCCGCAAGCTTGGACAGAGTAATAACGCAGCGCACTCGATTTTTGCCACGTTCTCACCAGACGGCAGATTCATCGCGTCTGCTTTTGAGGATGCCCACATCACGTTCTGGGACCTCAACAGCGACGATACCGATGCTGCCGAGGTTCACAACCCCGATGATCACGAAGGCAGTATCTCCAGCGCGCATTTCTCTCCAGATGGTTTGCATATCGTCACTGCGTCATCCGACAAAACCGTCAAGGTATGGAACGCGGTAGACGGAACGCTCTGCACTACGCTCCGTGGTTTCTCTAGTAAAATTTGCAACGCGATCTTCCTTCCCGACGATACATACATCGTTTCGTCCGACGAGCAGAATCACCTGATGATTTGGGACTGGCGCGAAGGGGACAAACGGTGGGATCTTGACCTGGGGATACCAATGGGAGCCATGGGTACCTGCGACGTCTTGTTTCCGTTTGCGCACAATGGAACCTTTGGATTCTTTTCGGCACGAAGATATGCGTTTGAGACACAAAACATAAGGTGTTGGATAGTTACACCGAGAGAGGATGAGGATGGAGACGAGGATGGAAACGAGGATGAGGATGGAGACGAGGATGAAGGCGGACTCGGTTGCATATATCTCGCTGCGAAAGGGCTAACGGCGTCTGGGCCGATTGGCGATGTCACAATTTTCGGGGAGGACTATGTAACAAGTATCAAGTACGAAGCCCCGGATCCTTCGAACCCGCTGGCCCTCGTACTCACTGCGGAGTGCAAATCCGGCAGGGTTTTCAAGACATTGTGGAATTTTCCCGCGATGACCCCCGATTCACCCCCAATACTGCAAGAATTGGACTGGACGAGAGTTGCAGAGGCCGATGGCAGCACTATTATCATAGAGGATCGACGAGATATTGAGCCAGTGGGTCTTTCGAACATCCTTTGGCAGCAATTATTCTACACCACCTATTTCGAAGGCGAGCGGCCGTTCCTGAAGTCCAAGAATGAAAATTGGGTCTTGAACGAACGTAACGAAAAGATCCTCTGGATCCCAGCCAAGAACAGAGGACGCTTCGGCCGCTGGTATGGGGATAAGCTTGTCCTGGAGGGAACCAGTGGTCGTCTCACTCTGCTGGATTTTTCACGGGCGAAGTTAAGTAGCAGAGATCCCTTTTGACTGCTTTCGGGAGATGGCAGCGCGAGGATAGCCGTGACGCACTTTACGCTGTATGAGAAACTTGGTCTACAAAGAACTTCGATACGTACCACTTTGATAGTTGGCGCATGCGAATTCACGCCTTTGGATAGCTCACGAGAGTAGAGATATTTGCCGAGATTGACGTGCCGTTTCGTTTCTTGCTGCTGGGTACACTTTCAGTAGTGTAATTGGTTGTATACTTATCTCCGTAGAATGGCCTGTTCTATGAGTGAAGCATATTATAATAGTCAGAGTCATAACGGAAAGTACGTAGACACACAACACCCTAGGTTCATCGTTTCATGAGTTACTGGGCTATATTGAATGTCGCATTCGAGATATGAATTATACGGGAATTAGGCAGGTGGTGGTGTACATTGCGTAACATGGGGATGAGTAGCGGGATGAAAAGCTCTTGAAGAGCACATGGATGCGATATATCTTCGATGTGGTATGCGATGAATACCACCGAACGGCGACTGTCCTATTGAAGCCAGGTCATCACTTGTATCACGAGTTATGCAACTCTCCACGTACCTTTCAACACACTTGCCCTTTCAAGGAATGATGAGCTCTCCAAACGTCCTAATAGCGGCAATTCCTCCGAAAAACACCGCCACTCCTGTGACTATGCTCAAGTTTCCTGGCAACTTCTCCGGTGCGAAAATCTCCTCCCGCAGGAAAGCGGAGAAGAAGGACTCGTTGGGGTCTGTGAGAGCACCTCGTGAAGGTGCACCGTTGTAGTATGCAGGACCTGCGTTGGGAGGAGCAGCGCGACGAGCCATATTTTGTGGGTGGTGGTGGTGGTTGGTGACGAAGTCGTACTTGGCCCGAAGCGGAAGCCAGCGTGCAGATGTGCTTGAGCGCTCGAATAATTTAGCAGGTCTTCCTGCTCTTGTCCTCGTCCACCACCAGCCCCATGCAGACTACCTGAAGAGTTGATATTTGAAAACTCGAACGTACTATGTCGCTGACACTTTGCCAGAGCTTGCGGACGAAAAATGCCCTGCCTCTCGAACTGCTGTCATACTCGTTCCACACGACATGCGTTCCACTGGCAGCCAGAGGCATGCAAAGAGACAGAGGTGTGTGACGGGAGATTATCTTCGCTTACTATATTGACATGTAATACAGGCTCTTCTAGGACACGGCTAGCCAAAGACCTGACTCCGAGAAGTAAAGAAGGACTTGGGAAGCCGAAGCGACTTGAAATTGCACCTCGAGCAGCTTACCAGCGCGAGAGTGTACCACACTTCGGCCTCAAGCCTCGTGAACCTAGGAAGTACGCACGCTCATCTGAAGATGGCAGCGAACGAAGGAGCTTCGACTCCAGCAGACGACCGGAGCGCAGAAGGTCTGACAGCCCTGTCTCACGCTTCGGCAGTAACAGACGACCAGAACGCAGGTCTGACAGTCCTGCCTCAGGCTTCAACGGTAGCAGAAGACCAGAACGCAAGACTGAAAGCCCAACCTCAGGCTTCAGCAGTAGCAGAAGATCAGAACGCAAGACTGAAAGCTCTACCTCAGGTTTCAGCAGTAGCAGAAGACCAGAACGCAAGGCTGACAGCCTTGGCTCAGGCTTTAGCAGTAATAAATCCTCTACTTCTGCCCCTCGACGTCAACCAAACAGACAGCCTACCGGTTCGGGCAGAGAGTCTGCTCATACAGAGGATGTTATCGCGGAGGAATTTGACCTGTCTACGAAATCGGAACCCGCGCGTGGGCTACCGTCTGAATTCACCTCACCTCCTCTCCTGGATGGACTGCATACTTCCATTCACGACGTACTCGGCGAACAAGCAAAGCCCACACCCATCCAGTCGCTGTCCCTGAAACATCTCTTCACTCCTACACCAAAATCATCCTGGCGAGAGTACTTGCTCGCTTCTGAGACGGGATCTGGCAAGTCATTCGCGTACATGCTCCCTATGCTTCAGGACCTCAAGACTACCGAACTCAGCGAGAAGTCCTCACAACCTTCCTCGACCAACTCTGCTCGAACAATTAATCCTCGTGCCATCGTTCTTGCACCTACTCATGAGCTGTCACGCCAGCTGTCTGGGATGGCGAAGTCCCTTCTGCACAATATTAAGCTTCGGGTGATCTGCGCGTCTCAGGCCAATACGTCCCTCCGGGCCTCGAAACCTCTTTCTGCCGCAAAACTGTCTGCTGTTGACGAATATGGACTTCCTATGGCGCAAGACTCGAATACTCAGAGGCCCGTAGATGTCCTGGTTGGTACTACGTCGAAGGTCTTGGAGATGGTGCGCGGGCACGGTTGGAACTGGAGCAAGGTGCTCGAGTCGTCGAGCGAGAGCAACAAGAAACACGGCAAGTTCGTGATTGGTGAACCTGAGGTCGGTCTCGAACGAGTTGAATGGGTGATTGTTGACGAGGCAGATGTGCTCTTCGGTAAGTATCGGCGCATCTCGATCAGCGCACGTTGACTGACGACTTTCCAGATCCCGACTTCAAAGACGCAACACGGATGCTATTGGCTGACATAGCTGCCGCTCGTGGACACCCTGTCACTGGCGAGGAAGGGCCTGTCAATTATCCATTCAACCTGCTTTTGACCTCTGCCACTATCCCCAGCTCTCTCGCGACTTACCTCGACACTTATCACCCGAATCTCAAACGTCTTGCCTCGCCCAATCTCCACAAGCTTCCATCTACGCTCAAAACAGAGCACGCTCCATGGATGAGTGGGAACCGCGCCGCCGACATCGAAGCTCGCATCCGTCGCATCTGGTACAGCGACACGGCCCACGGATCCGGCGTCCGCTCGAAGGTGCTCGTGTTCTGTAACAAGAGTGCCAAGGTCGCGGAATTCGGAAGGTATCTCGCTGAGAAGGGCATGCCGAACGTCGCGTTGACGAGTACTGCTGATGCCCGGAAGAGAGGAAATAACCACCATATCGACTCTTTCCTCCGCACACCATTACCTCGCAAATCCACAGAAGACTCGCAAAAACCTGCGAAGACTGCGTCAACCGAAGAGCCCCACGTCTTGATCACGACATCTCTCTTATCTCGAGGACTCGACTTCTCTCCGGACATCAAGAACGTCTTCATCGTTGATCCTCCGAGGAATATGATCGACTTCTTGCATCGTGCCGGGAGGACTGGGCGAGCTGGTGCGAGGGGAACGGTTGTGATATTTGGGAAAACGAAGGGGAGAGGAGTGACGAAGCACAAGGAGGTGCGGAAGAAGGTCAATGCCCTTCTATAGATTGCCTTTTCTTGGTTTAGTGAACTAGCTGCTTAATCTTACTCGTAATATTCGTTAATATCATCCTGCTGTTCACTGGAAATCGCATCTATCCGACAATACTTTTCGTACCAATCACAAGCCATGGAAGGAGCGCCACAAAGAGGTCCCGGGCCCGCAAGCGAGCAGGTACTGTCCTTATGCTTAACAAGGTTCATGGGTGAGCGACGTTGATAGAAGTGCACAGAACCTTGCCTCAATCGTTGTGACACATCGTCAACGTCCCAGTAGATATAGCCAGGGAATAAATACTTGGGGGTCGTTACCGAAGTATCGATCATACTCCTTGACCGCTTCTGCTTCAGAGACGTCCGGTGTATCAAATATCGCTGGCTACTCATATTACTTTCTACCTGTGTAACAATAATTCCATTCATCATGCATTACTCCTCGTCCTAGTCACTAGTCCGAGTTTGGCTCGGAATTCACATCCCACTCCGAGTTCACCTCCGTGGTAAAGTCGCAATAATCCAGAGGTTCCAGAGGACGATCCAGGTCTACAAACTCCACTTTTGGTCCACCCCAACCTTCCTCCTCCGCCTGAAGTGTGATCAGGTCCGCAGAGTCTTTATCATCAGCCTGGCCGCCGGTTGAGAGATATATGCGCGTCAAAGGACGACCGCGGTTTGTCTCCAACAAATTTCGCAACAGGGTATCGCGGCTGCCTCGTAGAACCAGTGTGTGCACGCGGGGAAACGCCTTCTCTACCTTCCAAACCTTTCGGAACCCGCGATCGTTAGTAATACTGCGCGTAACTTCTAGAATTTCCAGGCTCTTGAGTTTACGACAGAATTTCGAGGTTTTGCGTGTCCCATCGGGCAGAACAATACATCGGACAACTGGAGATGTACGAGATTCTTCAATGCAGGGATCTTCGCAAGCGTCGTGAAAAGCTCGTATGTGTTTTCTTCCCGGAGGCCGTGGAGGGCATTGCCATACAAGGCGAGGCTCTGCAGTTTCGGAAGGGTGACATGCGCCATGAACGTTAGGATATCCGAGAAATTGACGACAGATATCAAAAGGCGAGTCAGCGCCGGTAATGTGATAACCACATCTTTCCAGCTCTCTTCTTGGAAATCCTGGAACCATTCAAGCGACAAGGTGTGGAGGTTGCGCATAGAGGCTTGAAGTAGGCGTGTCAACTGGCCGGATGACATATGATACCCGATGTCGTGTCCGCACTGCGTGATGGACAAGGTCGTGAGACGACTCTCCAGGAGATTGGATAATTCCCAAGAAAAAATAGCCCGGGAAATCGAGAGGATGCGTAATTTGGGGATCTGTCCAGAGAAAAGGCGACAGTGATCGCGTGCATGGGCTTCACGATCCATAGGCTCCGAGTCATCCGGGGCGCTGGTGTGGTCCGTGTACTCGGGCGTGCGTGCGTCCAACATAAGCACCTCTAGTTGCGGGGCCGCACCCACGCCTACGAGCATTTTTACAAGGTTGCTCAAGTGCATTGTATCGTTGGTCCAAAAGAGAAACATTCTCCAACGACGAACGTGAGGTAGGAGAGCACCCATGAGAAGGCTGAGATGCGCTTCGCCATGGGGAAACTGAACTCTGCTCCATGAAAATCTTCCGGGGATAAACGAGACGTAGACGTCAAGCGGAGCGGCCTTTGACCTGGTGATGTATGTCAAGAGCCTTTCGCTTGGGGTAGCGCCGGAGGCGTTGAGGGTTGTCCATAGAGTAGCGGTGCCCAACGCAGCGCGTCGCCATCCAGAGCACACTTGAGATACGGCTTCCTGAAATGATGTGCTAAATGGCCCGTTGTCTGACTCCCATTCTTGACCGCGTCGCAGGAAATCGAGCTCTGTGAGTCCGTCGGGATGCCATTTGTAAAGTTCAACGCCGAGTGTGAAGATATGCATGAGGACGTCGTCAGGAAGTTTAGAAATTGGGCTATCGTCGGAGCGAGGCGTAGCGGCCGCCGGCGCAGGTGTCGGGGAGTACAATTGCATGGCCATGATCGTGTCTGGAACGATGATGAGTTCGAACGGAAGCCATTGATATGTAGTAGGGCTTACGCACTGCGAGAAACGATGAATAAGATGAAGAGATTCCTTGAAGAGAGCGTATTGTTGTGGTCTGTGGTTAAGGATTAAAAGCTACACGACAAGCACTTTTAACCCAGAAGGGTTCGTACTCCGCTCCCGAATAGGCAGTTGCTTCTGCAATTGCCCTAAAGGGCAGTTTACGGATAATTGTCGGCAGCGGCCGAGTTGTGACCAGCCTGTCATGACTTGTAATCAACTTCGTCTTTCTTCACGCCGCCTCGAGACCCGGACGGTCTGCGAGAAGCGTGCCAGTTGTCGTTCAACGTTGCTAGCTGACTTAGAAATGTGTATGACTGGTTCGCATTGACCTGCAAGTTCCGGTCAGCTCGATGGTTCACAGAAATGACCAAGAGGTACCGTGACCATGTACTCACCCATTAGATCAAGGAACACAGCTGCCGGTTCTCGAAGGCCCATCTTCACCTTCCGTGACGGCTAACAAAGGCTCTGAAGGGCCCTTGCAATGTGAAACCATTATGATATGCCATCCGTCGTTGCTTTGGCCCGTTTTTAATTCATCGTGGGCCGTAATCTACGGCGACAGCCAAAAATTGTCAGATGAGTACTTGTTTCCCTCCTGATCTGCTCACCGTTTTACAGTCTCGATTAATGTTGTGCGGTGGGCTTTTTGCCCTAAAGAGCTACTACCGGTGGCCATTGCGTTGTTATAGAAGCTATCAAGGTGATTTCAGTATATCAAAGAATCTGTGTACGTTACTGAATTCGCAACAAAGACACCTCGATGACAGTGGCTACGGCTAAAGATAAATGGAATACCATCCAGTTTTGTGTTCACGACAGTCGGACGAGGGGAATCATAACGTCTGGCCCAAGATGTCACCTACCGTCACTGGGCCGTACCCGACTTCAACCTCGCCGCCAGCGGTCGAAGTATTGGCAGCTAGATACCGTGGAGATAAAAGTAACAAGACTCGAAGAACTTCGTTGGCCGCCATGCACGTCGTCTGAGTTACAAGAAGCGTGTTCCCCTTGTGTACACGGCAATACGGTCTGCGATAGTATGAACCTGAGCCTATATCTTGTCAGTGATCAACTTCAATTTCTATGCCAAGCGAAACTTGAAGATTGGAGCTCACACGTATTCTAGCTTCGTCTCCGTTACGGTTCCAGTCAGTACCGCGACTCCCGCTGGGTAACATATTCCTGGGTCGAAAGCAACAGCGTCGAGGAACAGCATGTAGCGACCGGACGGGCAACGGGTGCACTTGTTGCTCCTCTCCTCAGAATAAAACACCTGTGGTACGCACCACCTTCCTGTGCCGGCCTATTGCATACTGATCCTTGATACCACCTCCCTTGGTGGTAGAAGTCGACGTATTGCCAGCCGAGGGCGGAGACACCCATGTACGCCGTTCAAGCCTCTCTAGAGCCGTCCCTGTTAGGAATTCAATTCGAAGATAGGGTTCAAAATAAATGCTACTCACTCTATTTTAGTGAGCTGAGGCTCCGAGTTTGCTTCGGAGTCACGTATAGGATTTAGCGATAGACCTTAGGATAGAACAATCAAAACACAACTACGTTCCAAGGCACCCGTCTCGAAAGTCGAAGCCGACTCGTCATTAAGTACACTCTGCCCCGGCTGCCATACGAGGAGCCCGAGACAACGGACAGGTCTCCGGCCGTACATTCACTACATCGTCAAAACCTTACAACTGCTTGTGAAAATGCTACCGAATATGATAGGTGCGTTAGCCATCTCCAAGAACCGTGACCTTGTCCACGTCAACACAGACGTACCACGGATTTTCAGGTTGAAATAACTCCGCTCATCCCTCCTGCTCGTCGATCCATTCACCAGCGAGATTAGCAGCCACTGGGAGCAGTCTCTTCTTCTTAAGATGCATTATGAAGGTGAACGTCCGAGTCATTGGACGCCCAATACGCCGCGACAGCCTGAGCCGGTAATGTCCGGCAGTGGATGCAACTGAACGTTGAACTTCCACCAAGAGAGCATAAGACTCCCTAACCTGAAGTACGAAGAGGTTGGTTCACGACCCTAATAAACCTCCACTCTTCTTGTAGATATCCTGCACTGCGCCC
The DNA here is from genome assembly GCA_001986395.2 of Irpex lacteus. Classification (NCBI taxonomy): domain Eukaryota; kingdom Fungi; phylum Basidiomycota; class Agaricomycetes; order Polyporales; family Irpicaceae; genus Irpex; species Irpex lacteus. The sequence goes on along the minus strand of MQVO02000038.1, from coordinate 17,500 downwards.
GGAATCTTTGGAGGGAGCGACCATGCGACACGCCTTCTATTTAGCCTTGTTAGGATCGGAAGCTCTTGCCTGCCTTTTAGGGTGGTACGGTCCGAATCCGTCTCTGACCGAAACCGCCACCACCTTACCGGTACTCGAGATGTTACGTGTGCAATGCCCTCGCGCTTTCGAAAGTAGACTTCTGAACCGAAGTCTGATCTACTCTAACATTAGATCGAGTGTTCGGTATATTCAAAGAGATGCTGGTAAGTAAACCAGGTTATTTTTCGATCGAGGTAAGGCTCACGGACTTGCGCTTATAGCGGCTTCGCGAGCCATAAGAGAATCGCCAGTAGCTTTTGTGTTTGATATAGTACAGTACATTCTTAATTCTATCTCTATGATGATTAACATCGTATGCAGGATGGCGTTCTGATCCAGGGTAGTAACGTCCTTCCGGAAGCTAAACGCGCCTTGAGGATTCTTGAAGGTGAAAACGAACTCGGAGTGTAAGTGTACTTCTCGACTCTACGTTCTACTTGGGTGCTAATGTATCATGCAAAGCAAGATTCCCTATATATTAGTGAGGGAAACGAACATACACAGCATGAGTGTGTTACTGACCTTGTTACGTTTTCTAAGCTCACAAATGGAGGCGGCATCTCTGAAGAAGAGAGATGTAAAAAGCTGACCAAAATGCTCGATCATCCCGTAGGCTACTATGCTCTCCTTTTACTAGCCTTGAAAGCCAGTGGCTGATACTCGCGTATGATTTCGCTGTTAGATTGAACTATCACAGTATATACAGGCGCACACCATCCTAAAGAGCCTTGCACATAAGTACGCCGAGCAACCGGTGCTTGTGCTTGGTGGTAGGCAAGATATACTTGATGTTGCTCGTGGGTAAGCATACGTACCAAACCCCGGCTTTAGCACTGTACTGAGCTGTCCGTATCATACAGGTACGGCTTCAAGCACCCATATTCGACGCTAGACATCAAAACTTGGAACTCCTCGTACGGAAGTCTTTCTCCTCGTCCTTATTTGAAGCGCTTACCCTTCCTGCAGAGTTTGGCCATTCCGTTCGTTAACAGAAGAAGAGAAGGCTTCTGCACAGGTATATCTACTTCCTAAAACTCATCGTCCCTCTCTGAAAACGCTTGCTGATCCATTCGACCATATGACAGAAAGCCGACTTTTCCGACATTTCGTTCCGTGCCATCCTTGTTTTCCATGACCCTCGAGACTGGGCCTTGGACACCCAAATCGCATTAGACGTCATCAGATCCGGAGGCGTCGTCGGTGGACCGCATCTTCCGGCCTCCGTTGATCCAGACGTTGATCTAGTATTCTGTAATCCAGATTTACTGTGGAGAAACGAATTCCCAAGGCCAAGGTTAGGTCAAGGCGCGTTCAAGGAAGCTTTCCAGGCTGTGTATAAGGTACTATATTGTAGTTCCCGGGAAACCATTGCGCTTATATAGCTTATGACTATCTAGGCAGCCACAGGCACGACATACCCATACCTGCAGTTCGGCAAGCCCACGACGGCGACGTACAAATTTGCGGAAAAGGTCCTCAAAGACCGAATCGCTGAAGTACAAGGCGGCCACAGCGCAAGATCGCCCCAAATGTACGTTTCTCTATCCGTATTCACATATATCAAACTGATCGTACGATATTAATCAAGTTTCATGGTTGGCGGTGAGTTTCTCGCTATGATGTCGAGCTCGGTTTACTCATCATTTCTTTCATATAGATAACCCAGCATCAGGTACCGTTGCAGTGGTCTGTTCACTAGGGCTTTCTTTTGACTCATTCGCCTTCTAGATATTGCCGGTGCGAATGGAGCAGGATGGAACTCCGTGCTCGTTCATACAGGCGTATACGATCCCGCAGATGGCCGCCCGGCACATGAGCCTACGTTTCAGGCTGCTAACGTTGAGGAGGCAGTTCGGAAGGCGATCGCTCACGCGGTCAAAGGGGGAAGTCGATCATAACGCAGACGTGTACTAAAGCTACTATCGTGAGCGGCCGAAGTTGCTTGGGCAGTGCATGAGATCCCATGCCAGTGAAAGGCGAAACCTCTCGTCACATTTCAGGATCTCACATGTACAATATCATATAGACATTTTGACTAGCGTTACTGCTACAGCTATCCAAACCAATATTTCACTCCGTCGGAGATGGACTAGTGTACATTCTACGTGCATTGTCTCCTTATGTGGCTCTCCTCGTATACGTAGATGTCATACACTGCCGTCTCAGTACTCTTCGTAGTCGCATTCCGAGTCGACGTCTGAGTCAAACGTCGCCTCCAACTCGGGGTTGAGATCTATATACTCAACATCCGGGCCACCCCAACCTTCCTCCTTTGCCCGAAGTGTGATCAAGTCCGCGGTGACTTTATTCCAGGCCTGGTCTGCGAGAAATACTCGTGCTAGCGGACGACCATGGTTACTCTCCACCAACCGCCGCACCAGTTTGCCGCTACAGCCCCTTAGTACTAGCGTATTGACACGAGGGAAGGTCCTCGGTAGCTTCCAGGCCTTCAAAAATCCGTCGTCAGCAGCAGTATCCCATGTAACATCCAACGTCTCCGCACTCTTGAGTTTACGACAGAATTTAACGGCCGTGCGGGCGGCTTTCGGACCTTGAAGGTAGAGTGATACTCGCGACAGCTTGAGATGTGTTATCCCCTCTAAGATGGTGGTCTTCGAGAGGGCCTTGATCAGGTCGTATGCGTTGTTGGAGAAAGCATAGCGTGTAGTAGTGTTACCAAGCAAGGTGAGGCTTCGCAAATTCGGGAGGGCGACATGCGCCAGGAATGTAACAATGTCGGTATGGTCGAGAAAAGCCACGGAGAGATGGGTCAGCGCCGGCAATACAACTGACACGTCTTCCCAGCTCTCTTCCTGCATATCCTGGAACCATTCGAGTGTCAGGTTGCGAAGGTCATGGGAGTTTTGAAGTAGGCAGATCAAGTCGCCGGATGACAGATGATACCCTATATCCTGACCGCATTGCGCTATGGTTAGGGACGTGAGATTACTCTCCAGGAGATCGGATAACTCCCAGGAGAAAATCGCCCGGGATATGGTGAGAACGCGTAACTTGGGCATCTCTCCGGCGAAAAGTCGATGATTATCGCATGCGTGTGCTGCACTATCCGAAGGTTCATCCGGGGCATTCCTGTCGTCCGAGTAGGGGGGCGTGTACGCATTCAGCATAAGCACCTCCAGACGAGGTGCCGCGTCCGCATATGCGAGCTTGCTCACTAGGTCGTTCAAATAGGTCGGATCGTGAGCCCAGAAGAAAAACATTCTCCAGCGAGAGAGGTGAGGCAGTAGGGTGGCCATGATTAGGTCGAGGTTTTTCTCCGCGATTCTCCATAAGCTGAGCCTGGTTCCACTGTGCCGTCTCTGTGCGGGGACCAAACGTGATGGAAATATCAAGAGGAGCGTTCTTCGACCTGGTGATGTACAACAGCGACCTTGCGCTTGGGCCAGCGTCGCAAAAGTTGAGAGTCGTCCAGAGCGAAGCAGTGTTCAAGGCGACGCGCCGCCAATCACTGCACACCTGCGACACAGTCTCCTGGAATAAAGTGCAAAATGGAACGTTGTTCGCCTTCCACTCTTGACCATGTTCAAGCAGCCAGTTAGCATGCTGCGTGAGCCCGTCTGGATGCCACTGGTAAAGCTCAACGCCGAGTGTGAAAATATGCATGAGAACGTCATCAGGAAGTTTGGCAATTGGGCTATGGTCGGGGCATGGCACAGCGGCCGCCAGTGCAGGGGTCATGGAGGGCAGTCGCATGGCCATAATCGTGCCTGCAACTGCAGTGAGTACGAATGGGAGCCATTGATATGCAATAGGACTTACGCACTGCGAGCAACGATTGAATAAGATGGAAGGGGTTTCTTGAAGAGAGGGTGCCGTCGTGGTCTGTGATAAAGGAGGTGATCAAAAGCAGCGCAACAGGTTTTAACATGAAAGGATTCGTACTCCGCTCCCAAATAAGCAGTTGCTCCTGCAACTGCCCTTTAGGGCAGTTTACGGGTATTTTTCGGCAATTCGCGGGGTCCGACGTGACCACCAGCTAAAATTGAACAATCAGAAGCACGAGGCCGTTGGGACTCGTCATCAATCATATTGTCTTTCCTTACGCAGTGGCCTCGAACTCAAATAACCCCACAAGTATGCCAGCCTCCGTCTTGATTGCTAGATGACTCGAAAATGTTTGTAACTGGGCCCCGCGATACTTCCAACTTGAATTGCATTCGCCTGCAAATTGCGGTTACTTTGATAGTTCTGAAATGAAGAACAATAAGCAACGTAGCCATGTACTCACCGAAGGCCCGCCATTCACCTTATCATGGTTTCTAACAGGGACAGGTGGCCTGAAGGGCCAGTGCGATGATTTATACCAGCCGTCGTTGCTTGGCCCATTTTTGATCTATCGTACATACGCAATCTATCGCAACGGCCTGGGCCCCCACAGATCAGTACGTCGATGGCTCCATGAATCAGAAATCACCATATGCTTACTCCTTTGCGGACTCGATCAATGCTGTACGGGAAGCCTCCGAGTCCCTCCCTAGTGAGATGTTGCCGGTGGCCATTGCTTTGTTACAGAAGCCATCAAGGTATGGTGAGTAAAATTCATGACCGGTATGATTACCAGCACTGCATTCGCCTCAGAGGTGCATCGATGTTCATTGCGCTGTCAGCCAGAAGACAAAGGACCTATATTCTCCACTTTTGTGTTCACGATGGCCCAACGGGGTCAAGTTCACCACTTGGCCCAAGAGGTTACTCCTTGGTACCGGACCGAACCCGACGTCCATCCTATTTTCAGTTGCGGTCGAAGCATTGGCAACAAAATACCGTGAAGACAAAAGTCACAAGACTCAGTGGGTTGGAACACCGTTGGCCACCATGCGCTATGTCCAGTATAAGCCACAACTGGCCCACAAGAAGTATTCTCACTTTTTACGCAAAACAATCACACGGTTCATCCAATTTACTCATGATAATATGAACCTAAGCATAGGTCTTGTCAGTAATCGACTTCGAAGTGTGGAACGTCGCAAAAACTCTACCACTCATGATCACCGGTCTGATGAATTCATTCATCCCACATCGCGGTTACCCCAGAGTATCCCGCAATCTTTGCACATAAACAAGGTGTGCACATAAACAAGGACACGTATATAGCCAATGAGTAAGTTGGAGCAGATGGTAGTGTATTACTTAAAAACTGTTCCGTGTCCAAATAACGGGCGCCATCGCTATTGATAGCCGCTGAGCGCTGAACGTTACTAACCAACTGAATGGCCCGTGGCGAGTTGAAGTACTCCGAGTCCATTGTGACCACTAACATCTCGTATCACTAGTCACCTGTTTGTTCGCAGGTTCACTGTCAACTGGAAGCTGATCATGGACGAGTCAGCAGCGACAAGTCCGAGAAGATCAACCAGAATCAAGCACCCTACAATCAAGTCCCAGCACTTGAGCTTCAGTTTCGCTGGCACAACGCCGCCGACAAGCTCGTCGACACTAGCGAGAGGCAGAGGTAAGGTTGCACCTTCCAAATATTTTGGAAATGCTTCCGAAATGAAGAGCGAGCATATGGAAGGCGATGTTAAACCCAATAACCTCTCGAGCTCTTCGACGAGTACTAGGTCTGTGACCAAAAAGCGGAAACGGAGTTCGACTGTGACAGCCTCGAGTGCGGTCATGAAGGCTGAGGATTTGGAGGTCGCGGATGTGAAGTCTTCTCGCATGAAAGGAACGAAGAAAGTGAAAATTGAGGCTCGGACTCAAGTCAAAGGCTTACCAGCAAAGTATGCTCCACCGGAGAAGTACGCCCATCTCCAATATTTGACGGATTACCTGACAGAGGGCCTTGACGGTAAGCACTGTGTATTCAAGTGCAGGATTTAACCAGTAGCTAAGGATTTTCTTATTTTACAGTGGTGTTTTGCGGAATTAAGTTAGTCTCAGACTTCCAGGGTTTACAGCATAGTACTAAGCTCGCCGATCGCTTCACATAGCCCTGGTCGACGATCTGCAGAAGTCGGTCACCACTTCGCACATCCTTCTAATCATTTCTGGAAATGTCTTCACCAATCTGGTATGAATTATCCTTAGCACCTCTAATGTCGTATCGTCGGCTTGATACTCTTTCTAATGGCATACGATGGCAGGGTTTACAGAACGTCAGCTTCATCCAAGCGAGGACGTGACTCTACCTGAGGCGTATAATATCGGAATGGTGAGCCATTCAGCTTCCATGGTGCAGGCTATGAAATTGTGTCTCACCCCGTCGTGCTCTGTTGTTGTAAAATTAAGACAGATCTCGTTGAACGACCCAGTTCTGAGGTATGACCTTCATCTAATGATGCTAAGTGCCAGACAATGCACCTACTCACTCACGGTGACTTCTGTGTTATAGCAAGCGGAACTATCTACAGCGGATATGCTGGCCGGTGTGCCAACTCTGCTCGCGAAGGTTGCAAAGTACATGCCTCGTGTTGTCTGCTTTGTTGGCAAACAGATTGGCGAGGTTTTCTGTAAGGAGGCCACTCGGCTCGCTCAGGAGGATACAGAGACAACGCCTGCAGGCGAAGGACCGAGCATTGTCAAGAAGCAGCGAGGCCTATCCCGGAGTAAGACTGTGTACACATGGGGTATACAAGCATTCAAGGTTTCGCATGCCAGTGGCTCTGAAGCTGCAAGCGAGGGTGCGTATTCCCCTCAGCTTTCATGCGAGTCTGAGCTTATTCAATGACCTGTGAATCGCAGGTGAAACTCTCTTTTTCATCATGCCAAGCACGTCTGCTCGTGTCGCCGGATATCAGGCAAGCGGCCCTCAACTTGTCAATCGCATGTTGGAACTAACTCTCCACAACGGTAGCTTCCGGATAAAGTGAGGATTATGAAAGATTTATATGAGTGCGTTAAACGCCTCAAAGCTACGAATAAGCTTACCGTGAAAGAGATGAAGAATGAAGATGCAGAATTCTCGTTGGTGTCGGTCGTCGATGATGGTATCAAACATGAGTCAATCAAGGAAGAGTTGCCGTTTTCTTGAGCAGATTGGGTATGTATCCAAGTCGAGATAGCCGTTATTGTGGTCACAAGTCTTGCTCCTATTCCCATAGGAATTATATGTTCATCTAATCCACCTATTGCTTTGTCCACCCCATGCACTACCATACATCTACGATAATCATATACCACCGTTTGATCTTGTCGAAATCTATCGTAGATACTTCGTCACTAAATATACTCAACTTTCGGTCCACTCCAACCCTCCTCCTTTGACCGACGCTGCACCATCTCCGGATCCAGATTGCCCAATAACACAACCGTCTTGAGAGGCCGTGCACTATCGGTACTCTCCACCAAACTCCGCAAACCCTGGATCGTCATCTCACCCGTAACACAAAGCGTGTCGACACGCGGAAAGGTCTTCTCCATCTTCCAAGCCCTCTGGAACCCGTCATCCACTGTGATGACTTCGTCGACGTCAAGTACTTCGAGGTTCGCCAGCTTGCCCCAGAAAGACGTAATGGTAGTGTTCTCTTCGTCTGACACCGCATTTGCAAGGTTCCCTTGAGCCGGTGAGGTTGAACGTATGTCCGTTATACACAAATGCTTCAAGCTCTTCGCCGCAACACTCTCTCCGGCGGCCGTGAATAGCTCTTCAAAGTTGGAGCCGCGTCCGGTGAGAGACCAGAGCTCCAACGTGAGGCTCTCAAGGTGCGGGACGCTGATCTGTCGCAGAAGCAAAACTATATCCAACGGATCGACAAAGTTGAAGGAGAGACGCGTGAGTACCGGCAGCATGACTGTCTTCTTCTTTTTTGGGGTGATTTGTGCTTGACCGCTGCCTGCTGGAGACTGAACGTCGGGGAAGAACTGGAATAGCCTCAGCGTTTGAAGGCAATGGGCGGAAGCTCGCAGCATGGTGAGGAACTGGTCGAGGGTGACCGAACACTCCACGTCGACATTGGAGATACTTAAGCAGGTGAGGTTGCTCTGGGGCCGTAGGAGGTTGGACAGCTTCCAGGAGAAGATGGCGCGGGATAGCTTCAGGATGCGAAGCTTGGGCATGTGGCCTTCAAAGAGGCGGAGGCTTTGACTAGCAAGTCGTTCCTTGGTTGCGATGATGCGACGAGTAGTTTCATCGACGTCGTCATAAACGTCGCTGGTGTGTAGAACGAGTGTTTGCAGTTCGGGTGCTTCATCCACGGCTGAGAGCTTCTCAATAACGTTTGTCAAATGGGAGGCGCGTTCCGCGTAGAGAACGAAGGAACTCCAGCGGGGAAGCAGCGGAAGGAGGATGTCCATGATAAGTTTGAGGCAGGTCGGATTGATTTGCAGTGTGCTGTTTTTGTGAGCTTTCTTACGAAGATCTTCACGGCGAAGATGGATGAATATATCAAGAGGCACTTGCTTCGACCGCCGAATCCATTCCAACGACCTTTCATACGGTGGTCCCTCCAAGAAGTCGAGGTACTTCCATAGCAAAGGCATGCTCAACGTCAACCTCCGCCAACTCCTGCACACTTGGGAAATGGCTTCTTGAAATGATGTGTTGGATGGTTTGGAAGGTGCCTCGTGGCTCTCTTCGTAGAAGTATTGCGACCACCTCTCGAAGGCAACGCACGTGAGGGTCGACTGTCTCTGAAGCTCCATCCCATGCATGAAGATGTACATCATGATGTCGGTAGGAAGTTTAGTGATAGGGTGTTCCTTGTGCGCCGTCAACGGAAGTACTTTTCGACGCCTGAGTGTGAGCGGTGCAATAGCCATGGTTGAACCTGCTAGAGCTCATGCATAAGCCTATTGATATTGGTAAGGGGATCCCTAATGAGGCACTTACTCGGCGTGGAGAGAAGATAGCACCCTTGTGATGTGTCGCTGCCGTATTGTGTGAGGTGTCGCACAGATGTCGCGTGCGAACGATCTAAACGAGCGGGGAGAGATTCAATCCCCGCCACTCCCAAAGAGGCAGGTGTTCATTTACTGAATCGCCTATTGGGGAAACCACGCATGTGCGTGCAATAACCTCTTCTGTGTTACACCACCATACACGCAAAGTACGAGCTCTTTTGAAGCATACAGCACTGTATGGACGTGCGTTCATAGAGGCCCCTAATTCGGTGGGTGAGTCGTTGAACAGCTATCGGCGACTCTGAAACACTTAACATACCATTTACACTCCTTAAATGCTTGCATAACTTCTGCAGCTTTGAACCACCTCGGCCACGTATTGCAAGCTCCTGAAATGACTCTATTCTGATGCAGATATGAGCTCATACGGCCACTGAATTCAGGTGGTAAGCTCACGAACAGCTATCAACTCGAAACATGTCGCTTACTGGTCACTTCCTCGCAAGGCTACTGTCTCGTTGGCTGGTCAAACCGATATCGCATCGTGCGTATTCAACAGAGAGAGCAAACGGAAGAGGGTATAACGAGGCTTGCTGGTGACCATGCACATGCGAACGGCAGAAACTGCAAATCGTAGTGAGCATCTGCTATAGACAGACTACGCGACATATTCGTCACTATTCAAGCCTAAGCAAGAACAGAGCTCACAGCAGAGTCTCCACCACGTTCCTCAGGTATAGGGGATACCCGACGGATGGGTAGTTCCCTCGTCAAGCTGAGCGCAACAACATCAGATACTAGTACCTTGCAATCAAACGCAGCTGGACGTGCGACGAGGACACTGTTTGCGCCCCTCGGCTCAGGATCAAAAACATCCTTGGCACGCATCTCTTTCCACTCTTAAACTATTTCAGACCATACTGACCCTTTAGAGTAGTAACCATCTTCCATCGTCCAAGAAGTCATCGGTTTGAACTTGCAGACCGGGCCCCGCAGAAACAGGCAACGCCTGTATCCTCTCCCGACCTCCTAGAGTAACTCCTACGTCACATTCAACTCAGAAATGTGGTTTTAAATTGGTTGCTACTTACTCAACTCTAGCTGAGCAAATACATTCGCCTTGGAGTCGCTGATTTTGACGATAGATCTCCCCATGCCGAAACGACCAACCCATGGTGCACGGTATTCTTCAAGATAATACTAGACAGGCGGTGAATATGAGTCCAGGACGTCCAACATTCCCGAGTCTGAGTCTCCGAAGTCCAGATCGGCTCGTCACTATCTGCCCTTTTCCGTCCAGAGGACCCGGAGCTACGCGAGGGACTCCCCCATAGCAACCATACCGCCAGGACGTTCTTTGCTTCTTCTGAAAAATTCAGTGTTACTGGGTATTGCTGGTTTATTAGTCACCTTAAACTCTATTCGTGTCATTGCAGACCTACCCAAACCCAAGGATTCCACCCATCCTTCATTCCTCACCGATACAATGGCAACTCTGACTAAGAAAGATAGCAGCCAGCAGTATCTTCTCTCTCGAGGTAATATTCGTATGCATAGAAAGGACCATAGTTCCAGTGTATCGAGTATCCAGATTCAAGCGAGAATGATTTTCTACTTTTCTCGCATGCGCGCCTACCCTGCTGACGTGTCGTTCAGCTCTCCTTCCAAATCAAGCAGTCAGAGCGTCCACAACGCCCGGCCCGGACCTCGCACATCATGACATCATCGATCATCCCTGGCCAATACCTGGGATCGACCCAGCTAACATATATCAACTTGACACTACTTTCTTGTACTGTACCAATGACAATGTATATGACTTACGATGGAATGTAGCAATGGCTCGACTTTTCAAACATATGCATAAGACGTGAATGGCGTAGAGTACTAATGAATACAAAGTGAGATATAACTAATCAATGATCATGAAGCGGAGTTAAGTAAAAATGAAGGCTATACTAAGTAGTACAAGGAAGTAAAGGGTCCAGGCATGAATAACGTGTACGTGCGTAACAAAAATTCATCAAACTCATCACAAAGAAGACTGGTCCACTTAGAACAAGGTCATCCATCCGCCGACAACTACACCAGCCACAGCGACGAACAAGCCCTTGGCGGGAACACCAAAGCTGAGCGCAGCGCCAGAGCTTGAGCCACCGCTGCTGGATCCACCGTTGGCACTGGCTGTACCGGAGGCCAAACCCTGAGTCTCCGAGAAGCCGATGGGTGCAGTTTGCGAGGCGGCGGTCTCAGTCGCGGCTGAGGCAGCAGAAGAGATCCTATATATTGGTATAAAGTGATCAGTATATAGGGATGATATGAAGGAAGGATGAGACTTACGCAGAGCTGGCAGCACTCGTATCGTTTGCCGTGTTCACGAGGACAGTGTCGATGATGTGGACGACACCGTTGGGGAGGAGCACGTCAGGTTGGATGATACGTGCGGTGGTGTTGCCTGATGTGACGTATTGGCCAGTCGAGTTGATGGAGAAGGAGAAGCTCTCGCCAGCTGCGGAGGTGAAGTTCGAGGAGCCAGTGAGGAGGGGAGAGTAGAGGGTCGTGCCGTTGATCCACTAATAGATGAAAAGGTGGTCAGTAACTTACTACGTAGAAGACTATAGAGCAAAATACATACGTGATTGAACAAGACGTTGTTCACCTCCGTCTGGTTCAATCCCGCCAACGTGCTGTTCGCAGCGTCGATGGCAGAGTTGTTAGGCGAGAACAGCGTGAATCCCGAATACCTCGTGTTCAGCGCGTCAAAGAAGGAAACCTGAGAAGTCTGGTTCGTCGTTGGTTCAAAATAATCCACCTGCGCCGACTGCAACAAAGTCTGGAATCCTGTGAGTGAGCCGTTATTCGTCGGGATTGTCGCCTCGAACGTCTCGGGGACGTTCAAAATGTGGTCAACGATGAGGATGGAGAGGTTGCCGTAGGTGGTTTGGTTGAGGACCGTGGAGTCATTGCGCTGGTTCAACACGTGGGTCTTGTTATCGCCACGAACAGCCCATGCGACAACTTGCGGCTTGCCGCCCTCTAGGTGGACGGCGGTGAGTGAAGGGTCACGGTACAACGTCTGACCAAGAGTGACATTGGGGTAGTTCGTCGCGGCACCAGTGAAGTTTCCAGGGACGATGTGGTAGGAGAAGAAGTCGGTGAGGACTGTAGTGTTCCCCGTCACGTTGGAAGGGGCTGTCTGCCAAGCGTTATTGTTGGGAGCGAAGATGAGGTAGGGATCTCCGCTGGTGATGTTTTGCAGGAGCTGTTGGCCTGCGCTCGTGCTGTTGAGGGTGGACGCAATGCTCACGAGCTGTGTGAGACCGGCCGACGTGAGTGCGCCGACGAGGCCAGCAACAGCGGTCGCGTTTTGGGCGGTGGCGGCAGTGGCGAGGCCGAGGAGGGAGAGGGAAGTGGCGGCCTTCATGATGGCAGCGACAGACAATTAGTCGTGGGTCGTAGAGGGGGTCGTGAACGAGGAGGAGGAGATGGTGGCGGCAGGTTGCTTGGCTGTTTTATAGGGGAGGGGCGGAGGTGGAGGGGATGACATCGTTCAGCCAGAACGAGGTGATGTTGCGGGCACAGGGTGTATGGGATAGAGATTGACGTCAGATTCTGAGGAGGATTCATTTTCGACATAACCACGCGTGGTGAGCACGTCATCACATGAGGTGCTCCTTCTTGTTCACCTTCCCTTTTCGGCCACATCGAGACCTTTCATAGCGCTTCTCTTCGATGCTCACTCACTCTCGCGGGTGTTGGTCTGCGCGGCTTGGTAGTAGAACACGGCCATCTACGATCCAGAGGAGGCACAAGAATATGTCAAACTCTGGGCATCGTGGTTATGGTGGAGTGGAACGCCATCGCCGATTGGATATTGCGCAACGGCAGGCTTCAGATCCTTTTTGCTTTGCGCCTTTGTTTGGTCCCTGGACCGCACACATCATGACGTCCTCTTCATTCTTCTTGTCATTCTACCTATTCCATCCAATCTCATTTGCTGGGCGCCGTCGTGATCAGCTCTCGAACCCCGTAGAAACACCCGCGAACGTGAACTCACCGCAGCTCTCGAACACGCTCGAATCATCCGCACAGACAACGCGCATAAGAGAGGCTTTTGTGCCTACGTTGCGAGTGACGAAGTACGATATTGCTTCCGATCGAACGGTGTGTACCTCTAAGAGCAGTCTTGTGCCCCTGTGCCTTGGAGCGCAAGTACGTTACTTGCTGAATACGGTCAGCTTCGTGATAAAGTACCTTGATGAGAACCACATAGAAGTGGTTCTTGCTTCAAGCGACAACGTGATAGACACATTGACTTGACCGGCGAGGTTTGGAAGATGCCGCAGGAGAGTCGCAGGAGAGGTGCGTGAGGTCGGAAGCTTTCTTAACTCTGACGTCGACGTCACAAGTGAGTGAAGTCACAGACAGTCACGTCACTCCTACTGAGGCGCCGGCATATTATACGCGACTTCAAGCAACTTGAAGTTGCAATTGAACTTTTCGATGCCATGTATTGCATTTTACTTGCTCGAATACGCATCGATATCATAACTGCAGTAAGTAGACTATGTGTCTACGCCCCCCACCCATCATATGATTACGCACACCTAACAAATGTACGGTAAGTACCTCGCTCAACGCGTCCCGCCCAAAGCTGCGCATGCTCGACATCGCCCAAGTCCTGCAGGTGCGGTTCTCACCAGGTGAGCAACTGCAACTTTGACAGCTATATAAACAACGCCGAAGACATAACTTAACTCTTACGTGCTGCCCTAGCGACTTAGCGAGCACTCAGCTTCCAAGAACAATATGCGCACACAAGCAAGAGTGAGAGTGCAAGATATAATACATTGCTTTCTTACTGGATACCTAATCCATACATGCAGAGTAGAAGAAAAAACGAGACCGACAACGCGAGAGCAATAAGATAAGTACGAACAACACAACCCTCTAATCACCCTTAGATAGTGTGCCCAAGGTTGATATGCACGGCCTTGACGGTCGTATAATGCTCAAGCGCATACTCGCCCAACTCGCGACCAATACCACTCTGCTTGTAGCCACCGAAGGGAATCTGCGGGTGGAGCTGGTTGGCGCAGTTGATCCAGGTGGTACCTGCGCGCAGCCGTTGGCTCGTACGGAGAGCACGGTCGATGTTCTTGGTGAAGATAGCGGCGGCGAGACCGTAGATGGTGTCGTTGGCCTGGCGGATGACGTCGTCGTCGTCGTTGAACTTGATCACGACACCGACGGGGCCGAAGATCTCCTCCCGGACGATGGTCATGTCGCTCTTGACGTCGGTGAAGATGGTGGGCTTGATGTAGTAGCCTTCCTCGCCGAATCGCTCACCACCGAGGTGGACGGTGGCGCCCTGCTTCTTGCCGATGTCGATGTACGACATGATGCGCTGTGGGGAGCGTGAGTTAGGTAAGAACGAAGTAGAAGGAGGAGGGGACATACGTCGAACTGAGCCTGAGAAACCTGGGGACCCTGGTAGACGGTGGGGTCGAAGGGGTCACCAAGCTTGACCTGCTTCGTGCGCTCAGTGAACTTGGCGAGGAACTCGTCGTAGATCTTGGCGTGGACGAAAATACGAGAGCCAGCGCAGCATGCCTGACCGTGGTTCCAGCTACATGAACGAGGTAAGTATCCAAGATCTACTTTGATAAATGAGAATACTCACAAGATGCCGTGAACGGTCCAGTCAACAGCCTGCTCGATGTCGCAGTCGTCGTAGATGATGTTCGGGCTCTTGCCACCGAGTTCGAGGGTGGTGTCCTTCAAGTTCGTGCGCGCAGAAGCCTCGAGGATCTTACGACCAACGAGAGTCGAACCAGTGAAGGCGACCTTTTCGATGCGAGGGTGGTGGGCGATGGCGTTGCCAACAACGGCACCGTAACCGTTGACGACGTTGACGACACCAGGAGGGAAGCCAGCCTCGTGAGCGAGCTTGGCGGTGAAGAGGGCGGTGAGGGGGGTGAACTCGGAGGGCTTGAGGATAACACAGTTGCCGGCAGCAAGGGCGGGGCCGAGCTTCCATGCCATCATCATGACTGCATAGCGATGTTAGTGAGTATTCCTAATTATGTATAGCATACACTACTCACGAGGGAAGTTCCAGGGGATAATCTGACCAACGATACCGATGGGCTCGTGGGTGGTGTACGCAATCTTGTCGATGCTGGTCTCGATCGTCGAGCCCTGGATCTTGTCTGCCCAACCAGCGTAGTACTTGATGGTGCCGATGGACATGGCCAAGTCGGCCTTCTTTGCCCAGCCAAAGGTCTTTGCCGTTGTCGAGAGACTCGAGAGCGGCGAGCTCATCCTCGTACTTCTCCATCAACGTTGCAAGCTTGTAGAGCAGGGCGCCACGGGCGTATCCGGGTGTGTTGTGGCCCCAGACGCTCTCGAAGGCGACGTGGGCAGCATCGACGGCGGCGTCGATGTCCTTCTCAGTGCCCTCGGAGACACGAGTGATGATCTTGCCATTGGAGGGGTTGATGACACTGGATGAGAAGGAACGATCGTCAGTCAATCAAGTCTATTATGGGCGGCCCGAAGATAGCGCGCGCTTAGATTGATAAGGGGATGACGGGCGATCCAGACGAGGCTCGACTCGATGAGTGTGGGGAAAGGAGACTAGTGCCTGCTAGTGCAAATTGCCCCACATTTCGAAGGCGACGTACCCCCAGCGCAGAATAGCACAGCGTAGGAAGAAAGGAGACTCACTCGATGAAGCCACCCTCAGAACCGTCGACCCACTGGCCGTTGATGTACAGACCAGTGTTGAACTCGACCGATCCCTTGTACGCGGGCGTGTCAAACGTCTTCTTGAAGATCTCGGGCATTGTTGATCAATAAAAGTGCAAGGGAGATGGGTGGTCGAGTGGTGGTAGGAGGAAGGAAGAGTGGATGAGGAGAAGGAGAGGAGAGATGGAGGATAGATTCCGCCTTTCTCGAGGCATTATAAATCCCAACCGTCCTCATCATGAAACTATCTTCCGAGCCTCTAATTGGGTCTTCTCGCGCGCTCACATGGGGATGTGTAATTGCGATCTAAAGAGCCTTGAGTGATCACACCCCCTGCGACAGTTGAGCCGAGCCGGGAATGGGGCATCCCATTCGCCACTAAAACTAGCGCGTGGAACCAAGCCACCACCCTTCCCTGTGCAGTGCCCGCTTGCTCGATTGTCCGTTTCCCATGCTTACGTCCAGATCGAAATATCCCCTGGTCAGCTGCTCACCCTGACATGCAATCTACTCGTCAAGACTGGGCAGCCCTCCGGACAGCGGACGTCCGCTACCAGAATCAAGTTGCGCCTGGAGTGTTTCGATGGCTTTCTTCAGGAATCGCTCGTGCTAGAATTGTAAATGTGCCTATGCGAACATGTTTATTCGTCTAGGAAGAGAGGCCAGTGTGAGAACCTCTCAGGTTGAACATCGCCCGCAGTCCCTTTCCCACTAATCTCCCCAAGCCGTACTCTCGCACAAAAGAGAGTTGCCGCCTTCAGGGCTCGCACAATGTATTTGATCTCGTACGACCAAGCCAATGAACACTTACAACGTAGTATCCAGACGATAATAACCATGATGACGAGCCTACAGCGGAACACGCTGCTCGGTACTCGGCCCCCAGCCAATCAAAGTCGTTGTACGTTACATACTAAACTTCGCGCGCCGATTTTGATCAGATATCGAGTCGTAAGACGTCTGATATTCAAAATCAGATAGCGCGATTTCTTGCCCGATCGCATCGAGGAACCTGTGCAAAGGAGGTGCACGTCCCACCCTAGCACTAGACAACGAAACCGTTCGATAATGAGACCTGAGACCAACAGACAGCTTCACTCGGGGCCTCAACGTCCCTTTCCTTTGCGTCTTGGCTGGCCAGTCGTATACTGGCTAATGCGAGAGTCGCAAGAAACATGAACATACGATGTAAGTGTAGTGCAAAGGCGAGCATGCGGCATGCCGCTCGGAGACTATCCCTGAAGGAGAAGAGTTATCCGGCGAGGCACACCGCTCAGGCCGGCGGCGTAATCCTCCTTCCCAACTTGGGTTCGATCGCAAGCATCACAATGAATTCGAATATCTCCCCCACAATCGCCTCTCCCCGCCATACTTACCATCCAATCATTCAAATTGGAGGTCAAGATCAAAACGCTAAACATCAATTATTATTACAGCATGATTGTGCGCACTGCCCAGTGTCATGCCACACGTTTGATTTCACCTGCTCGCCATTTCAGTACCGTACCCTCGGTGCTATGGCCACCTACACCTCCCTCCTCGTTTGATTTTGAGTCTGAATTTGACGGGCTCTGGTACCGCATCTCGATCTCCTCAAACACCTCGACGTGCTTCGTAACCACAAACCCCAACTTCTTGAACAGTCGAATACTTGGCTCGTTCTTGTCCCCGATACGCACAACGAGCTTCCCTTGGCACCGGGAGCGGGCTGTGACCATCTGCGTCTCCGAGGCCGAGGGGGACGTCGCATAGGAAAGCATGAGTTGCAGCGCGGTGATGGCGAGCCCCTTTCTTCGATAGGCCGGTTCTGCATGTTGTGGCGACAAGCGTTGTTCCGTTAGCGTAATTCTCATGGTCACAAGGACTC